>ML778947.1:2172599-2225470 GCA_009831015.1 Picea engelmannii
TGTCAACCTTGTAGGTTGAGGTGTTTTAGAAGAAGGAGCATTGTTCTCTCTATAGATGTTAGGATTGGTCCTTCTAGTATCCATAGCCATATTTTTACTTTCAATATTTCTTTCCACCTTAAATGCATTCTCCAATGATTTGGATTCCCAAAGGCGAACCTCATGTTGAATGTTATCCTTTAAACTTCCTATGAATATATCAATCAAGTTCTCATCTGGAATATTGGTTACCTTTATATTCAATCTTTGGAAGTTCTCAATGTGCTTGGTAACTGAACCCTTTTGCTCGAGATTTATCAATTGGCTAAATAAGGTATTGCTCCTTGTATCCTCATAGTGTGCTATCATTTCTTCTGTGAAAATCATCCAATTGACGAGTTATTTGCGAGAACAATGCCATTGATACCATACAAATTGATTAGGTTCTAAATATAAAGAAGCAATTCATACCTTTTGTGTATGTGGCACATTATGGAGATCAAATAATTGCCCCATCTGAAGTATCCATGTGATTGGGTCCTTGCCATCAAACTTCCTCATATCAATCTTAGGAACGTGGTTGGTCTTCAAACCAAAGTTGGAGTTTCTCCATTCTTGATTCACCTTTCTTGTGTCCTCATCATGAATTTCATGGGATGCATTTTCACTTTCAGGTGTCTTCTCTGTTATGAAATTTTTCAATACTTCCATGATCTCCCCTTTCAAACCATCCATCTTAGTATCCAACTTAGCTTCCATTGAATCCATCATCTCTTGTAGTTAATCTTTTGTTACTATATTCTTTTGTAAATCATTTATGTCCCTACGCATTTCTTCAGCTTCATAAAGAGTCCAAGTAGGATTTTTTGGAGGCTTACTTGGTGTAGAATTTCCCTTTTTGGGTGGCATGTTGGCCAAGTATCACTTTTGAACCTTGATTTTGAGGTGGTTCTGCTAGACAATATTTATTCTATTGTATCTCCAAATTTTTGGACCTTCTGGGTATCAAACTTTCTTTTATGTAGTTCTCTAATATTTCTTCTCTGCAATGCCACAGGTCTGATCAAAATTGGATGTGCCAAGTGGAATTTACGGTAACTTCCCCACAACTTGCCGATTTTTGGCCTTTCTAGGAGATCTCACTTGTATAGCGTGCCCCGCCCACAATAATTGATATAAAAATCTAAAACTCGCACAAAAAATACTAAAAACTGTCCATGATCCAATGAAACCAGTCCCACTCAATTTGGAAACTCTAGGAATAAGTTATGATTGTTTTACTTGGAACACCTTCTTGAGACTAGTCAATAGGACTAGTTAGATACCCTATCTTACACAAGGTGTATATACAAATTTAAGATGACCCAGAAGCTGAAAATTTTACCACAAATACCTTTGTAATTTATGTAAATATCCTCAAAAGTTGAGGGTCTGAAACGTTACAAAAAAATTTTTATAGTGAAAATTCCGCAATGACTTAGTTCAGTATGATTCCAAAACCCTATCTTGTACAGGATGTATCTCCAAACGTATAAGGCCTCGGGAGATGAATTTTGAACCCAACATACCTTGATCCATCTACTAAATATATTCCAAGCCTTTCCTTCTGAAACATTGTAGAAAACAAGTTATAGCAAAAATTCCAAGGTGTCTCAGATGTAGCAGTGAAACCCCAAGACCTTGAGTGCTGATACCATATGTTAAGAACCAAACATCAATATTGCATAGAAAAACCTCAGAAAAAGTACTCCGGGCCTTGAAAAAGAGATAATTTCAGATAATAAGCCTCTTGGAGGGGGCAACCTCCTTTTACCCCACTTAAATGTTCAAGTACAAGATGATTCAAAATGAAAATGTCTCCTTGGTATATATAGGAGTCTAGGAGGTATAATTACAACTAATGGCCTAAAGACGACATAAATAAAATAACATTACTAATATAATATGCCCCAATTAAGGGGTAATGAGCCAATATTAGGGCTTAACAACATGTGTGGAATTGTAAAAAAAAAAACTAAATTTTTCGTTTATGTGCAATAGAGTTATTGAAATTGTTGATATGAGGATGTGTTCTTCAAATTGTGTAGCAACAGTTCCCATTTTAGTTAATTGGAGGTATTTCTTGTACCTATCAGTTTAATATTTGGAAATTCATTTTTATTTTGGAGGTGCTTCAAGTCTGTCCAGCGTTCCATTTTATTCCACCCACTGCTTATTCACTCCACCCAACCTCGAGACAGACTTGCTTTATAATTAGTGAGAAACGTCAGTATCTCCTCTGCGACCCACATCTGCATTTTTATTGTTGTGTTCTTCCTTATTACATCGGTTTTTTTTACTACTCTTCTTTTTATTACTGTGTGATTTATGTGTTTATTTTATTACTGTGAGGGGAATTTGCGAGTGTATTGCATTTCATTTATGTGAATGCATTGACAGTTTGATTGTTTGATAACCAAGTTAACTAATCCCGCATGTTACCTACTCTGTCGAAAATTTCTAAAAATCGTGAATGGCCTGGGGCAGATTATGTAGCGTTATAATCAATGTCACTGTTCTGAACAACATTTCATTTACTTCTACTAGATATTTATTTTCATTTCAATTTACAACATCGTATCTTGGAAGGAAACACCATTTCCCTGGAAGGGTCTCTCTGTGATAATTACTCGAAATTATTTGTAAGAATTATGTTTTGTAAATTGAGATTCCTTGTCGGAAGTTGTTGACAAATTCTTGGAAATTATCGCCATCGGTCAATCTGAAGGTTAGTTTCTTTTGCACACAACCTTGCCTTGAGTTGTCTTTTTAGTCCTTTGTTTTCATTAACAGTTGAACATTGATCCCTCATAGGAGGTAGTAGCAAGGTCCCATATCCCAGCTACTATCAGATGGCTTTATGATTAAAACACGATGAGGATACTAGCCACAACATCTTGCCAACCTGCAGGAAGGATGCTCTTAAATCTGTGTTGTTTCATTATTTCATTTGTCCACAGAGAATATCTGGATGCCATTTTTTTAGGAAGAGTCTGTATGACAAATCATTGGTGTACGTAGTAACTGGGGTTTCCATATGAAGAACAATGTCATTATGGATTTTTACGGTTTGATATTGACAAAGAACTGGGTTTGAATCCTCACACTCTTTTCTTTATATATTCAATTTCTAATTAAATTAGTAACTATACAAAAAATAATTATTGAAAAGGATACGACAAACACATAAATAATACCCAACCATTTACTTTACGAATCGAATGCGAGAGTTCAATCAGGTGTACAATTTGGTCAAAACGTTGTTGAGCGTAAACTATAGAACTTGCCAGCTAGATGTGCTGCAGGATTTTCTGATCATAAAAATATTTACTATTATTTATATGATCGAAATAGCTCCTATCAGATATCCAAAACGCACACCCAACAATTCCTTGATCAGAGTCTAAAACCCAAAAATTACATGCCCGCTCAGCTCAAACATACAATTTATATTTTTAGTCAGTTTTCCTTCCAGTAAAACAAATGAGAAACGTTTGCCCTGCTGTAAAATTGTCTGGGTAACTGCAAAAAAAAGGGTTTTAGAATTAAACAATTTCCATTGTGGAGACTTGAACATGGGTCAATATGGTGAGAGACGACCAATCAGACTACATATTATGGCATTATAATCCATATTTAATATTAATTATTTCCTTGTTGAGATTCACACTCACTGACCACTGGTATAGGTAATTTTTTCTAAATCTTAGAATCTTGGTTGATTACACGCATATTTTTTTTACCCTGTAAGAATTACTAGAGATTGTAATGTATTTCTCTGCGATTTAAATAACTACACTAAGACTTAGTAAATCACACAGAGATTTCTACTGTTAGGGGTTAAAGCTAGTAGGTTGTAATTTAGGAATGTTTTATGTAATGGCTTGGGCAGCTGAAATTAAGGCAGGGGACCCACTATTGTGGTAAACCCGTTTAGTCAGTTGTTTGTTTTAAAGTTAAGGTATTATTATGAATAGTGTGTTATCACTCACTAACTTAATCTTACAACAGTTTAGAAATTCTTTAGGTTGCAACTGTCATAATGGTTTATGTTTATTAATGTTACTTTTATTAATGTTATCGCATGTGTTATTGCATATTTACTTTTGTTAATGTGATAGACATATTTACTTTTATTAATGTGTCATCGTAGGGATATTTCACTCATTTGCACTTAGTCATAATGGTTTAACAAATAATGGTTTATGGTTTATTTGCATAATAGTTTAATGGATTACGCAAGATTAATGGTTGAGGGTTTAATAGTTTAACAACTAAATTGATTAATAATTTAATAGTTAATTGGTTACTATGTACTTGTGCGATTAGATAGTTACTATGTGCCTTGTTCCTTAAGTTGAATTGTTAATGGTGGTTGGTCATAATTGTTACACCACATATGACCGCCTTGTAGGAAAACAAGAAATCCTTCCGTTAGTTGCGCAATTTAAATATTAAATGATGTCACCTTGCATCTTGTTGACTTGTTGATTGGGTGCTTGGGTATAGTCTTTGTGTATTATTGATAGTTAATTCGGTCTCCTAACGCATTGGATTTTTCTTGGGTTAAAGGTCTAGATATGTTATGTTGTACCTTGGTTACTGTCATTCCTATCGCCATGTGCCAACATGATTCCTGATGAAGGGATCATTGCATGCCTTGATTGATAGATGTGAATGATAACTTGGCTAGAGTCTTGTGCTTCCCGATGTGGGTGTAATGTTCATTGTAATTGATGTTGGTACTTGGTTCTGTAACACCTTAATGTGATTGGTTTTTTCTCGCTGTAGAGGTTCTAGTTACTGGTCATCGAAGTCGTTGTGTTGGGATTTATTGATGTTTCCCTTTAGCTTAGTAGGCATCATCTTGCGTATGATGGGAGGGATGTATATGCCTCCTTGTTCCTTAGAATAGTCACCAGCTGTGAGACCTTAAATGGTCAAAATCGATGGGAACCTGGGCTTGAGCGTTTCCTTTGTGTCCTGGAGGTCCTAACCTTGCAAGGTAGGATGGGCGGGTAGTCGGTTTTTTTTTTCGTCTGTTGATTTTTGTATGTTGCTTCCATCTACTTGATGTGCTAGTGTTCTAGGTTGTTATGTCATATGTTTCCTGAATTGTGAGTGTTATGTTCGTCATCAAGTTGTGTTGATTGAATGTTTTCATAATGACGAGGGTCATTATAGAATACAAGTGATTGGAACAATTTTCTTTAATGCCTCATTATGTCTCCAGTTGAATTATTAGATTCTTCTTGTATAATGATTGACATTATACAACTCTCTTGTTCCTGCATAGATGGGTTAATTTTTAGTTATTTACTTTTATTTAGTTTTGAAGGTTAATTAAAAATACTAATAATAAGAGTGATAACCATTTAGGGAAAATTTTGAAGAGTTAAAGTATCAATTTAACTTAGGATATCCTTTTTCACTGTAAAACAGATGATAATTCTAGGATACTCTTAAAATAAATGAAGTTATATCTTAATGACACATTGCAGAGTGAGACTTTAAAAGATCAAGTATTCATGTTAGGTATCCATGTAAATTTTGTTTTTATATTTTCGTAATAATGTCTCCACTTTTACTAGCTAAGAATTGTTGTTGAATTCTTTGCTAGAGCTGTGAATTAATGAGATTTGCGAGTCTAACCTGAAACAAAATTGATTATTTCTGATAGGATTTTTATGTGTATTGTATGAAATGTTTAGTACCTCCGGTATAGAGAACTTATGTGTGGATACAATACATGTGTGTTCAGTGGAATTTCTTGTTATGCTCTACGATAAGTGTTATAAAATATTCTTGCTAAGTACACGTGAATTTTTCTTAAATGGTTGTAAAAACGTAGTGAACTATACTCAGTGCTTAAATAATTTAAGATGGATTTGTTGTCACAAAATTTGGAATAGTATTGTAGTTAATGGAATTAGACACCTCCTTGTTCCTCAGAACAGTCAAAATAAATCAGATGAATCCTGGACTTGAGCATTGATTATGTGTCTTGGAGATCATAACCTTCTAGGATAGGTTGGGAGGGTACATATATGTTGTGATATTGATGTGATTTGATTAATATTGAATAATATAGATATATGTTGTTCTTTTAATGCGATATGGTTAATCTTGAATAACAATGATATTGTATTCATATTCTTGTTGCATAGTAGTGTGATGAGATTTGAAAGTGTAATTATTGATGTATGATATTGTCGCATGACACTTGTCCTAAAAAATGTTTCAATTTTTTTTTACCACTATTGTACTCACTTATTGATTTCGTAACATAGGGGATGTTACATATTGTATCAGAGTGGGTTCAACCCTGCGACATTAGACCAATACACCTTCCACTGTGTTAAATAAATGATTAAAATTATATCGCTAATTAAATTTTGAAATTGTACATGTAGGTAATCATGGTTAGAGGATGCAGGGGAAGTAGACAACTTGGTGTTGGAGGAAGAGGTGTGACACCTTTGATAGTATCCATGCCAGAAGGGTTGAACCCCCATGGAGATGAGAAGATTACTGAGCAGGAGCAGGTTGTTGTGGGAGATGTGGTAGGTATGATGATATCCTTCCATAGGATGTCAGAGGCATTGAAAAACTACCTGGATCAATATGAGGGCATAGCATATGTACCCAATGACGGTTCACATCACGCTCCAACTAGTAGTCGTAGTATACATAGAGAACTCAACAAGGTGAATTTTATGTAGTTCATGGGTGCCACAGACAACTCAGCCACCGAAGCATGGTTGGAGAATATGGCGATGTTATTCACACTTCGTAATTACATCTCCAATATGAAAGTCCACATGGAGATATTTTAGCTAAAGATAAGTGCTCTTCTATGGTGGAAGATGATCCTACCTCAACTAAACATGGTCATCGAAGACATGCCATGGGATTTGTTCGAGAAACTATTCTAGGAGAGATACTTGTTCGAGGAATTCATTGAGTGCCAACTTAATGAGTTCAACACCTTACGCCAGGGTGGTCATACAATGATGGAGTATGAGGCCATATTCATAGAGCTACTTAGGTATGCTCCCCATTTGAACATAGAGAAGTTAAAGTTCAAAAGGTTTGTTTTCGACATTAACTTCAACATTTGTGTGAAGGTGAGGATATTAATGCCTCATATGTTTCACAATGCAGTTTAGAAGAACCTCATAACTAAGGAAGAGATGAAAAACGAGGGTCAGGGAATGAATCCTTCTATACTGACTGGACATATGCCATCAGGAGCGCAACAACATCATACACCATCCAAACAAACTTTAGGGCATCGAGATACACCGAGAGGACCTATTTTCATGACACCACGACAATAGACTCCTCAATAGAGGACTCTTTACAGAGGAATCCTTAGAGAGGACCATAGAAGCAACAACGTCATACACAGCTACAATAGTAGTTTAATCATGTTCAACAGAACAAACCAGGATCATAGATTGCTAGGACAACAACTTCTACCTCGGGGACCAGAAGTACTGGATCGAAGAATGGATGTTGGAAATGTGGAGAGCCACATTACCAACGAGATTGTCCGATTGAGAAGGCCAGAGCGACCAGATCATCATGACCCACTACATCTAGAGATTTGGGAAAGGCCAACATGATACATGCAACAGTGAACAACTGTCAAGCCGAGCACTAGTCCACTTTGCTCGAATTGTCAAGTGTCGGATCAGGGTTCTCTCATGGTGGAGCCAATCTGCATTTTGGACCATCGCAATCAAAAAATACAACATTGAATAGTCAATCAGGTCAAGGTCCAGTGGGACAACTATAGTCCACACTCAGCTACCTGGGAGGATGCATACAAGATGTGTCAACAGTGTCCTTACTTGTTTGATAGATTAGACATATAGATCTTTGTCAGCTACATTTATTTTCTTGCATTTATATACTATACAAACTTCGGGATGAAGTGTAAAACAAGAGGGGGTGTATGTAACATCCTTCTTTACTGAGTACACTTTTAATGACTTATTCTTTGAGGACACTTGCATGAAAATGATTTTCTTATGGTACATTGTGATTTCGTTTCAATTATGGAATATACATGATGATGATGATGTGTTGTGACTTATTGTGATTCGATTTATATGTATTATCAGATGTCATTGATGATTTTTCCTTAGTGTGAAGGACAGATGACAGGCTATGGATGTTGATGGCATAAATGGACTTCCTTGGACTTCGGATTGAGTCAGGGAGTGAATTGTATTTTGATTGAGTATTTAAATTTTACTCACTTGTGACATATGATTGATTACAATATGATTTATGTATATGGATTATTGAAATGGGTTTTATCAGTGGATGCAATATTGACGATGCTTGCTAATCTGACTCAAATAAGGAGTAGAGGGGCCATGCACAGAAACTAGACATTGAGGGAGAGGTGTGGCAGTGTCCCTATCACAACTTAATAACACTCTCATCGTGCTATGAACTCTAGGTTAACGGTTACCTAGTTTGAAAGGTCTACGATATTGTGAGGGAGGACTGAGACAGTCGCTCATGAAGATTTCTTAGGAGCATGCAATAAGGCAGAGTCCTTATTCCTTATAAGCCCTTAATATCTCACAAGGTCGACTGAATGGAGTGTTGACTCCAAAGGGTCAGACAACTTCCAAAACTAGTCAAAGGAGAGTGACACCCTTGGATCACAGAGGTACATCTTAAAGGGTATGTCACGTAATTTAAAACTTGAGTCAATAAATCTAGGTGACCTAGAAAACACTGAAATGATTAGACCTTGTTGGATTAAAATAATTATTTAAACAATGAATTTATTACTTATAAAGGTCAATAAAAGTCTAATCTTAATTATGAGACTAAGCCTAAGTCTAATTTTAATTAAGGAACTAATTAAAAATATTAAATGAATTAAAATAATTGAGATAAATCAATCTCTAGGAAAAGTTAAGGAAAATATAAAGATTGGATAAAATGCACATGTGTGCATGAAAATAATAAAAAAGGATTTTTAAAATAGAAAGAAATAAAATATGAGAGAATACGTGTACACATAGAATAATATCTAAGAGTCAAACTACCACTAGTCTAACTAGAAGAAGACTCATAATCCAGCTCTAACTAATATCTTGTTAGGAGACAAAATTTGGGGAACAAAGCGACACCTAAGAGAGAAAATAGGAACACATTGGGGAATGTGAGGGAAATTGACTTTTTAAATAAAATAAAATTGTTATTTACTTGTGCAAATTCAGGAGAGTGTGACAAGTGTGTGGGTGAATAATCCTAATTAAATTAATTAAAAAATTAATTAATTGTGCATGTGGACATTTCTGAGTGATGAAATTTCTATAAAACAAATGGTCTAGAAGGGAAAGGGATTTCGCTTATTTTTGGTAAGGTTGTGCTGCCAAAATGGTTTGAGTGTGTTTTACTTGTGAGAGTTGGGATACCAAGCTTGTAGAAAGGGTGGAAGCCCTACCTTGCGAGGCAAGCCTTAGAGCTATTGTTTTTGGCTTTTTGTGTGTGGCCCTTTGTGGCTCGAGGGATAACAGGGAAGAAGAGTACCCCTAGCGTTGACTGAAAGGTACCAGTGAAGTTTTCAATGAGCAAGAGATATCAAAGGACGCATGAAGAATTCAAGTTGAAGAGGACTCCATGGATTTTCATCTCCGGGTTAAGGTACTTGGATTGTATAATTATTTTATCACTATTTTAATCTTGATTGTATTGAATCGGCATGAAAATTTATTAAAATTTGATACATAGTATTTCGCTTATCTATATATATATATATATTAATCTTAACGGTAGACGAAATGATGATTTTTGAAAGAAAAATATATATGTGCGAATGGTTAGATTAAATTCCAAAGTTGGTGATAGTATATTTAAAATTATTCCTTTATAATAAGGATTATTCCAGATACATGGAAGATCAAAACCTTTTTTTTTAAATACATATGTATGTTCATATAATTGTATCATTTATCTCCGTCAAAGGGTATTTTTAAATATTTGATAATTAGTGCACTCATTTTTCTTACTTATTGTGCTAATACAAGGGAATTATAGTTAGCTCATGTCGTCGAAATTATTGGGTTTGCCTGAGGTGTAGAATGATCATATTTCAACCTAATATTCGATATGCATTTCCAGTATTACGATTGCTTTTGTAAAGACCTTTGTGATTATAGTCGAGTCCTACGGTTGAAATCTATGTAGTCGACGTGCACATTGTTTATTAGCTTGATAATTGATTGTTAATAATGATCGCTTGCTAGTTCAAAATTTCTTTCGTTCTTTAACTTTCCTATAGACTCTTTCATTGGCATCTTGAGCTGCGAGACTATCTCCTCACCCAAAATTGCCATAGTAAGGTGTCTTCAATCTGGGTGGAAGAGTCGGAAGATGATTCACACCAATTGTCCATTTTTTCTACGGAATAGAATCGAATGCTACTCTTCTAAGATTGCGACCTTCCTGTATAGATACGTCTCTTGTGTAATTTTTCACCATACGACACCCATCATGTAGGAAGAATAATAACAATATGTGTATCTCTGGCAGTTAATGGATTAATGGGTTGATTAGAAATGACTTGAGTGATAATTAAAATAAATATTCATTATTACACTTGTTGCAACACTCAAGTTGAGGCATCCTGGAGTATGCGTAGGAGTTTGAACTCTTAACTAATTTCTAGGTTCTGCAGAGAGATAATATAAAAAAATTCCATATAATAGAATCCTTGATAAGTAAATCCTTGATAAGTAAAGGAACAATCACACTCGTAATAAGTAAGGATTAAACTCGGATACAAGTTTTGTTAAAATTTAGCTAGTCGTTGGACATACATTTAGGTTGTGATGAACTTAGTTGATCTTAAGATGGATAAAATATGCTGATTAATCCTTAAAATTTTATGTTCATTATGAATATAGTTGTTGGGTTAGAATAGTTGTTCAATTATATTCACAATTTTGTTTACAGAGGTTATTACATTAATACAATTGGACATCTTTAAATTGACATGTAGAAAAGAATCTTATGTTTTGATAAAATAATTTTGTATTACATACCCTAAAGACAAGTGATTGGAACAATTTTCTTTAATGCCTCATTATGTCTCCAGTTGAATTATTAGATTCATCTTGTATAATAATTGACATTATACAACTCTCTTATTCCTGCATAGATGGGTTAATTTTTAGTTATTTACTTTGAATAGTTTTGAAGGTTAATTAAAACTAATAATAATAAGAGTGATAACCATTTAGGAATAATTTTCAAGAGTTAAAGTATCAATTTAACTTAGGATATCCTTTATCATAGTAAAAGAGATGATAATTCTACGATAGTATTAAAAGAAATGAAGTTATATATTAAGGATACAATGTGGAGTGAGACTTTAAAATATTAAGTATTCATATTAGGTATGCATGTAAAGTTTGTTTTTATATTTTTGGAATAACGTCTCCACTTTTACTAGCTAAGAGTTGTTGTTGACTTTTGGAGCTATCAATTAATGATATTTGTGAGTTTAACTCGAAAGAAAATTGATTATTTTTTATAGGATTTTTAAGTGTATTGTATGAAAATTTTAGTACCTTCGGTCCAAAGAACTTATGTGTGGATACAATGCATGTGTGTTAAGTGGAATTTATTGTTATGAATTATGATAAGTGTTATAAAATGTTCTTTCTAAGTACATGTGAATTTTTCTTAAATGATTGTAAAAACGTAGGGAACTATACTTTGTGCTTAAATAATTTAAGATGGATTTGTTGTCATGAAATTTGGAATAGTATTATATTTAAGGGAATTAGACACCTCCTTGTCCCTCAAAACAGTCGCTAGTCCTGAGACCTTAAATGGTGAAAATCAATCGGATGAATCTTGGAGTTGAGTGTTGATTATGTGTCTTGGAGGTCCTAACCTTGCAGGATAGGTTGGGCGTGTAGATATTTGTTGTGATCTTGATGTGATATGGTTAATCTTGAATAACAATGATGTTGTATTCAAATTCTTGTTGCATAGTGGTGTGATGAGATTTGAAAGTGTAATTATTGATGTATGATTTTGTCGCATATTACTTGTCCTAACAGATGTTTCAATTTTTTTTTACCACTTTTCTACTTGCTTATTGATGTCGTAACAAAGGGTATGTTACACAATCACATGAATATTTGAGAGAAATATCGGGTACTTCTGGTCCAAAATTCCATTCATCTAAAAAATGTTTACAATATGCAGTCAAATAAACTTTTGCATACACTAGCCAACCCCGAGTTCATGTAGATTCATAAAATTTATACAAAGATGTCTTCCTATCCTTTAAAATTCAAATTAAGATACCTTTCTAAATCAAGCTATGGTTTCAAAAAAATTTGGCAACAAAATCTAAACCCACTGCTAAAAACAAGCAATCAAAACTGACTCATTAATTACATCATGACAACTACAAAATTGAGATCTTCAAATCCATATATTTATGTTATTTGACCTAGACATTCATTGCAGATGAGATGGCATGCCTTAATGACTTTTCCAAGCTAAGTTAGAGATGATCTTGACACTCTGTCACAATTGCATAGGAAGGTCGTTGCGCAACATAAAGATACAGGAAATGTGCAACGATGTGCATAGCGATATCCATTAAAGGATGATACATTATCCAGATCATAGTTGAGATATTTTTCATAGAGCACCCTTCTTTATTGAGTGAAAATGTCATGTAAAATTTTGGCCACCCAACTTCTCTGTAGAGGTATCTAGGTCTTTTCACCATAGAGACTTGGGAGTTTCCTTTTTATGCTCCTCAACATCATCCTCAAGCTTGTCTCTCTTAGCACATAATTGTTGAACTTTATCAAATGTTTTCATTTGTCAAAACCCTTACAAAAAAATTTCAGGATCTAAAGGAAAACTAATAGAGGCATAGTCTGCCATGACAACAACAATTTCAATACACCACTCTCTCCTTGGTGTTCCGAGTGTGAACACTTCCTTGACACTTGAATGATTACTTGATAGTTGGTTTAGAGCTTGGAAGGTGAGGTTGGTGTTGATGTTATGGTAGTTGCGGGAGGAATTAATCTCCACTTGTAACCTTTGATGATACTAGAATATTTTGGTAAGAAAGAGAAACCCTAAAGCCTCGGATATTAACCCTAGAAGAGAAGTCAACTTAATAGAATAATTAATATTGACTTATTATCCCCCAGGAAGAGATTTCAACCCAATGAATTAAGATGGAGAAGTACGAATAGAGGGCACTAGAGATCATTTGTCACTCACTCACTCATGACTGCATAAGGACAAGAAGTGCACATGAATGAAGGAGAAATGCAACTGTTGCAGTCGTGATCTTGTCTTGGGTTATTGTTTTGGACTTTATACTTGGTATTTGGTTATCCTTTATTGATGCGCTAGACTTGGTTGGCTATTGGTGTTCTACTAGAATTATTCTATCTATCAAGGTTAAGGTGCTCGGAGGTGGCCTTTGTGCCTATGGTTGGGTGACAATATTTCTATATTGTCCATGGTGAAACGAGCACACCCATTTTTCTAATAGGTTATGGGCCCACACATCCTTCAATTAGTGTAACCACTATAAGGAAGATAAGCCATAATACTATCAGTATTGTTGAAGAATTTTTGCTAGGGTTTCTAGCAGGTGTAGTTACTGAAGAACTACCGCTAGGGTTACTACCAAGTGCAACTGCAAACCCTAGAACCTCTTTCCCAACACCTTATTATGGAACACTTTACTAAAGGAGAGGATATTCTAGTGCGCCTTAGTCCAGCACACTTACTGGCACTCTCGGAAGGCAAAAATGTCAAGGTTGATATTTTGGGTCAAAGTCAATGTTTGACCAGTAAAAGTCAAAGTTTGACCATCTATCAATCAACATAAATCATGAATGAAAAGACAGATTATCTACACTATTCATCTCTTACAGGAACTCTTGAAGATGACATATGGATAATTGATAGTGGATATTCCAGGCATATGGAAGGAGACCAAGTCAAACTCTCCAGACTAAATAAAAAGAAGGCATCCTACAAGGTATAACTTGGAGATAGAAACACCTGGCTAGTCAAAGGAATTGGTCAATCCTCCATAAAATTGAAATCAATTAATAATGTTCATTTGAGTAATGTCTTATATGTACCTGGTTTAGAAAATAATCTTGTATCTATATATTTCCTAGAAGACAAAGGAAATAGAATATCATTTGTAGATGGTGAAGTACTATCTTATTCTAGAGACTCCAACATAGAGAATGCTAGAGTTATTGGAACTCATGAAGGAAGATTATATAGACTACTAGAACGTAATTATGAATCTCTTGTACATGATGAAGTCAATCCAAGTGAACTTTGGCATAGAAGGTATGCTCATCTTAACTATCAAGCATTACCTTTTCTCAAGAAAATGGTTGAAGCAATACCAGAACTAGAATATGCACATGAAGTAATTTGCAGAGGATGTGCACTTGGTAAAAATGTTACGAAGCCATTCTCAAGTAGCAATAATAGATCTAAGGAAATCCTATATTAATACATTTAGATGTTTGTGGTCCAATGCCAGTCAAATATCTAGGAGGTTCTATTTATTATGTAACCTTCGTAGATTATTACTCAAGAAAGACTTGGTTATATCTCTTGAAGACAAAGGATGAAGTTTTCAGAAAGTTTCAAGAATTCAAAGAAGAAATAGAAAACCTCACAAGCAAGAAAATCAAGACTTTGAGAACAGATAATAGAGGAGAATATGCATCCAAGGAATTTGTTTCCTTTTGTAGATCAACAGGGATTATGAGGGAGCTAGTTGTTCATCATAAACCTTAACAAAATGGTGTAGCAAAAAGGTAGAATAGATCCATTAAGGAAACCATGAAGGCACTAATGAGTGATCAAGGTTTATCCATGTATTTATGGGGATAAGAAATCATGACAGTTATATATGTTTAGAACATAAGTCCCTACCTCATATTAAAGGATATGACTCTAGAAGAAGGATTCTCAAGAAATAAAACCAATTTGGAACACTTAAGAATCTTTTGGTTCCCTTTTTACATTCATATCCCCAAGGATAAAAGGAAGAAACTCAAACCTTCAGGAAAGAAGGGCATATTTGTTGGATATAGTGAATCCTCCAAAGCCTACAAAATCTATATTCCATAACAACATAATATTGAATTTAACAGAGATGTAACCTTCAATGAGAATATGGATTTCAATAAATCTATAGAAGAATCCATGAAAGAAGAAGAATATGAAGAGCCTAAAGAACAAAGCACTTGTCTTGTAGAAATTTAGAATGAAGAACCAGAACAACTTGATCAGCCGATGCAACCATGCAAACCTATTGAATCATTCATTGTACCCAAAACTAGAGAACGTCCAGCTTGGCTTGAAGATACTCTACGAAAAGGAGAAATACTCAAAGCTCCAAGTTTCACCTTCAAAGAAATAAAGAACCCCAAAATATTATCCAACTATGCAACATGTATGGAAAAACTTATAAATGAATAACCCACCACATTTGAAGAATAAGCTCGGAAGAAACAAGGGAAAGAAGCCATGAAAAAAGAATACCAGTCTATCATGAAAACTAGCGTGTGGGAAATTGTGCCTAGACCCAAATAAAAATAAATGGTAACTTCAAAATGGATCTATAAGATCAAACATGTAGTAGACGAAAGTATTGAAAAATACAAGGTAAGGTTCATACCTAGAGGGTTCTCTAAGAAGGAGGGAGAATATTATGATGAAACATTTTCTCCCGATGCCATATATGCTTCTATTATAGCCATTATGTCTCTTGCTACTTCCATGGGATGGAGTCTACATTAGATGGATGTAAAGAAAACTTTTCTCAATGGACCAATTGAAGAAGAAGAATACATTGAACAACCTAAAGGTTTTTAGGTACATTCCATAGAAATTCCATAGACATTCATGTTTTCATATTAAAGAAATCCATTTATGGAATCAAGAAAGATCCAAGAGAATGGTATGATGGAGTTGACAGTTACTTACTAATACTTGGTTTCTCTAAGAGTCATGCAGATCCAAATATCTACTACAAGGTTGTGAACAATGCACCTATGATTCTACTATTGTATGTCGACGATTTATTCTTGACAGGTGCAGAGTCTCTCATGATCCACTGTAATAAGGAATTATCTTCTGATTTCGATATGAAAGATATTGGTGCCATGCACTATTACTTGGGACTAGAAGTATGGCATAAGCGTGGTGAAATATTTGTTGGAGAAGGAAAGTATGCAATGAATATTCTTCAGAAATTTGGAATGATGGATTGCAAATCCATCGCCACGCCTATGACCACATATATAAGAAAAGTAAGAGACTCACATTCTAATCCAATAGGCCCATCCCTATATCAGCAATTGATTGGGTCATTGATGTATGTAGTGAGTACTCAACCAGATATTTTCTTTGTTGTAAACACTTTAATCCAGTTCCAGGTGGAACCAAGTCATGAGCACTGGATAGTTGAAAAGAATGTTCTAAGATATATTTGTGGGATGCTAAGATATGGTTTAAGATACACCTCATCCAATGATATGAAACTTCATGGATTCATAGATTCGGATTGGGCAGAGAATGAAGAAGACAAACAGAGTACTTTAGGGATTTGTTTCAGTTTGTGCTCCACTATGATATCACGGGCTAGAAAGAAACAAAAGTATGTCACACTTGACACAACATAAGCATAAAATATTGCATAATGTGAGGCATATAGCGAAGTAGTATAGCCAAGGAAGTTGATTTCTGTATTATTTGATCAGGCACCAGATTCAACCGTAATATACTATGACAATCAAAGTTGTATGAGGATATCAGAACACCCAGTGTTTCATGACTGTTAGAAACATATTGAGATAAAATACTACTTTATTCATGATAAATTCTAGGAAGGAAAAGTGAAACTCCAATATATCTCCACAAATGAGCAAGTAGCAGATATTTTGAGAAATACTTTGTCCAAGATAAATTTTTCATACTTCAGGGACAAGATGGCCCTCATGGAGATAACTCCCTTAGATGAAAGGGAAGATATTCCTCCCTAGGTTGTGAGGGATATATGATATATTATTGATTCATGGGAATTCATTTTTCAGTTTGGAAAATGGTCCAGGTTGGGAAGTTCCTTTCCAGTCCAAAAATTTCTCCAAGATTTCTAATAGATAGGCATTTTCCAGTTTGAAAAATGGTCCAGATTGGATAGTCATTTTCGTAATGAAAATGATCTGATAGATTATTGATGTACCATAGAAAATAATTCCCCTTGTGGACAGTGTGTGGGAATGGTGTAGGACAATCATTCTTCTTGAAAGTCACTCTGAGTAGTGATCAAGTAGAATGGTCTGCCTCACCGAGCAATCATTCTTTTGAATTTCACAATTGTGAGAAGTTTCAAAGAATGGTATGTTTTGGAGGTTGGTGTAGGACAATCATTTCCTTAGGAAAAGGTCTAGACAATAATTCCCTAGGGCAGACTCATTCTCTTCAGGTTTCACTATGATTAGTGCCGAAGGAATGACCCCGTTAGGTGAATTTTCTAGGTTCATCAATCAGGGATAGGCATTCGCTAGGGAAGAATCATTCTCTCCAGATTGCACTATGATAAATGTCGGAGGAATGGCCCAGTTAGGTGAATGGTCCAAACTTGAAAATTAGGGACAATTATTATTCTATGCTTGGGAAGAATAGTCCATATAGCCCATGGAAGATGTTTTACTTTCTTAGGGAAGATACTCTTCCAGATCTCATAGATGTGAGTGGAAGAATGGACCATATGACTCAATTTGTATCATGATATTTTTTATGCATATTGATATCAAATGATATGATTGTTGTATAGACTGTATGTCTCTTGACAGTATTTTTATGCTACAATGGTGGTTGTAATCCACTAATAGTAACTTTGTTTCACTGGTTAGTAGCAATGTGCTACTGAGAGTGGTTGTGTACCACTGGATAATTAGTTGTATACTACTATGAATAGACACATTTGTTTTCTATTGGATGGCATCGTTTTGATTTCCATGGAGACTATCTAGTTGGATAGTGATAATGGTGCTTGTGATTTGATCATGAGATAGCCTATATGACTATGATGATTCTATCAGTTGGATGGTATGTTTGTGCTCAAGACCATTTCCTTTAATTCCTCCCTATCTAGGAGGGAGTGTTTATATTATGGTATCCACAGGAGGTACTAACCTTCACTTGTAACATTTTACAAGACTAGAATATTCTGGGAAGAAAGAGAAACCCTAAAGCCTTGGATAATAACCCTAGAAGACAATTCGACTTAATAGAATAATTAATTTTGAGTTATTAGCCCCCAGGAAGAGAATTCGAACCAGTCAGTTAATATGGATCAGTATAAATAGAAGGCGATGTTATCACTATAACAATTTATGTATGAAATCCAGTTTCAGGACTTAGCGAGATGCTAAACTAATGTAGAGGTATGATAAAATAGAGATCGAGGCCATATCTCATGGAAGGAGGTTAAGTCTAGAGGAAGTGAGGATTTTATGGGAACCGATGGGTCACAGATCACGGGCGTTATAGATCAATGACCAGGGATAATTTCAGGGGGAGAACTAGCGCGAAGATTAATTCTTTAAAGCGGGCTGAAAATAAAACCGTGGTTTTGACTCGGGACCATGTGGCGCCACTAAGTGCATTTCGGGGAGATACGAAGTCTACCCCAAACCACTTTGAATCTCCCCCAAAATCATGAAATTTTATATAAATGGGTGGACCCTTCTCATTATTTTAAGTTTTTTCAAATCACTTGAACGTTGGAAGTTGGTGCGACCGCTCCATTCGAACTGAAGCTCAAAAGTGAACCAAAATCATGCATTTTTCACTCATTCACAGGTATTTTTCATCGCCACCATGTACCCTGTAATTGTGTTTGTAGCAAAGCAAGATCCCAATTTTAATGAAGAAGCCCTAATTGACAAAAATTCAGATGTGTTCGAAACCAAAATAACCATCTCACCCATCTCTGTTTCCAGAGCCAATTTGTCAGATAATGTAGGGAAACAGATACCCTTTCTAGAAACAGTCTAGGCATCCATAGTTCCTTACACCTTCGAAGTCACATTCCCTTTCCCAGAATTCATATGTTGGTGCACAGAGAAATACTCACAGTAAGATAAAGTCATCTTAAATAAACTAGGGTCTGATGTTCTGTGTAGAGTAGATAACCCATCAACTCGATACACCCTCGACATACCAGATCCGCCCTCTGTAGTGTCTGAAATGTTTGAAGAAGAAAAGCTAATCATGGTTTACCGAGAATGTCCCTCTGAAGTCAAAAACCTATTTTTGTAGACAATTGTCAAACATGAGCACTTTTCTGAGAGTTTGTCCTTTCCAATGAATGTAAATCTCATGGTTATTGAAATCCAATGGGTATGTTCCATATTGAGTCAGATTTTAGGTCTAGACAATGACAAATATGTGGTCGAAGTCATGTTAGGTTTTCTGTTAGAGTTTTATCAGTCAGAGTCCAGTCAGTTAGTTTGCATCGGCTTTGATAAATTGATAATTGATAATATCCACAAGCAACTAGTGAATTTTCAGTCACTAAGGCACTTTAGTTATTACACATACTTGTTGAAGATGTTCTTGGAGACAAACAATAAAGAGTTCCCTAAAGCATCTTTCATCTCAACAAAATGAAAAAGAATCACAATGCTGATTTTCATAAATAATATCATGTCCAATGTTCACAACATGATTTTCAACGCCATCCTGACAAGGGTCCTAGACGACATGAAGAGTTATTTACAACCAAATCCAAAGAACAGAGTGGGGGACTAGGTGTTGTTCATGAATTCAATAGTGATATGGGTTTATGGTTTCCATGAATCACCCTACCTTCTACCTATTTTTCTGACACCCAGAGTCTTTTCCTTGGAGTTCATCAGGTAAAGAATCATCTCAGAGACCTAAAATTTCCTAAAACTGTGCAAATCATCCAACCTCAAATTTCCTTTCATCATAGGACCCTTTGTTGTAAAAACTACATCCTTCTTATCTCATATCCAGGACAAACTCAAGGAGTTTGGATTTGCACAACTATGAGGGAGAATATATGATCCACATTAGGTCATATATAAAAGAATATTGATGAACAAACATGCCCCTTATAAACATGAGTATGTTGAAGGTTTTGACAAACTGGTAAACTTGGAAACTTGTGTTGATATGGAAGCCATCTTTCAACCTGCTCAAACACAACAAGTGGGGCCAACCCTATAGAAGACTCAGACACAACATACTCCTCAGAAGATGATACTCAAATTTCCCAAAGTAAGTGTCTATACCAAGAGAAGCAGTTCAGAGGCCCTAGGCATAAACAATCAACAGACTGTCCCTAAAAATATGAATATCAGACAATCCCCACAGATATTGGATCTGTAGGAACAGGAGCCTAAATATCAAGTAAGTATGGATATGGTGGAGAGTAGCACCAACAATGAAGAATATGATAAAAAAAACATGCCCCAAAGTGAAATAAGCTCAAGATATTTCAGCAGAAAAAAACACATCTTTGATAAGGCACCTGGAGCATCCTATCAATCTAAATAATATTTGGGAGGGGAATATGGTGAGAAAGGAAAGTTGGCCATGAGTGAAATAAGATATTTGATCCCTGAGGTAGAAAATATTTCTCATCACAAGTCGTCTCTATTCACAGTGAGGGATGTAGAGAAGAGGACACTCAACATATCAGTTGTAGATGAAGATAAAGTGTATGAGGTTAAGATGCATTATGACAACATCAGTTCTCTAGACAAGGTGAAATTATAGAGGAACACCAGTAACATGTTGTATTAAGATTACTTGGGTTTGAGCTTGAAGAATTCCAAGCTTTCAACTTATGCACTTAAGTTGGAAGGGCAGTTGAGATAAGAGAAAGCATCCAACATATCTTGGCATAATCAAGTCAAGAGATTATAATATGAAGGCCCTTAGAGAGTGAAATCCTTCTTAGAAGAGAAAGACAAGTTGATTCAAAGATTGAAGAAAAAACTATAAATGTATGCCACAGAGCATCCAAAAAGAACAGAACTGGTTTCTCTAGAAAAAGAGAAGGAAACATTTCGACAAGAAGCATTGAATTATAAGGCCAAGGTATTATAGCTGGAGAAAGAAAAGGAAAATTGGTCACAAGAACAAAAAGAAGTACCAAATATGGTTGTAGTTGTATCTTCTACTACAGTAACTAGGCTAAGCGCTGAAGGAGTTGTCCAGACTATGTTACATGTTAGCCTAAAGGTGGGAGAAATCAAAGAACTAAAAGTATATGTAGATAAGTTGAAGCAAGAAATGAAAACAAAGGATGAGAATATGGCCCAGTTCTAGAAGGAGAATCAAGATTTGCAGGAAAGAGTGTACAATATGAAGAAAAGGTTGAAGGGAAAAGGACTGTTGCAGGGAGCCAAACACGTCAAAAATGATAAAGATAGCATGGCCATCAAAACCAAAAGAAGGTGCACCATTGTGAATTAAAAATTGGAGGAAAAGCCCTTAGAGTGGACCCATAATGATATAAATTTGTTGAGTTCCATCCCCACCACTGAACTTTGGACCATTGGGGTCAAAGACAGGACTACATTAATCATTTGGTCTAGGAGGGTCATTTCCAAGGATAACCTACTTAAATAATTCCAAACCAAGGCCATACAAATGGAGCAGAGTATATAGGAATTCAAATATATGAATGTCAGTCATGATGTATGATTCTTTCATTGACCTGGAAATGTTGATCAAGGAAATGATGGACTATGAGAAACCTTATGAACTGTAGTGGAAGGAGATAGTGCGGATGGGAAAAACAAAATGCAATTTTCTGGGTACCAACAAATAATGTCAAGGTGTCATCAGAATGGTTGATCTAGAAGAGGACCAAAATAGGACATATGGAAAAGACAGAAGATTAAGAGTCAGAGAAATCGGTTGGGGGTTCATGAAACATTTTTTGTTTGGTCAATCGTTGCAATTAGTTCCCATATCGAAACTATCAAATGTAATTATTGTAGTCATTTTTAGAAGTTGAAACGTTTCAGTTCAACTATTGTAATCGGTTTTTAATTGAACAGAACTCATATTTTATAAATGATAGAATTTATGAATGTATTATTGTTGGAAGAACTGCAAGGGCACCTTTTAGTTGTTCTGAACTCAATTGTAATTTTACGGAGATGAATTGAATACATATGCAGAAGATTTTGAAGTCTCTATGAAAAGATTGTAATGGTGGTGATATGAGTTTTGTCTCCTCTCTTTGTATGTATTTCCTGTCTTCTTTAATTCCATTTGCATTTTATTTTGTTTAAATTGGATAGTTAAAAGCTCATAATTCATCTTGTGATGCTCTAGGCTTAAGCAATTTAAACTGTGTAATTTTCTTCCTAACTAATTCAGAATTCATTTCAGTAATGCTCTGATGCAGTTACTTGTTTTCTCCTTCTTCTTACACTCTGCTTAAATACAATTTATAACTCAAATTCATCGCCTCATTTAGCCTTTATCCATTGGAGATTTCTACCGGCCAGTCATTTTTTTCATTCACTTTTATAATTTCGACTCCATAGCCCTAAGTGTCCCTCCTATTCCTTGCCAGTAAATTTATAAAAATCCCAAAAACAAACTAAATCTAGCCATCGATTGCCAAAGAAACATCAAGTGACATCAGAGAGACCTCTCTGAGCTAAGCAGGCTAGTAGCCAACACTAAAGTTAGTTGAAATAGTCACCTATGTCATTTATTTATCAACCAAACAAATTTACAGAGTGCTAACATTCTGGTGTCGTTGTCGGGGATCAAAAGGGGAACATTCTTGAGAAAAGAAAGACTCAAAGATTAATATTTTATTCCTAAGGGAGATAGTGAATCAAACACCTTACTGGCTGAGATTATTTTTCCCCGCCAACTCCATTACAAAGAGACTAGTTGCACCAAGCAATTTGAGCTAGAAATCCTGGCTCCCAAGAGAATTCACACCAGGAGAAACCCAGATCCAGAAGCTGCAATCTTTGTGTCTAATCTTGAAAATCTTGTTCACAATAGAAAATAAAGGCAAATAATCCCAGCTTTGTGTTTGGACAGATATCTATCCTTTCCCAAATATGGAGTAACAAGCATTGAAGATCTTGATTTTGATGTAAAATTTGAGCAAACTCTATTCAGAACTAAATTAGAATCTTGTTTGAATGAGGTCATATTTGATGAGAAGAGGTTCCAAGATTTAATTTTAGTTGCCTCTACCAAACCTCTTGTGATCCATACTCAAAACCAATAGCCAATTCAATCCCTCACAATAGCCATGACATCTAGTTTTGTATGTCTTGTATTGCCTGCTCAGTTACATGATTTTCCCCAGGAGTATAATCTAAGGATTAAGTTGTATGATGTTGAAGGCAGTCTGTCATCCCAGAAAAATCTAGACGGGTTTAATGATTTTAGAGACTTAGAAGAAGTAGATTTTGAATATGCAAAAATGAGGTTGTTTTCACAAAGACTTGCAAGAGAAGTGAGAAAGTGGTTCAAAGCTCTCCCAACATCTAGTATCATAGATTTTGAGGCCTTTGAAACTTGTTTTCTTGCAAAGTGGGGTGATAATAAAACCCCCCTTTAGTTGTTGACTCGATATAAAAACATGACGAGGTCACCTAATGAAAAAATGCAACAGTTTTCAGCCAGATTTGTAAAGGTCTATAATATGATTCCTACTAAGGTAAAGCCCCCCCCCCCAAAGCTTCTCAACTTATGTATGTTGATTCCTTCGAAAGTGATTTCACTTTGTTGTTGAGGGAAAGAAGATCTACTTCATTATATGACATGATGAATGATGCAATAGAAGTGGAAGTGAATTTAATGGCCTTATGAAAGATCAAAGTTGACCCTGAGAAGGACATGAAAATAGTTGAATACAAGGCACAACCTTCAACCTCACAAACATCATAAGAAAGGTTTGAAATGATGATGAAAATTATGGAAAAAATGATGGACATAATGGATTTAAATAATAATCCTAACACCAGAAAAAATGATGATGGTCCACTCAGAAATTAGAGAAGACCAACAATCCCATAAATCAGACAAAGAAATTAGGGGAATCAGGGAAATCAGGGGGACCGACAAATAAGACCCCCTTTTCAAAATAATTATGTGAATGAGAATTATGATGGAAATTTTGAATACAACATGAATTTTTGTGATGCTAATGAAACAAAAGTGTTTTTGACTAAAGAAGAACATGACCAGTTCATGGATGCAAATGGGGCCTTCATGCAAGATGAGGAGGAAAGGTTATCAGTAGAAAGGGAATATTACCAAGCACAATTGCAGAATTCCACAATGCAATTCCAGAGACGATATAATCTTTGAAACCAAAAAGTTCTTGCAAACCCTCCAAAGGGGAATCCTCCAAAGGGAAATACTAGCAAAGAAGCTCATAATAACATACCTTCTTCAAGTCATCCAAAATGGGAGTCTATTGAAAAAAATATTGTGGACAAAGGAAAGAAAAAGGAGGAGCCCCAAAAGAAAATACCAGAAGCAAGGAAAGAGATAGTCAGCAAGGAGGTAGAGAAGACCTTCCAACGAATTGGTAAAGAACATTGAATACAAAAATCAGATCATCAATATGCTCAAGATGGAACAAACTTCTAATACTATGAACATACAAGATGATCATCCTGCCATCTTGTTTGTCCCATGTGTGGATGAAAGTGATGATGTTGATGAAGCTCCACCATTCTATTTTAGTTTGAAGATTCATGTAATGACTCTACACAATGCTATGGTGGAATCTGGAGCATCCCACAACCTGATTCCCAAGGTGGTCATGGACCAATTGGGCTTGGACATGACAAGGACTTACACAAATCTGTTCTCCTTTGATTCAATAAAGGTAAAGTGCCTCAACCTAATCAAAGATCTAGTGGTTTATTTGTCCCAAATTCCAGCAAAGAACATGGTCATGGATGTAGTGGCTGTTGATATTTCTCCCAAGTTTGGTATGCTATTATCCAGGTCATGGGCTGGAAAATTGAACGAATTTCTCCAGATGGACATTTCATACGCCACCATCCCTGTCTTTGGTCAAGATAGCACGTTGTATAAAGAGGTTTTTCTCAAATACATTGTCAACAACAAGTCACAGTCGAATAATCATCCCATATACTCTGTGGACACTGAGTTGGGGTCTTCTATTTTCTTCAATGATTTGTGTTTCGAAGAGAAAGGGACATATATCGATATGGCTAACAAAGATAGATCTGATCAGCAAATTGAAAAGTTTTCAGAGCAGCAGGACAGTGCAAAAAATGAGATGTGGAGCATGATCTTTGATGGAGCTATCAACAGAGAGGGGGAAGGAAGGGGTGTGTGTATTCCCTGATGTTTTTGCCCGGAGCTATGAATATCTGAAATTTTATGACACCAGTATAATTCACCATGTAATCCCAATCAAAGAAGATCACAAACCTTTTAAACAAAAATTAAGAAGGATAAATCCTTTGTTGTTGTACTTGATTGAGAAAGAGGTAAAGAAACTATTCAAATCCAATATCATAGTATTCCTGAGGTTTTCTAAATGGGTGGAAAATCTGGTGCTAGTTAGAAAAAAGAGTGGATAAATCAGGCTGTGTGTGGACTTCAAAAATCTGAACAGGGTGTCTCTAAAGGACAACTATACACTGCCTAAGATGGATCACATTCTACAAAAAGTGGTAGTTTCTCAGAAAATGTCAATGCTGGATGGTTTCTCTAGATACAATCATATTATGGTGCACCCTGATGATCAGGAAAAGATAACATTCACAACATCATGGGGTACATTCATTTATGCCAAGATGCCTTTTGGGATCCTGAATGCAATGGAAACATTTAAAAGAGTTATGGACATAGCTTTTTCTGATGAGAAAGATAAATTCATTGTCATCTACCTAGATGATATCACTATGTATTCTGTTTTGAATGAAGAACACCTCAAGCATATAAGAAGGGCATTTTAGAAGTGTAGAAAGTTTGGTATCTCAGTGAACCTCAAGATGTCAAATTTCTCTATGGAAGAAGGAAAGGTGCTGGGACAAATTATTTCAAAGGAGGGGATAAAGATACATCCCAGTAGATTTGAGGGAATCTTAAAAATTGACATACCCAGAAGTAAAAAAGAGGTGCAATATTTCCTGGGAAAATTGAATTTTCTGAGAAGATTTATCCCTAACTTGGTTGAAATCATAAATTATATTACTAACATTCTCAAGAAAGGAAAATAAATAAAGTGGACCCCTGAAGCTAGAAAATCCTTCGAAGACATTAAAGTGGAATTGACCAAGGCTCCAGTATTGGTCAGACCTAATTTTGAAAATGACTTCATATTGTTGTCTTTTGCCTCAGAGAACACAATTGCTGGTGTTTTACTATACAAATATGAGAAGAATTTTGAGAAGCCCATAACATATTAAACTAGGACATTGAGGGTGTACTTAAATTTCATCAATGACAAAGATAGCATGGCCATCAAATCCAAAAGCAGGTGCATCGTTGTGAATGAGACATTGGCCGAAAAACCCTCATAGTGGGCCCATTGACTACATTGATAATTTGGTCCAGGAGGGTCATTGCCAAGCATAACCTACTTAAATCAGACCAAACCAAGGCCATACAAATGGAGCAGAGTATATAGAAATTCAAAGATATGAATGTCAGTCATGATGTATGATTCTTGCATTGACCTGGAAATCCTGATCAAGGAAATGATGGACTACAAGATACCTTATGAATTGTAGTGGAAGGAGATAGTGTGGTTGGGAAAAGAAAAATGTGATTTTCTAGAAATCAACAAATAATGTCGAGGTGCCATTAGAATGGCCGATACGGAAGAGGACCAAAACAGGACATATGGCGAAGACAGAAGATAAAGAGTCAGAGAAATTGGTTGTGGGTTCATGAAATATTTTTTGTTTGATAAATCCTTGTAATCAGCTCCCATATCGTATCTATCAAATGTAATTATAGTAGTCAGTTTTAGAAGCTAAAACATTTCAGTTCAGCTATTGTAATCGGTTTTTAATTGAAAGGAACTCGAATTTTATAAATGATAGAAGTTTTGAATGTATTACTATTGGCAGAAGTGCAAGGGCACCTTTTAGTTGTTCTGAACTCAATTGTAATTTTATAGAGATGAATTGAATACATATGCAGAATATTTTGAAGTCTCTATGAAAATA
Source organism: Picea engelmannii (assembly GCA_009831015.1). Classification (NCBI taxonomy): domain Eukaryota; kingdom Viridiplantae; phylum Streptophyta; class Pinopsida; order Pinales; family Pinaceae; genus Picea; species Picea engelmannii. The sequence goes on from ML778947.1 coordinate 2,199,920, forward strand.
TTCTAATGGCGGTGATATGAGTTTTGTCTCCTCTTTTTGTATGTATTTCCTATTTTCTTTAATTCCATTTGCATTTTATTTTGTTTAAATTGGATAGTTAAAATCTTAGAATTCATCTTGTGATGCTCTTGGCTTAAGAAATTTAAACTATGTAATTTTCTTCCTAACTAATCCAGAATTCATTCCAGTAATGCTCTGATGCAGTTACTTATTTTCTCCTTCTTCTTACACTCTACTTAAATACAATTTATAAATCAGATTTATCACCTCATTTATCCTTTATCCTCTGGAGATTTCTACCAGTCAGTCATTATTTTCATTCAATTTCATAATTTCGACTCCATAGCCCTAATTTTCCCTCCCCTTCGTTGCCAATAAATTTATAAAAAACCCAAAAACAAACTAAATCTAGCCATCGATTGCCAAAGAAACATCAAGTGACATGAGAGAGACCTCTTTGAGCTAAGAAGGCTAGTACCTAGCACTAAAGTTGGTTGAAATAGTTACCTATGTCATTTATTTATCGGTCGAACAAATTTATAGAGTGCTAACATTCTAGCGTCATTGTCAGGGATCGAAAGAGAAATATTCCCTAGGAAAAGAATGACTCAAAGCTTAAGATTTGATTCCTGAGGGAGACAGTGAATCAAAAACCTTACTGGCTGATAGTATTTTTCCCTGGTGACTTCATTACCAAGAGACTAGTTGCACCAAGCAGTTTGAGCTAGAAATCCTGGCTCCCAAGGGAATTCACACCAGGAGAAACCCAAACCCAAAAGCTGCAATCCTTGTGTTTGATCCTAAAAATCTTGTACAAAAAAGGAAATAAAGGAAAATAATCCCATATTTGAGTTTATAAATATATCTATCGTTTCCCAAATATGGAGTAACAAGCATTGAAGATCTTGAGTTTGATGTAAAATTTGAGAAAACTTTGTTCATAACTAAATATGAATCTTGTTTGAATGAGGTCATATTTGATAAGAAGAGGTTCCAAGATTTAATTTTAGTTGCCTCTACCAAACCTCTTGTGATCCACACTCAAAACGAATAGCCAATTCAATCTCTCACAATAGTCATGACATGTAGCTTTTCCCCTCTTGTACTCCCTGCTCAGTTACATGATTTTCCCTGGGAGTATAATCTAAGGATTAAGTTGTATGATGTTGAAGGAAGTGTGTCAACCCAAAAACATCTATACTAGTTTAATGATTTTATAGACTTAGAAGAAGTAGATTTTGAATATCCAAAAATGAGGTTGTTTGCACAAAGACTTGCAAGCGAAGTGAGAAAGTGGTTCAAAGCTCTCCCAACAGCTAGTGTCATAGATTTTGAGGGCTTTGAAACCAGTTTTATTGTAAAGTGGGGAGATAAGAAAAACCCCCTTTAGTTGTTGACTCAGTATAACAACATGACGAGGTCACCTAACAAAACAATACAGGAGTTTTTAGCCAGGTTTGTAAAGGTCTATAATATGATTCCAACTAAGGTAAACCCCCCCTAAAGCTTCTAAAATTAGATATGTTGATTCCTTCGAAAGTGATTTCGCTTTGATGTTGATGGAAATAATATCTACTTCATTAGATGACATGATGAATGATGCAATAGAAGTGGAAGTGAATTTAATGGGCTTAGGTAAGATAAAAGTTGACCCTGACAGGGACATGAAAATAGTTGAATACAAGGCATGACCTTCAACCTCACAAACATCATAATAAAGGTTTGAAATGATGATGAAAACTGTCAAAAAAATGATGGAGAGAATGGATTTAAATAATAAGCCTAACACCAGAGAACATGATGATGGTCCACTCAGAAATTAGAGAAGACCAACAATCCCACAAATCAAACAAAGAAATCAGGGGAATCAGGGAAATCAGAGGGACCATCAAATAAGGCCCCCTTTTCAAAATAATTATGTGAATGAGAATTATGATGGAAATTTCAAATACAACATGAATTTTTGTTATGCTAATTAAACAAAAGTGTTTTCGACTAAAGAAGAACATGACTAGTTCATGGATGAAAATGGGATCTTCATGCAATATGAGGAGGAAAGGTTATCAGTAGAAAGGGAATATTACCAAGAACGATTGCATAATTTCATAATGTAATTCTAGAGACAATATAATCTTCGAAACCAAAAATTTCTTGCAAACCCTCCAAAGGGGAATCATCCAAAGGGAAATACTAGAAAAGAAGCTCATAATAACACACCTTCTTCAAGTCATCCCAAAAGGGACTCTGCTGCAAAAATTGTTGTGGACAAAGGAAAGAAAAATGAGGAGCCCCGGAATAAAAAACCATAAGCAAGGAAAGAGATAGTCAGCAAGGAGGTAGAGAAGACCTTTCAACGAATTGATAAAGAACACTGAATACAAAAATCAGATCATCAATATGATGAAGATGGAACAAACTTCTCATACTGTGAACATACAAGATGATCATCCTTCCATCTTGTTTGGCCCATGTGTGGAGGAAAGTGGTGATGTTGATGAAGTTCCACCATTCTATTTTAGTTTGAAGATTCATGAAATGATTCTACACAATGCTATGTTGGATTCTGGAGCATCCCACAACCTGATTCCCAAGGTGGTCATGGACCAATTGGGCCTGGACATCACAAGGAATTACACAAATCTGTTCTTATTTGATTCAATAAAGGTGAAGTGGCTCAGCCTAATCAAAGATTTGGTGGTTTGTTTGTCCCAAATTCCAGCAAAGAACATGGTCATGGATGTACTGGTCATTGATATTCCTCCCAAGTTTGGCATGCTATTATCTAGGTCATGGGCCACAAAATTGAAGAGAAATCTCTAGATGGGCATGTCATACGCCACCATCCTTGTCTTTGGTCAATATAGGACATTGTATAGAGATATTTTTCTCAAATACATGGTCAACAACAAGTCACAGCTGAATAATCATCCCATCTACTACGTGGAAACTAAGTTGGGGTCTTCAATTTTCTTCAATGGTTTGTTTTTTGAAGATAAAGGGCTAGAGATCAATATGGCTGACAAAGATAGATATGATCAGTAGATTAAAAAAATTTCAGAGCAACAAGACAGTGTAAAAATTGAGATGTGGAGCATGAGTGATGCAGGAGCATCGCCAACACCTCAAGCGATCCAGCGCGGAAGCCAAAGGACAGCTGGACTGCCAGCACAAATTTTGAAATTACTTTGGAATTGTTGCACGATCTTAAATGAGTCATTAATATAGAGGCGCACTTGTATATGTAAACTGACCTTGAGCCTTTAAGCTCTTGTCCTTTAGTAAATAAGAGGCATTTATAGTAGTTAATGTAAAGTAGATAGAATTTAATTCTAGACTAGACAATTGTAGAGCGCAAGAGGGAAACGGGATATAGACACCCTCATTGTGCCTTGTAATATTATTGAAGCAGGAGAAGAGCAAGAGCATGCAGAGAGCTGTGTAAGAACACCCATGTACAGATATTTGAATTAATAAAAGAAAGCTTTGATTCAAATTCATGGTTTGTGTTGTTGTCTGTGTATTGATGATGATATGCTCATGAATGGTTGCTTCCTGTTATACATTTTCTTTTATATGTTGTGTATGTGATTTCATTTTTGAATAGAAGTCTGAAAGGGTGAAGGAATGAGTTTCAATTGTTTCTCTCCTTGAACCAGAGAATTCCTGCAAGGAGTGCAGTTGAAGTGTCTGCAAGGAGTGCGTTGACAGAGGGTTCAGATAGAGACAACTTTTGTTCTCACTCATCGCACAGGTGCAGTTGGGTATAAGAAGCCATGCAAGGAGTGCGCAGGCTGAGGGAATTTCAGGGTTGTGAACTTGAGCAAAGCATTAAGATACTGTTGTTGCAAGCGTGTGCAGAGTCGAAGACTTCAACACTTAGTCGAGGTTGAAGGGTTGCCGCAAGGAGTGCGTGCAAAGGGTGTTTCTAAGGAAACTTAAAGTCATGAGAAAAGCTCAAGGAGGGATAGGCCTTCGAATTCGTGGAAGACAATGTAGAGAAGTTGTTCTTTGAAGTTTTGAAAGAAGCGTCGCAAGATTTCACATAGGTGAACAAGTTCAGGAGGAACACTTATTCATTGGCAGGAACCATCAAAGAAGGGACGAATAGTCGGTATTCTCCGAGGAGAATTCATGATAATCCAAGGGTCATTAGATCTCAAGAAGGTGCAGGGCAGATACTACAGGGGTTCTAAGAAGTGGAAAGCTCATGAGGGGAAATCCATTGATACGAGCCACAAGGGCCCTTGGATCTACACGTATATCGTGTATCAGGGTTTCGTAGGTTGAAGCCCGCAAATTTGGAAACAGGACTTGCGAAATCGCGATCCGCGATTTCCCGATAGTTAAAGGATAGCGTGGGCCATAGGCAAGTTGGTGGAGGACAGGTGGCACGAGTCATCGGAGTGTCGTGGCGAGAAGTCCTGAATTCACTGCATTAGCATTGGCGATACCGCGAATTCCAAAGTGCCGATGGAGTATAGCGGCAATTGGATAGTCCATTCACACGTGTGTCGAAATTTCGACGCATCGGGACTCAGGAGTTAGAGAATCGAGTTGCTCGACACCAAGAGTGCCGAACTGATGATAGGAGAAGTCCTGACAGGGTAAAGGAAGGGTTAGCATTGACTCGTATCGGGTCAAGTGGTATCAGAGCACAAAAATATTCTTTGCTTTCTATAGTAGAGAAAGAGAATTCACCATGCCGCAAAGGAGAGAAAGGTAGTCACCTGATCCAGAGGATAGGGAGGTGTAGAGAAGAAGAGGCAGGTAGATGGAAAATATAGAAATGGAGAGACAAATGCAAGATCTCCGAGCAAGACTCAAAGATATGGAGACAACGCAAAGACGCACAGCGAGTGTAGGGGATCTGAGTGATTCCGAGAGTGAGATCGAGGCGGAACGTGAAGAAGAGGTTGCAGCGGAAGATGCATCAAACGAGTGTTTGATCAAAGCTATTGCCAGGATGGGTGCAAGAGCAAAGATGGACATTCCAATTTACAAGGGAAATCTGGATGCAGAGGAGCTTCTAGATTGGATTAGAGCTCTAGATACATACTTTGACTATGAAGACATCGAAGAGGACAAGAGGGTCAAGAATGTTGTCACACGCTTGAAAGGACATGCAAAATTGTGGTGGGATGAGCTACAAGCTGACAAACTCTACAAGGGTAAGCAGAAGATCAAGAGCTGGGACAGGATGATCACGAAGATGAAGGCAAAATTCATCCGAGAGACTATCAAATTACTCTATTCAGGAGAATGCAGAACTTGAGACAAAAGCTGATGATAGTGAAAGAATACACTGAGGAATTCTATAAACTGAACATCAGAGCAGGTCATCGGGAGAGCGATGATGAAAAGGTTGCCAGATATATGAATGGCCTGAGATATGATATCCAGGATGAGATGAGCATGGTAACCATCCAAACAGTGGAAGATGCTTACCAGATGGATCTGAAAGCTGAGGAGAAGCTGAGCCAAAAACAAAGTCAGAGGGGCCGAGGCAGAAGCTAGCCCAGAGGCAAGTCAGTTGCCTAGGATAAATACCAGAAGCCCAAGGAGGAATGGAAGAAACCTCAGACTCATGCAGAGAGAGGTGGAACCTCACAGAGGGGGCCATATGTTTAACAGAGAGGACAACATAATGAGAAGAGAGGAGATTATGCTAATAACAACACCTTTCCTCGTACTAGAGGTAGAGGAAGAGGAAGAGGTGGAGTCATCACATGCTTCACATGTGGAAAGAATGGGCACAAGTCTTATGAGTGTCCAAAGAAAAAGAATAACATTGGATAAGCTCACATCATCGAGGCACAGAGGTGGGATGTTGAGGCAGAAGACACTAAAGGCGGATGATCGCTCATGATGCGAAAAGTCCTTTTGACCCCCGAGAAGGAGGTGGAAAGTTCAGTCCAAAGGACCAAAATTTTTAGGACTGCTTGCAATACCAAGGACAGGGTATGCAAGGTCATTATAGACAGTGGTAGCATGGATAATATCGTATCTACAGATATGGTAGAGAAGATGGAGCTAGAGACGACTGATCATCCAAGCCCATACAGAGTTTTGTGGCTACAGAAAGGACACCAGGTAACTGTTACTAAACAATGCTTGGTTGAATTCAAGATAGGTGGATATAATGATAGGATATTATGTGATGTCATTCCTATGGACATTTGTCATCTATTGCTGGGAAGACCATGGAAATATGACAGAAATGTGATTCATGATGGGCGAATGAACACATACACCCTGGAGAAGAATGGGAGGACACACATGTTGCTTCCGATAAAGGATAAGGAGGTGAAGCCAGAAGTAAGCAACACAGTACTTCTCATGAGTGGGAAGGAACTTCTTACAGAGGTTAAGAAGAAGGAGGATCCACAGTTCTTTGTAGTCAGGAAGCTGAGGATTGTTCTGACTTGCACAAGAGTGGATGATTTACTAGAACAAGTTCAGGGACTGCTGGAAGAGTTTGCTGACATAATAGTGGACGAATTACCACATTCATTACCACCGATCAGGAGTGTGATTCATCATATTGATCTCATACCAAGAGCTAGTTTTCCAAACAAAGCCACGTACAGATTGACACCACAAGAGAATGAAGAGGTTAAAAGGAAGGTCCAGGAGCTATTGGACAAAGGATTGCTTAGGGAAATCTTGAGTCCATGTGTTGTTCCAACAGTACTCAGTCCGAAGAAAGACGGAGGCTGGAGGATGTGTACTGATTCAAGGGCGATAAATAAGATAACCATCAGGTACAGATTTCCATTGCCGAGGATGGATGATCTGATGGATTTCTTAAGTGGAGCAAAATACTTTTCAAAGATTGATTTGAAAAGAGGATATCACAAGATTTGCATGAGAGAAGGCGATGAATGGAAGACAGCATTCAAGGCAAACGAGGGTTTGTATGAATGGCTTGTTATGTCATTTGGCTTAACAAATGCACTGATTACCTTCATGAGGTTGATGAAAAAAGTCCTGAGGGAGTTCATCGGGAAATTTGTCATTGTATATTTGGATGACATACTGGTTTTCAGTAAATCAGTAGCAGAGCAATTGAAGCATTTGGCTAAAGTGATGAAGAGACTACAGCAGGAGAAGCTACTGATAAATATGAAGAAATCCTCATTTATGAAGATAGAGCTCATTTACTTGGGGTTTGTTATTTCGGTGAATGAGTTGAGGATGGATCCAGATAAGGTGGAGGTAATCAAGAATTGGCCATCACCGAAGAATATATTTGAGGTGAGAAGTTTCCATGGATTGGCTAGTTTCTACCGGAAGTTCATCAGGAATTTCAGTGGAATTAGTGCAGCGATGATGGATACAGTGAAGAAGCGGCACAAATCTTTTCGTTGGACAACTGAGGCTGAGAAAAGTTTCAATTTGTTGAAATGGAAGATTATGGAACAACCAATTCTGGTGTTGCCTGATTTTCAAAAGACATTTCAGGTGAAATGTGACGCAAGTGGATTTGCAATTGGGGCAGTCTTGAGTCAGGAAGACAGGCCAATCGCATATTTCAGCTAGAAGTTGAATGAGGTGAAATTGAAATACTCCACTTATGATAAGGAGTTCTATGCTATTATTCGAGCATTGAAAAAATGGAGGCATTACTTAATCCCGAAAGAGTTTGTATTGTACAGTGATAATCATGCATTGCAGTTTGTGACTCAACAAGAGAAATTGAATCAGAAACATGTCAAATGGGTTGAGTATATGAAAAATTTCACGTTTGTGATTAAGCATATTTCTGGTACTGCTAACAAAGTTGTTGATGCTTTGAGCAGGAAGTATTTGCTGTTGCAGGAATTCAAAGTCAAAACGTTGGGTTTTGATGATCTCATGGATATGTACGCAGATGATTAGGATTTCAAGGAAGCGTATGAAGTAGCTGAGAATCCATTTCTCAGAGACAGAAGCCCGTGGATAGAGTATATGATCCAGGAAGGATTGTTGTTCAGAGGCAATCAACTGTGTATTCCGAAATGCTCCATGAGGGAGAATTTGTTGAAGGAGAAACACAGTGGAGGATTGGCAGGACATTTTGGCCATGATAAAACATTTGCGAAGCTGAATGAATCATATTTTTGGTCAGGGATGCAAGCGTATGTCAAGATATTTGTGGACAGATGCAAAATTTGCCAGCATTCGAAGGGAAGGAAGCAGAATGCGGGATTCTATCAACCATTTCCCATACCAGAGAGGTCGTGGGATGCGATTAGCATGGATTTTGTATTAGGGTTTCCAAGAACACAAAGAGGATTTGATTCAATATTTGTGGTGGTGGATAGATTTTCCAATATGGTACACTTCATTCCATGTCAGAAAACTAGTGATGTGACTCACATCGCGAACCTATTTTTGAAAGAGGTCATTCAACTTCATGGTTTGCCGAGGAGTATAGTTTCGGACAGAGATACCAAATTCATAGGGCATTTTTGGAGGACCTTATGGAAGAATCTAGGGACTAACTTGATGTTTAGTTTAGCGTATCATCCTCGGACGGATGGACAAATAGAAGTGGTCAACAGAAGTCTGGGAGACTTGCTAAGAATCTTGGTGACGGAGCACCACAGCAGTTGGGACAATGTATTGCCGCAAACAGAGTTTGCATACAACGACTCAGTGAATCGAAGCACAGGCCATAGTCCATTTCAGGTTGTCTATGGGATGCAACCGAGAGGAGTTTCTGAACTGATGGATTCAGAACAGACTGCGACTAGCAGCGCTAGTGCAGAAGAATTTGCAGAGGCGATGAAAGAACTTCACAGCCAGGTGAAGCAGCGACTGCTAGAATCAAGCCAGGAATATAAGTGCAAAGCCGATCAGCATAGGTTGGTGACCTGGTTCTGGCACATTTTAGGAAAGAAAGGTTCCTGAGAGGAACATACAATAAGCCGAAGATGAAGAAAATCGGACCATGCAAGGTCTTGAAGAAATTCGGGGAAAATGCTTATGAGATTGAGTTACCCGATGGGATCGGAATTTCTCCGATATTCAATGTATCAGATTTGTACCCATATAAAGCTGGAGAATCAGGAACTGGAGATGAGAAGCTAGTGATCCAGTGGACGAAACAGATTCTAGTTGCAGAGAATTCACAGATGGAATGCATACTGGACAAGAGAGTCCGCAAAAGGACCAGGCGAAAGCAATACTTTGAGCATCTGGTCAAGTGGAAGAATCATCCAGTTGAAGATGCCAGCTGGGAGAACGAAGCAGAAATACAGAGGCATGGACAGACCATGCAGGAGCTCATGGACAGGAGCCCATGAATGTTTTCAAGTGAGGGAGTATGATGCAGAAGCATCGCCAACACCTCAAGCGAGCCAGCGCGGAAGCTAAAGGACAGGTGGACAGCCAACACAAATTTTGAAATTAATTTGGAATTGTTACGCGATATTAAACGAGCCATTAAGATAGAGGTGCACTTGTATATGTAAACGGACCTTGAGCCTTTAATCTCTCTTCCTTTAGTAGATACGAGGCATTTAAAGTAGTTAATGTAAAGTAGATAGAATTTAATTCTAGACTAGACAGTTTTAGAGCGCAAGAGGGAAATGGGATATCGACACCCTCATTGTGCCTTGTAATATTATTGAAGCAGGAGAAGAGCAAGAGCATGCAAAGAGCTATGTAAGAACACCCATGTACAGATATTTCAATTAATAAAAGAAAGCTTTGATTCAAATTCATGGTTTGTGTTGTTCTCTGTGTATTGATAATGATATGCTCATGAATGGTTGCTTCCTGTTATACATTTGCTTTTATATGCTGTGTATGTGATTTCATGTTTGAATAGAAGTCTGAAAGGGTGAAGGAATGAGTTTCAATTGTTTCTCTACTTGAACCAGAGAATTTCTGCAAGGAGTGCAGTTGAAGTGTCTGCAAGGAGTGCGTTGACAGAGGGTTCAGTTAGAGACAACTTTTGTTCTCACTCATCCCACAGGTGCAGTTGGGTATAAGAAGCCATGCAAGGAGTGCACAGGCTGAGGGAAGTTCAGGGTTGTGAACCTGAGCAAAGCATTAAGAGACTGTTGCTACAGGCATGCGCAAAGTTGAAGACTTCAACACTTAGTCGAGGTTGAAGGGTTGTCGCAAGGAGTGCGTGCAAAGGGTGTTTCTAAGGAAACTTAAAGTCATGAGAAAAGCTCAAGGAGGGATAGGCCTTCGAATTTGTGGAAGGAAAACACAGAGAAGTTGTGCTTTGAATGTTCAAAAAAAGCGTCGCAATATTGCACATAGGTGAACGAGTTCAGGAGGGACACTTAGTCATTGGCAGGAATCATCAAAGAAGGAACGGACAGTCGGTATTCTCCGAGGAGAATTCACGATAATCCAAGGGTCATTAGATCTAAATAAGGTGCAGGGAAGATACTACAAGGGTTCTGAGAAGTGGAAATCTCAGGAGGGGCAAGTCGTTGATCCAAGCCACAAGGGCCCTTGGATCTACACGTATATCGTGTATCGGGGTTTAGTAGGTTGAAGCTCGCAAATTTGGAAACAGGACTTGCGAAATCGCGATCCGCGATTTCTCGATAGTTAAAGGATAGCATGGGCCACGGGGAAGTTGGTGGAGGATAGGTGGCATGAGTCATCAGAGTTTCATGGCAAGAAGTCTTGAACTCATTGCATTAGGATTCGTGATACCACAAATTTCGAAGTGTAGATGGAGTAAAGTGGTGATTGGATAGTCCATTCACACATGTGTCGAAATTTCAATGCATTGGGACTCGGGAGTCAAAGAATCGAGTTGCTTGACACCGCGAGTGTCGAACTCGCAATAGGAGAAGTCCTGACAGGGTAAAGGAAGGGTCGGCGTTGACTCGTATCGGGTCTCAGGTATCCGAGAGTGAAAAGTTCAATCACTGACCTCAAGAAGTCGCGAAGTCCGATCCTCCGAGTGCAAAGAGGGGATTGCACGGAGATTTCTGTGGGTGAAGATTTCCTGATAGGGAGATAGAAGGACCGGTCAGTGTTCTTCGGGCCAAGGGAAGAGAAGATCATGTGTGCGCATGGACCTTCCGACCTGTGTGTGGTGAAGGGGATACATTGCTATCAATGAGCTTTGATGGAGCTGTCAGCAGAGAGGCGGAAGGAGGGGGTGTGTGGATTAATCCCCCCAAATTGGCCACCAAATTGTGCTCTTATAAGATGGCTTTTGATTGCACAAAAAATATGGCTAAATAAGAGGCATTGGTATTAGGATTGAAAGATTTAAAAGAAATGGGTGCTAATAATATATTTGTTCATGGGGATTCTGAGTTGACCATAAATCAGGTGAAGGGAATATATCAATCCAATCACCCTAGATTAAGAGCATACAGGAATACAGTTCTTAACCTTCTTGAAGAAGTTTCAGAATATAGCCTATCAACGATTCCAATGGGTTAAAATCAGATTGTTGATGCCCTTGCCACTTCAGCTTCAGTTTTTAAAGTTCCAATGTTTCCTAGCAGGGGATATGAGGTTGAGATCAAGAACAGGCCAATAGTTCCTGTTAATATTAAGTACTTGTAGGTTTTTGAAGATGATAAACAAATAGAAAGTTTCCTTAAACTGGAAAAGCGATATGAAAATTTGAACATTGATGAACAATACTGTGATGAAGAGGTGGATGAAACTATTTTCACAAAGGATGTTTACTTCGAAAATCATATTGAAGGTAGATATATAGTTCATCTGAAGAGTAACATCATTCCCAAGGTCCTGGTCCCATTGGAGAAAATGAAGGGGATGTTGAAGATTGCAATATTTGGGACTCAAGAGGATCCCAAGATTAGTAAGATGTCTAGAAAACTTAGCCATGAAGTCAAGGAGAGATATATTAATTTATTGAAAGAATTCCCTGATGTTTTTGCCTGGAGCTATGAAGATATGAAATATTACGACACCATTATAATTCAACATGCTATCCCAATCAAAGAAGATCACAAACCTTTAAAAAAAATTAAGAAGGACAAATCCTTTGTTGTTGTCCTTAATTGAGAAAGAGGTAAAGAAGATATTTGAAGCCAATATCATAGTATCCTCAAGGTTTTCTAAATGGGTGGAAAATCTGGTGCTAATCAGAAAAAAGAGTGGAGAAATCAGGTTATGTGTGGACTTCAGAAATCTGAACAGGGTGTCTCTAAAGGACAACTACCCACTACCTAAGATGGATCACATTCTACAGAAAGTGGTAGGTTCTCAGAAAATGTCAATGTTGGATGGTTTGTCTGGATACAATCATATTATGGTACACCCTGATGATCAGGAAAAGACAACAATCACAACACCATGGGGTACATTCATTTATGCCAAGATGCCTTTTTGGATCATGAATGCAAGGTGTTATCACCCCATAAATTATGGGAATCAGTTGATGACTTGGATATTATCTGTATCTGGTGATTTTGTGGACAAATGATATTTCATTCTTCAAATAATTTGTAAAAAGAAAAGAAAAAGAAAAAAGAAAAGAGGGCAAAAAGAATTGGAACAAAAAGCCCCATGCAATAATAGTAACTTGGTCATACCTTTCAAGCATGACCAAGTTCTTTTAAATTTTCAATGTTGATAGGTTAGTGAATACATCTGATCAGACCATCTAATCCTGGTCACATAGCCCCTAGGTTAGAGTTAGTGAATACATCTGATCATACCATCTAATCCTGGTCAGATAGCCCCTAGGAAGAATAATATCTTAACCCAACAGTTTAATCTGGGTTAATTGCCTTGTGAAAGTAGGATAGGATGTGGAATAATTTCTTTGCTTACCTTCCCCAAATAAAACCCACTTGAAGAGAATGCCACATCAAGTCTCCATTGCCTATTGATAGTTGAAGTGATGACCCCTTGGTGGTGTCTAATACAAAGTTGGGAAAAACCCATAAGAAAGCACTAATCCTAAGTTTTTCCTACACATGACTTTTCCGCTCCTGACATATGTTTCATTCACTTTCCCATGGTCCAGATCACGGCGCCTAGATCAACAGCTCACACAGCATTCCAGACCCCCCCTTGCATTCTTCCTTTAATGAATGGGGGGGTCCAGACTCGGCGATAACATCCACACAGATCTGGATGGTCTAGGAGAGAGTGCATGAATCCACGACCCACATTGGATTCTGGACCCCCCCTCCCGTTCTACCTTTAACGGAGGGGGGGGGTCCGGAATCGGTTATAACTCGGGCGCACATCTGGACGACTCTGAGTAGGGCACTTAAATCTATGGTCCATATTGGATTCCGGACCCCCCCGTCCGTTCTGCCTTTAATGGAGGGGGGGGGGGTCCGACATGGGTGTTAAGCAGTGCACTGAGATCTGTGGCCAGAAAGGCAGTGCGCAGATCGATGGATCAAAATGGATTTCGGACCCCCCCTTGGTGTCCCACTTTTAATCAACGGGGGGGGGGGTCCGAAATAGATGTTTCCCGCATGCGGGCCCATTGTCACAGGTGGCTCAAGCCTATTGGTTCTCAAGTCTCATCCCTCACATGGTCTCTGACAGCCGCCACTCATGGACGTCATCATCCACTAAGTCCACTTGTCCCACTTGTTTCTGGGTTTGAGTCCCATCCCATAACTGCTGTCAGACCTTTGCCCTTCCACTCATGAACGACCCCTTTTGGCGACTTTTACCTCCAATCACCAGCCTACATGTCACCCTTCTGTATACTTTGGCCTCCATCATCTGCCAACTCATCCCAAGTGGCCCTTTTTCATTTAATGACTGGGAAATATACCCGTTGTCATGCTGACCATTTTCTCGCGTCCAACCGACCCATTTTTGAATAAAACTATCATCCTCCCTGTTCATTCGTTATTCATCCATCGCGCCAGAAATCTCTTGTTCCTCCATTGCTTTCGTATCACCTTCACCCGCAGTTTTTCAACCCCACTAACGTATTGTTTATTGCAGGTACAGTTGCTAAGATGGTGTCAAAGACAAAACAAGTGGAAGAAGAAGAGAATCATTTTCTTCCTCCTCTGGTTGATCTGGATAAAGTCCCCTTAGTTGATAAAGATCATTTGATAGCAGACACTATTTGTAGTTTCGACTTTTCTGATTTGCAGTCCTGGCTCCGGGAGGTGTTCCTGGACCAAAGCGATGAAATTGGACTCTGGGGGACCAATTTGCCTCTGTATCTTTTTCCCCAGATTCATCATTTTCCAGAATTCGCCCTCAAGTGCCAAGCCCATTACATCCCCAACCAGAAAGCCATCATTTCCTCATCTGGAGACGTCCTTTTCTTCATCACCCCCGAAGATATTGACCAGAAGATGCAAATTACCCGTGCTGAATCCGCATCCCCGTTCAGCTTAGAAATCCTCACGGAGCTTTATCAAAAAATAACTTTCCCCTAGAGAGCTCATATATTTGAGCTTTTTCTCCCCACTTCCGCTCCACTCCAATCCACCAATCCCCCGTACCCTTCTTCCATGTTTTCCACCAAAGGAAACCAAATTATTTCTTCCCTGTGTGCCCTGCTTGGTTATTATTCTGATCAATGGGTAGACGAGCCCATCCTAGGTTTTCTGTCCATTTTCTCAAATGATGAACAGCCGACCATGCAATTCGACTACAATACCTTCTTGGCCAATAATATCCATGAGCAATTTGTGAATTTCACCACAGAGGGCATGTTCAGGTATTCATCCATTTTGGCTTACATGTTCTTCTATTTTCAAGCCGACAGGTTCAATTTCTCCATGCAGAAGATGTACGCCGACGGGAGGCCCCAGACTATCACAGCGTGGACTTCTCTTGTAAAACATAACTCTGTTGAATATGGCTTCAAAGATTTCATTGACATGTTTTACCACCCTATGGTAGGTATGTTGAGTGGCATGCCTGAGCCACGAATAAATGATGAAGTCCGGAGGGTTCTGCATCTCTCGGACGATGCAAAGACAGGAGAATGGTACTTGTATCAGAATCACACAGAAATCAGAGTTTACGGGTGCGAATTGGCACCTTACAAGCTGCCGAGATATGTACCGGTAAGAATTTTTTCATTAGAATATATTAGGCAGATAATGAATTCTGATGATATTCACTTTGTTTCCCTTAAGAAGAAGCAACAATTGCGGATCAAAAGGCAGATTGGTTCTTTCATCTACAATAGTAGAGGCACAGGGGAGGAAGAAGATAGAATGTTAAAAGAGATGAATTTCTTTACGATTTTTGCCTGGCGCTATGATCCCTGCGGGATCATTTCTGAAATGAGAGTAAAAAATAAAAATGTCCCTTATGCCCATGAGTCCAGGCCGAAGGTCGAGAAATTCGCTAATCAGATGGAATGGGAGCCCAACACTTTGATGGACATGGAATAGCAAGGTGACAGGGAAAAGCAGACACCCTCGACCAGTGTGCTACCCACTACCACACCTCAGGTCCTCAAGGAGAAGAGGCCCCGACAGGAGTCATCTCCTCCTGTGACAAAGGTGTCATCAGAGGAATTCCAAATTCACTCCAAAAAGCCGTAGACAGTTTCAACACACGGTGCAACAGTAGAACAGGAAGTCCCAACTACCACAGTGACCACCACAGGGATCAAGCCAGTCCCTCTACCTTTTGGCTCGAGTCAGCATAAGGGAATAACTACAGTATTGAAATCTACAGATTCTCCCTTAGATACTCCGCCAAGCAAGACTGGGCCCAAGTTGGGCATTTTTGAAAAATATGACTTGATCAAGAAGAAGAACCAGACACTCACTACCAGCACTTATGCCCAGTTTCAGAAGCAGTC
This sequence comes from Picea engelmannii, assembly GCA_009831015.1. NCBI lineage: Eukaryota > Viridiplantae > Streptophyta > Pinopsida > Pinales > Pinaceae > Picea > Picea engelmannii. The sequence continues at coordinate 2,215,665 of ML778947.1, forward strand.
GTCCTCATCTCAGCATAGGCTTCTTTTAGCATTTGACACAGAAAAAGGTAGGATGCATATGGCTTACCTCCAAGCACAAGTGTTGGATCCCAAGGTTATATCAGATTATAAAAGAGCCACATTTGAGTTTCAAGCGAAAGACGTGCACCCAGCAGATCATATGGATCTGCACAAGCAAATTGGGGAGATGGTTTTCCACACTTTGGCCCACGCTACAACATCTGCATCAAAATTTTGGATAGCCTTGAGCAATGCCCAGACCCAACTAAAGATGGAGAAAATATCATCTTTCTCAAAAGACAACAAAATCAAGACGTTGGAGGAGCTGGTCCTCAAGATTGGCTACGACCCTGCGAACGTCAAGGCTGCCGAAGAAATGATCAAAAAGAAAAATGCTGACATCGCATCCTTAAGGAAGTAGCTAAATCTCCCTCCAACAGAGGACCCACAGGCTAAGGAGATAGCCGAAAAGGAAGGGGAAAAGGATGAGATGTTAAAGTGACTCATGGAGCAGAATGCTCAGCTGAAGGAGATGGAGGCTGAGATGGAAAGACTGCTAAAAGAGAAAGAGCAGGCAAAGAAAATGGAAGGCATTCCATTGAGTTCTATTCCAATTGTGGGATTAAGCACAACAACGGTGACAGCCATTCCATCTGCAACACTACCAGAAGGAACAACAGACCTTGCCCAATCCATGGAGAGGATGAACCTGCAAGAGTCAGAAATAAGCAGGCTTAAAAAAGAAGTTGAGAACCTCCAAGAGCTTAAAACTTCTTTCCAGACAAGCCTATCTAAAGAAAGTAGATGAATGAGCAAATCAGGAAAGAGCTACAGCAGCTCCAAAAGCAGACAATGGCAGGGAAGACTTTGGCTGAGGCCAAAGAGATGGTATGGACAGACATTACCAAGTCAATAAATGAAATCTGGCCAATGGTTCAAATCATGTTTGAACAAAATGAGTTGCTCAAGAGGAGCAAGCAGGCTGTTGAGAAAATCAGAATGGAGTTGGGAGATATGCCCGCACAAGCCAATGAAATCATAAGGTTCCTGAACTCCAAGACCAGGGAGGAACTCGAAGAATTGAAGATTCAGGACAGGACAGAAACTATATTAGAGGTGAAATGGGTTCTAACCAAAAGAGGTCTCATGCTTCAGCTTGAGGAAAAGATTCAAGTCATGGATCAAGGAGTGCAAAAGTTTTTCAACATGATAGATGCTCTTCAAAGGAAGGGCCTGCCTGGTCTGAAGGTCATTAATGACAAATTAATGACACTCCCTGATTACAAGAAGAATTTGACTGAGGTGTCTAGTTCCAAATTTGCAGAGATACAAGGGAGTATCACAGGGAAAGCATTCATGGAGGCCCTGCAATCGGATATTACTATCCAACATGAGATTAAAAACATATTCATCGTCAAGCCTACATTTGCTAAGTATACAGACATGGATGAAGTCTACCGGAGATTACTTAAAGTCACAGTGCCAAATCAGATCAGATGGGAAGAACTTTGTGATCTACTAGATTACCAGATGATCTGTCACCTGTCCAATCAGAAGAGGTTGCGAAGGCACCTTGCCAATGGCCTACCCCAGAAATTCATCATACAGTTGTATCGAGTCATCAAGCAGTTTTGATTAGTTAAGTTAGTTAGACTAAAAATAGCATGAGCACGTCCTGATCAGTTATGACAGGAACGTTTGTATTTTTGAATTATAAATATTTCATCTTTCGAAGTATTGATGTTTGTTGATTCGCACACCCTATTGTGATCGAACTGTACTATTTTTGATCGGCCATTAATAAAGAAGAGGCATTTACAGGATTCTTGTGTATGTTCACTGGTGACATTCATCTTCTAACTTAAATGTTTTTCTTTCTCTGTATTCATTTTGTTTTCTGAAACTAATCTTTATGAATAGCGTTATGTTGCAGGATTTATCTCTGATACCCTATTTTCGATTCTAAAGATTTATATGTTTATCTTCTAATACCTTCAATTAAGAAATTCTTAATTGCTTGTTAGTTGAAGTTATTCTCCTCATCTTTTCTTCCGTCCATCATTTTAATTTATAAAGATCCAGTGAGTATATTATCTCGCCCTGTGGAGGTTTTCTTTAGCATTTCTGGTTGTATCGATTATTTTTTTAAATACAGACCCCATAGCCCAATGGATGTGTGGACTGTCTCAACCAATTTATAAACCACTTTTACAACAAAACAAACTCGTGCCTTTACCTAGCCTAAAATCTAAACTAAAAAACAAAGCTAAATCACATAGAGAGATCCCTCTCTGAAGCTGGAAGGGCTAGATCCCTGCTTTAAAAGAGGTTGGTTAAGGTTATCCTTTGTAGATTTCTTCTCTTTCAACCTCTAGGAAATTTACCAAGTGCTAACATAAATGGCGACTCCACTGGGGACGAACTAAAACTGAATACCTCACTTTTCTCTCCCCTAAAGAAAGTTTGACCCTGAGAAGAAAGTAATGATTAGAGGTTGATTAACTCTGTACATATTATTTTCAGAATCTCCCTTTGAAACTTTTCCCACTCTTAATGTTCCCCTATGACTGTCCCTGCAGCAGTACAACCTAATATCGATCCCGGACTAGTGAATCAAATGCATATTGCATCAAACCTTTTTGACATAATCCTCAAAACTGACAATAACCGGGAAGAACTCGAACGTTCATGGGCAGCCATTGAACGAGACATAGCTACTCAGGAACAATTGGAAGCTAGACGACGTCAACGTAGAAATCACCCCTAGTTTCCTTCACCAGGAAGTAAAAAATAAAAAAACATATATATATAAAAACCAAAAAAGTTCTGGCTCCCAAGAAAGTTCACACTCGATCTCATCCAGACCCAGAACCCTCCACCATGATAGATAATCCCGCACAGTTTCTGAGACGAAATACCCTAACTACTAGTTCAGGGAGTCATACTCCCCCTCATAAGTCTCCTTCTTTTTCTGGAGGACTAGACATCCTTCGAAACCTTGATCTTGATCTTTTTCCGCTAGGAAACCTAGTTAGAATACGGTCTGAAACCTTTGCATCTAAGCTCGTCTTCGAACCAACTGTGTTGGAACCTTGAACCCCCGAAGTCTTGTCCCCAACGAATAAATTACAAACCATTACCTTAGTCCTGCCTAGTCCTTCATCGACTTCGTCTTCCGTCACTACCTCTCCAACCACCCAGGTCGTCGTCCCACCTCCTCCACCTGTCATGGCCACTCAATATGCCCCTTTTGTGTTAGCCACACCACTACATGCAATGCCCCAAGACTACCAGACTAGACTTCCACAGTTCGATGCAACTGGAACATTAAGCGCACAACAACATGTGGATAAAATGAACGACTACTTGGATTTACAAGAGGTCGACGAAGTTGACGTCCAAATGAGATTATTCGCCCAAAGTCTGACAGGAGATGTAAAGAAATGGTTCAAATCTTTACACGCAGCCTCAATCCCTGACCTTGTTGCATTCCAGAGAATTTTTCTTGACAGATGGGAGGTAAAGAAAAACCCTCTCCAGATACTGTCAGAATACGAGAATATAAAAAGAAACCAAGGTGAGAAAGTACAAGACTATTGTACCTGTTTTAACAACTTGTATAATGCAATCCCAACTGAAATCAAACCTCCCCAGGGTTTGGCATTGATTAAATTCCCTGATGGATTTGATGTCGACATGTCTTACCAGTTAAGAGAAAGAAATGTTGCCACCCTTGAAGAAATGAAAAAGAGTGTTATCAGTGTGGAGGCCAATCTGTTGGTGAAACGGGCACGTCAAAGGACTGAAAGGAGAGTCACGATCAAGGAAGAACCTTCCACATCTAACACCGATTCAAAATTGGATACTGTAGTCAAATCATTGGCATTATTGATAGAAAGAACGAGTATTTCAGATAGAAATCCTCCGAGAGACGACACACCTGCTCCTCAAATTCGGAAACCCAATTTCAGGAGAAACCCTCCTCAGATCAGACAGAGGGATCCAAGAGATCCTAGAGATCAAAGAGAACAGAGAGGCCCCGATCAACCGATCAGACCTCCTCTACAGGAAAACTATGCTGATGAAGGGGGAGACGTGATTGAAGAATTGGAGGGCACTAACATTAACCTTATGGGCATTCACGATAATGAGGCCATTTTCCTCACTCGAGAAGAGGAGGAACTTTTTCTGCTAAATCAAACAAAGGTAAGTGAGGAAACTGAAGATGAGGCACAACAGGCCCTCGAGAATGCTATTCTGTAGGCACGCAGGTAGTATAATCTGTGCAACAGGAAGACAGAAGGGGCCTCATCCAAGAAGACGACCGAAGCACAGAAAACAGTCAAATACAAGAAAACCCCTGAACCTTCTACCGAAAAGACTCCTTATAAGGTTCTTGAGAAGGGTAAGACTGACGCTCTGGTGAAGAAAAACATCACCATACTAAAAAGACCAGCACAGCCTGAAGTTGCACATGTTAATCCACCTAGTAGTTTTGAAAGGAAGAATATGGTGGACAAACCAGAATCAACAAATCAGACCCGAACTCCTGTGCCTTTCATCCTGGAAGGAGAATTGGCCAAAATTAAAATTCCTATCCCGCTTACAGAGTTGATAAGCAGAAGCGGTTATCGATCACAAGTACTAAAAGCATTAGCCATTGAACCTGACATAGGCACCAAGGCTTTGACTATCGGATCAGTGACACACTCAGACACTGTGAACCTTACTGATGATCATCCCGAACTCCTTTTCGGACCTGAAGTAGATGTTCGAGATGATACCGCTGATGTAGCTCCCTTTTACATCAGTTTGAACATACATGATTTGATATTGCATAATGCCATGGTGGATTCAGGTGTCTCACATAATCTAATGCCTAAAGCCGTAATGGAAAAAATGGGATTGGAGGTTACTATGCCTTACAAAGATCTGCATTCATTTGACTCCAGCAAAGTCAAATGTATTGGTCTGATTAAGGACCTCTACATCACCCTAGTTCAGATCCCTTCAAAAAGCATGGTAATGGACGTGGTGGTTGCAGACATCCCGCCAAAATATGGTATGTTGTTGTCCCAGTCTTGGGGAGCTAAGTTGAAAGGAACCTTGCAGCTGGATATGTCTTACGCCACTATCCCAGTGTTTGGACAATAGAGGAGGTTATACAGAGAAACACTAATGAAGTATATGGTCAGTAGTCAAGAGAAACCTCATAATTACCCCCTTTACTCTGCCAATTCAGATTTAGATTCGTTCATCTTGTACAATGATGGTGATACTGAAGAGAAAGATACTCAGCTGATGGAAGATGTAGCTAGTCAAGATGAAGGTACAGAAAGCAGTGAGGCAACAAAGATGGAAAATGTAATCACGAAAGATTTCCCCGCTGATTTCTAGAGTATGGATTTCGATGGATTTGTGAGTAAAGAAGGAGCAGGAGCTAGAGTCTGGTTGCAGAATCATCGAAAAAGGTATTCAGAAAATCATTCCTATAAGTTAAATTTCCACTGCACTAACAATGTTGCCGAGTACGAAGCTTTAATGCTCGATCTGAAGCTGTTGAAATAGTTGGTGCTAAGCAACTAATGGTAAGGGGTGATTCTAAATTAATTATTAAACAAATTAAAGGTGAATATGCTACTAAACATCCACACCTTAGAGCTTACAGGAATGCTATTCTTGACACGTTGAAGTGTTTTAACGAGGTTGAATTGCAGGTAATGCCGAGAGGACAGAATATTCTGGACGACGGGTTAGATACGTCGGCTGCGTCCTGCAAAATTCCTTTCTGCCAAACTCGCTCATACACTGTTGAAGTGAAATGCAGACTGACAGTGCCCGATAATATCAGGTACTGGGAAGTGTTTGGAAATGACGATCATATAGAGGACTTTCTGCAATGTAAGAACGATTTTGAATGTACAAACGTAGACGTAGAAAATGAAAACGAGAATGTAAATAATTCTGAATTTGAAATAGGTAGTGTTAATACTATAAATACGGTAGATACAAAAGATACAGTAGATTCAAAAGAGTTAGGGGATGACGAAGTGGATGCCGACGTTTTACAACTAAAAAACAATGTTTTACCTAGAGTGCTTGTCCCTTTAGAAGATCTGTTTGACAGTGAAGATGTAGCTAAGAAACCAAAAATAGAAGCTCATGGGCAAGAGGTAGAGGACTGCAATATAGGAACTGACGAGAAGCCTAGGATGGTCAAACTATCCAAATCTTTACCCCTAGAACAAAAGCTTAAGTACATTGAATTATTCAAAGAATATTCAGATGTCTTTGCCTGGGGCTATGAAGATTTGAAAGCCTATGACACCAGCATCGTACAACACAGGATTCCCATAAAGGAAGACCAGAAACCGTTTAGGCAGAAACTTAGGAGGATAAATCCCAAGTTGCTTCCCTTGATAGAAAAAGAGATCAAGAAAATGTACGATGCCAAGATCATAGTCCCATTACGTTTCTCTAAGTGGGTTTCTAATTTAGTCCCTACACGTAAGAAAACAGGGGAAATCAGACTCTGCATAGATTTCCGAAATTTGAACAAAGCATCCTTGAAGGATGATTACCCCTTGCCTAAAATGGATCACCTCCTGTAAAGAGTGGTCGGGTCCAGTTGAATTTCTCTGCTAGATGGTTTCTCAGGCTACAACCAGGTCCTAGTTCACCCAGATGATCAGGAAAAAACCGCTTTCACTACACCATGGGGCACTTTCATGTACGTGAAGATGCCTTTTGGTTTGATGAATGCAGGAGCCACGTTCCAGAGGGCAATGGATATTGCCTTCATTGAAGAGTCAGGTAAGTTTATTGTCATTTATTTGGATGATGTGACTGTATTTTCCCAATCTGAAGATGAACACCTGCGGCACCTTAGACGAGTTTTCAAAAAGTGTAGGAGGGTCGGGATTTCATTAAATCCCAAGAAGTGTCTTTTTGGGTTAGAAGAGGGTAAATTGTTGGGACATATCATCTCTAAAGAGGGAATCAGAATTGATCCTAGCAGGATCGAAGCCATACTAAAGATAGAACACCCCAGAAACCTCAAAGAAATACAGTCTTTTATAGGACAAATTAACTTTCTTCGAAGATTCATTCCCAATATGGCCAAGCTCCTCTGAAACATTACAAACATGCTAAAAAAGGACGCTAAGATGAAATGGGACTCTGAGTCCAGATCATCCTTTGAACAAGTCAAACGAGCACTCACCGAAGCCCTAGTTTTGATTAGTCCCGATTTCACTAAAGATTTCTATCTTTTTTCTTTCGCCTCTACACATACGATAGCAGTTGTATTACTATAGAAGAACAGTGAAGGGTATGAACAGCCCATAGCTTTCTTCAACAAAGCTCTAAGAGATGCTGCATTGAACTACAATATCATGGAGAAACAGGCTTTTGCTTTGGTAAAGGCTATAAAGGACTTCAGGGTCTATATTCTTCATTCACACGTCATAGCATATGTTCCAAACGCAGTAGTAAAAGACATATTGACACAAGACAACCCTGATGGGAGAAGGGGAAAGTGGATTGCAGTTATTCTAGAATACGACATAGAAATTAAGCCCACAAAACTAATCAAAGGCCAAGGCCTTGCCAAACTGATGGTTGAATCTAACTTTCAGGCTCTTGGCATTAATTTTCTAAACGTGGCAGATGAACAGGGCGAGATGGCGACTCCAAATGTTAAAGAGGTTTTTCTAAACTCTCCTTGGTATGCAGACCTTATTTTTGTTTTACAACATTTACAAGCTCCCCCTGGTTTAACTAAAACTAAAGCTAGATTTTTAAAGTTGAAAGCTTTGAAATTTTGTATTCTAGAAGGAAATTTGTATTGGAAAGATCTTGCAGGTATTCTTCTAAATTGTTTACTGAAAGATGAAGTTGATAAAGTGTTGCAGGAGTTTCATGCAGGTGAATGTGGTGGCCATTTGAACTGGAAGGTCACAGCCAACAAAATACTCAAAGCTGGATTTTACTGGCCCACCCTGTTTGCAGATGTACATCAGAAAGTAACAGCATGTCACCAGTGTCAACTATTTGAGGGTAAAAGAAAACTCCTTCCACTACCTCTTAAACCAATTTCAGTAGAGGCTCCTTTCCAGCAATGGGGACTTGATTTCATTGGAGAAATACACCCTCCGTCTTCAGGCCAACATCGGTGGATTCTTACTGCCACTGATTATTTTACCAAATGGATCAAGGATGTACCAAGCAGGCAAGCCACTGACTCTGTTATTATCAAATTTCTTGAAAATAATATTTTATCCCATTTCGGTTGTCCTAGAAAGATCATTATTGACAATGTAGTTGCCTTTCGGTCAAATAAACTCATTGATTTCTGCAGTCGTTACCACATTGGCTTGGGGCATTCCACAGCCTACTACCCTTAGGGGAATGGGTTGGCGGAATCCTCAAACAAGACGCTGGTAAATATCATCAAGAAAACATTGCAGGAGAATAAAAAATCATGGCATGATAAGCTGGTATTTTCTTTATGGGCGGATAGACTGACCACCAAAAGGTCCATTGGTATGTCACCATACCAACTGGTATATGGTACTGAGGCTATTTTTCCAAATTCGTTAGGGGTCCCTGTCATGAAGTTACTACAAGATATTCAAGTGGAGCCAAATGACTCCCAAAGAAGAATCAATCAGATGATTCACTTGCAGCAGACTAGAGAGGAAGTTTTCAACAAAACACAGGTCATCCAAGAAAACATCAAGAAGATTTTTGACAAACAAACCAAGGAAGATGATTTTGATTTGGGAGACCTAGTGTTGACATGGGATGCCGGGAACGAGGACAAAGGAAAGCATGGGAAATTTGATCATCTATGGACAGGTCCCTACATGATCCAAGCTTTCAGAGGAAATAATGTCTTTTTGCTAAACAATGCCGATGGGTCAGATCTGCCAGGTGCACCTGTGAATGGAAGAATGTTGAAACATTACGTCTCAAATCAGTAAAGGATCTTAAGAACTCACTCTCCATTGTACATACCCGTTTTAAATTTTCAGTCTTTACTTGCATTTTCTGAGTGAAGAACATTGATTAGTTTGTTGAAGCCCGAAGAGAAGGCCCTAGGTTGCTGATCATTGTTTGTCGAAGTTTGCCGGAGAATAACACCAACTAAGGTTACCAGACAGATTTTTTCAGAGTAACAAGGAACTGGATTCTTGGCACTTAACAGGGCAAGTACCATCCCAAGGTGGAGTCGCTGTTATCACCCCATAAATTATGGGAATCAGTTGATGACTTGGATATTATCTGTATCTGGTGATTTTGTGGACAAATGATATTTCATTCTTCAAATAATTTGTAAAAATAAAAGAAAAAGAAAAAATAAAAGAGGGCAAAAAGAATTGGAACAAAAAGCCCCATGCAATAATAGTAACTTGGTCATACCTTTCAAGCATGACCAAGTTCTTTTAAATTTCCAATGTTGATAGGTTAGTGAATACATCTGATCAGACCATCTAATCCTGGTCAGATAGCCCCTAGGTTAGAGTTAGTGAATACATCTAATCAGACCATCTAATCCTAGTCAGATAGCCCCTAGGAAGAATAATATCTTAACCCAACAGTTTAATCTGGGTTAATTGCCTTGTGAAAGTAGGATAGGATGTGGAATAATTGCTTTGCTTTCCTTCCCCAAATAAAACCCACTTGAAGAGAATGCCACATCAAGTCTCCATTGCCTATTGATAGTTGAAGTGATGACCCCTTGGTGGTGTCTAATACAAAGTTGGGAAAAACCCATAAGAAAGCACTAATCCTAAGTTTTTCCT
>ML778947.1:2225575-2237787 GCA_009831015.1 Picea engelmannii
GGGGGGGTTCCGGAATAGATGTTTCCCGTAGGCGGGCCCATTGTCACAGGTGGCTCAAGCCTATTGGTTCTCAAGTCTCGTCCTTCACATGGTGTCTAACAGCTGCCACTCATGGACGTCATCATCCACTAAGTCCACTTGTCCCACTTGTTTCCGGGTTTGAGTCCCATCCCATAACTGTTGTCAGCCATGCTGTCAGACCTTTACCCTTCCACTTATGAATGACCCCTTTAGGCGACTTTTACCTCCAATCACCAGCCTACACGTCACCCTTCCGTATACTTTGGCCTCCATCATCTGCCAACTCATCCCAAGTGGCCCGTTGTCAATTAATAACTGGGCAATATACCCGTTGTCATGCTGACCGTTTTCCTGCGTCCAACCGACCCATTTTTGAATAAAACTACCATCCTCCCAGTTCATTCGTTATTCATCCATTGTGCCAGAAATATCTTGTTCCTCCATTGCCTTCGTATCACCTTCACCCACAGTTTTTCAACCCCACTAACATATTGTTTATTGCAGGTACAATTGCTAAGATGGTGTCAAAGGCAAAACAAGAGGAAGAAGAAGAGAATCCTTTTCTTCCTCCTCCGGTTGACCTGGATAAAGTCCCCTTAGTTGATAAAGATCATTTGATAGCAGACACTATTTGCAGTTTCGACTTTTCTGATTTGCAGTCCTGGCTCCGGGAGGTGTTCCTGGACCAAAGCGACGAAATTGGACTCTGGGAGTCCAATTTGCCCCTGTATCCTTTTCCCCAGATTCATCATTTTCCAGAATTCGCCCTCAAGTGCCAATCCCAATACATCCTCGACTAGAAAGCCATCGTTTCCTCATCTAGAGACGTCCTTTTCTTCATCACCCCCGAAGATATTGACCAGACGATGCAAATCACCCATGTTGAATCTACATCCCCGTTCAGCTTAGAAATCCTCACGGAGCTTTATCAAAAAATAACTTTCCCCTAGAGAGCTCAGATATTCGAGCTTTTTCTCCCCACTTCCGCTCCACTCCCGTCCACCAATCCCCCGTAGCCTTCTTCCATGTTTTCCACCAAAGGAAACCAAATTATTTCTTCCCTGTGTGCCCTGCTTGGTTACTATTTTGATCAATGGGTAGACGAGCCCATCCTGGGTTTTCTGTCCATTTTCTCAAATGATGAACAGCCGACCACGCAATTCAACTACAGTACCTTCTTGGCCAATAATATCCATGAGCAATTTGTGAATTTCACCACAGAGGGCATGTTCAGGTATTCATCCATTTTGGCTTACATGTTCGTCTATTTTCAAGCCGACATGTTCAATTTCTCCATGCAGAAGATGGACGCTGACGGGAGGCCCCAGCCTGTCACAGCGTGGACTTCTCTTCTAAAACATAACTCTGTCGAATATGGATTCAAAGATTTCATTGACCTGTTTTACCACCCTATGGTAGGTATGTTGAGTGGCATGCCTGAGCCACGAATAAATGATGAATTCCGGAGGGTTCTGCATCTCTTGGATGATGCAAAGACAGGAGACTGGTACTTGTATCAGAATCACACAGAAATCAGTGTTTACAGGTGTGAATTGGCACCTTACAAGTTGCCGAGATATGTACCGGTAAGAATTTTTTCATTAGAATATATTAGGCAGATAATGAATTCTGATGATATTTAGTTTGTTTCCCTTAAGAAGAAGCAACAACTGCGGATCAAAGGGCAGATTGGTTCTTTCATCCGCAATAGTAGAGGCACAGGGGAGGAAGCAGACAGAATGTTAAAAGAGATGAAATTCTTTACGAGTTTCGCCTGGCGCTATGATCCCTACGGGATCATTTCTGAAATCAGAGTAAAAAATAAAAATGTCCCTTATGCCCATGAGTCCAGGCCGGAGATCAAGAAATTCGCTAATCAGACGGAATGGGAGCCCAAAACTTTGATGGACATGGAACAGCAAGGTGACGGGGAAAAGCATACGCCCTCGACCAGTGCGCTACCCGCTACCACACCTCAGGTCCTCAAGGAGAAGAGGCCCCGATAGGAGTCATCTCCTCCTGTGACAGAGATGTCATCAGAAGAATTCCAAATTCACTCCAAAAAGCCGAAGACAGTTTCAACACCCGATGCAACAATAGAACAGGAAGTCCCAACTACCACAGTGACCACCACAGGGGTCAAGCCAGTCCCTCTACCTTTTGGCTCGAGTCAGGATAAGGGAATAACTATAGTATTGAAATCTACAGATTCTCCCTTAGATACTCCGCCAAGCAAGACTGGGCCCAAGTTGGGCATTTTTGAAAAATATGACTTGATCAAGAAGAAGAACTAGACACTCACTACCAACACTTATGCCCAGTTTCAGAAGCAGTTGTCCTCATCTCAGCATAGGCTTCTTTCAGCATTTGACACAAAAAAAGGTAGGATGCATATGGCTTACCTCCAAGCACAAGTGCCGGATTCCAAGGTTATATCATAGTATAAAAGAGCCACATTTGAGTTTCAAGCGAAAGACGTGCACCCAACAGATCATATGGATCTGCACAAGCAAACTGGGGAGATGGTTTTCCACACTTTGTCCCACGCTACAACATCTGCATCAAAATTTCGGATAGCCTTGAGCAATGCCCAGACCCAACTGAAGCTGGAGAAAATATCATCTTTCACAAAAGACAACAAAATCAAGACGTTGGAGGAGCTGGTCCTCAAGATCGGCTATGACCCTACGAACGTCAAGGCTGCCGAAGAAATGATCAAAAAGAAAAATGTTGACATCGCATCCTTAAGGAAGCAGCTAAATCTCCCTCCAACAGAGGACCCACAGGCTAAGGAGATAGCCGAAAAGGAAGGGGAAAAGGATGAGATGTTAAAGTTACTCATAGAGCAGAATGCTCAGCTGAAGGAGATGGAGGCTGAGATGGAAAGACTGCTAAAAGAGAAAGAGCAGGCAAAGACAATGGAAGGCATTCCATTGAGTGTTATCCCAATTGCGGGATTAAGCACAGCAACGGTGACAACCATTCCATCTGCAACACTACCAAAAGGAACAACATACCTTGCCCAATCCATGGAGAGGATGAACCTGCAAGTGTCAGAAATCATCATGCTTAAGAAAGAAGTGGAGAACCTCCAAGAGCTTAAAACTTCTTTCCAGACAAGCCTATCTAAAGAAAGTATCTGAATGAGCAAATCAGGAAGGAGCTACAGTAGCTCCAAAAGCAGACAATGGCAGGGAAGACTTTGGCTGAGGCCAAAGAGATGGTATGGACAGACATTACCAAGTTAATAAATGAAATCTGGCCAATGGCTCAAATCATGTTTGAACAAAATGAGTTGCTCGAGAGGAGCAAGCAAGTTGTTGAGAAAATCAGAATGGAGCTGGGAGATATGCCCGCACAAGCCAATGAAATCATAAGGTTCCTGAACTCCAGGACCAGGGAGGAACTCGAAGAATTGAAGATTGAGGACAGAACAGAAACTATATTAGAGGTGAAACGGGTTCTAACCAAAATAGGTCTCATGCTTCAGCTTGAGGAAAAGACTCAAGTCATGGATCAAGGAGTGCAGAAGTTTTTCAACAAGATAGATTCTCTTCGAAGGAAGAGCCTGCCTAGTCTGAAGGTCATTAATGACAAATTAATGACACTCGCTGATTATAAGAAGAAGTTGACTGAGGTGTCTAGTTCCAAATTTGCAGGGATACAAGGGAGTATCACAGGGAAAGCATTCATGGAGGCCCTACAATCGGATATTACTATCCAACATGAGATTAAACACATATTCATCGTCAAGCCTACATTTTCTAAGTATACAGACATGGATGAAGTGTACCGGAGATTTCTCAAAGTCACAGTGCTAAATCAGATCAGATGGGAAGAACTTTGTGATCTACTAGATTAGCAGATGATCTGTCACCTGTCTAGTGAGAAGAGGTTGTGAAGGCACCTCGCCAACGGCCTACCCCAGAAATTCAGCATACAGTTGTATCAAGTCATCAAGCAGTTTTGATTAGTTAAGTTAGTTACACTTAAAATAGCATGAGCATGTCCTGATCAGTTATGACATGAACGTTTGTATTTTTGAATTATAAATATTTCATCTTTCGAAGTATTGAGGTTTGTTGATTTGCACATCCTATTGTTATCGAACTGTACTATTTTTGATCGGCAATTAATAAAGAAGAGGCATTTACAGGATTCTTGCGTATGTTCACTGGTGACGTTGTTCTTCTAAGTTAAATGTTTTTCTTTCTCTATATTCATTTTGTTTTCTGAAACTAATCTTTATGAATAGCGTTATGTTGCAGGATTTATCTCTGATACCCTGTTTCTGATTCTAAAGAGTTATATGTTTATCTTCTAATACCTTCAATTAAGAAATTCTTAACTGCTTGTTAGTTGAAGTTATTCTCCTCATCTTTTCTTCCGTCCATCATTTTAATTTATAAATATCCAGTGAGTATATTATCTCGCCGTGTGGAGGTTTTCTTTAGCATTTCTGGTTGTATCGATTATTTGTTTAAATACAGACCCCATAGACCAATGGATGTGTGGACCGTCTCAACCAATTTATAAACCACTTTTACAACAAAACAAACTCGTGCCTTTACCTAGCCTAAAATCTAAACTAAAAAACAAAGCTAAATCACATAGAGAGATCCCTCTCTAAAGCTGGAAGGGCTAGATCCCATCTTTAAAAGCAGTTGGTTAAGGTTATCCTTTGTAGATTTCTTCTCTTTCAACCTCTAGTAAATTTACCAAGTGCTAACATAAATGGCGACTCCACTGGGGACGAACTAAAACTGAATACCTCACTTTTCTCTCCCCTAAAGAAAGTTTGACCCTGAGAAGAAAGTAATGATTAGAGGTTGATTAACTCTGTACATATTATTTTCAGAATCTCCCTTTGAAACTATTCCCACTCTTAATGTTCCTCTATGACTGTCCCTGCAGCAGTACAACCTAATATCGATCCCAGACTAGCGAATCAGACGCATATTGCATCAAACCTTTTTGACATAATCCTCAAAACTACCAATAACCGGGAAGAACTCGAACGTTCATGGGCAGCCATTGAACGAGACATAGCTACTCAGGAACAATTGGAAGCTAGACGATGTCAACATAGAAATTGCCCCTAGTTTCCTTCACCAGGAAGTAAAAAATAAAAAAACATATATATATATATAAACCAAAAAAGTTCTGGCTCCCAAGAAAGTTCACACTCGATCTCATCCAGACCCAGAACCCTCCACCGTGATAGATAATCCCGAACAGTTGCTGAGATGAAAGACCCTAACTACCAGTTCAGCAAGTCATACTCCCCCTTATAAGTATCCTTCTTTTTCCGGAGGACCAGACATCCTTCGAAACCTTGATCTTGATCTTTTTCCACTACGAAACCTGGTTAGAACACGGTCTGAAACCTTTGCGTCTAAGCTCGTCTTCGACCCAACTGTGTTGCAACCTCGAACCCCCGAAGTCTTATCCCCCATGAATAAATTACAAACCATTACCTCAGTGCCGCCTAGTCCTTCATCGACTTTGTCTTCTGTCACTACCTCTCCAACCACCCAGGTCGTCGTCCCACCTCCTCCACCCGTCATGGCCGCTCAATATGCCCCTTTGGTGTTAGCCGCACCACTACATGCAATGCCCCAAGACTACCAGACTAGACTTCCACAGTTCGATGCAATCGGAACATTAAGCGCACAACAACATGTGGATAAAATGAACGACTACTTGGATTTACAAGAGGTCGACGAAGTTGACGTCCAAATGAGATTATTCGCCCAAAGTCTGACAGGAGAAGTAAAGAAATGGTTCAAAGCTTTACCCACAACCTCAATCCCTGACCTTGTTGCGTTCTAGAGAAGTCTTCTTGACATATGGGAGGTAAAGAAAAACCCTCTCCAGATACTGTCAGAATACGAGAATATAATAAGAAACCAAGGTGAGACAGTACAAGACTAATGTACCCATTTTAACAACTTGTATAATGCAATCCCAAGTGAAATCAAACCTCCCCGGGGTTTGGCATTGAATAAATTCCCTGATGGATTTGATGCCGACATGTCTTACCAGTTAAGAGAAAGAAATGTTGCCACCCTTGAAGAAATGCAAAAGAGTGCTATCAGTGTGGAGGCCAGTCTGTTGGTGAAACGGGCACGTCAAAGGACTGAAAGGAGAGTCACGATCAAGGAAGAACCTTCCACATCTAACACCGATTCCAAATTGGATACTTTAGTCAGATCATTGGCATTATTGATAGAAAGAACGAGTATTTCTGACAGAAATCCTCCAAGAGACGACACACCTGCTCCTCAGATTCGGAACCCCAATTTCAGGAGAAACCCTCCAAAGATCAGACAAAGGGATCCAAGAAATCCTAGAGATCAAAGAGAACAAAGAGGCCCCGATCAGCTGATCATACCTCCTCTACAGGAAAACTATGTTGATGAAGGGGGAGATGTGATTGAAGAATTGGAGGGCACTCACTTTAACCTTATGGGCATTCACGATAATGAGGCCATTTTCCTCACTCAAGAAGAGGAGGAACTTTTTCTGCTAAATCAAAACAAAGGTAAGTGAGGAAACTGGAGATGAGGCACAACAGGCCCTCGAGAATGGTATTCTAGAGGCACGCAGGTAGTATAATCTGTGCAGTAGGAAGACAGAAGGGGCCTCATCCAAGAAGATGACTGAAGCACAGAAAACAGTCGAATCCAAGAAAACCCCTGAACCTTCTACCGAAAAGACTCCTGATAAGGTTCCTGAGAAGGGTAAGACTGACGCTCCGGTGAAGAAAAACATCACCATACTAAAAAGACTAGCACAGCCTGAAGTTGCACCTGTTAATCCACCTAGTACTTCTGAACGAAAGAATATGGTGGACCAACCAGAATCAACAAATCAGACCCGAACTCCTGTGCCTTTTAGCCTGGAAGGAGAATTGGCCAAAATTAAAATTCCTATCCCACTTACAGAGTTGATAAGTAGAAGTGGTTATCGATCACACGTACTAAAAGCATTAACCATTGAACCTGACATAGGCACCAAGGCTTTGACTATCGGATCAGTGACACACTCAGACACTAAACCTTACTGATGATCATTCCGAACTCCTTTTCGGACCTGAAGTAGATGGTCGAGATGATACTGGTGATGTAGCTCCCTTTTACATCAGTTTGAACATACATGATTTGATATTGCATAATGCCATGCTGGATTCAGGTGCCTCACATAATCTGATGCCTAAAGCCGTAATGGAAAAACTGGGATTGGAGGTTACTAGGCCTTACAAAGATCTGCATTCGTTTGACTCCAGCAAAGTCAAATGTATTGGTCTGATTAAGGACCTCTGCATCATCCTGGTTCAGATCCCTTCAAAAAGCATGGTAATGGACGTGGTGGTTGCAGACATCTCGCCAAAATATGGTATGTTGTTGTCCCGTTCTTGGGGAGCTAAGTTGAAAGGAACCCTGCAGCTGGATCTGTCTTACGCCACTATCCCAGTGTTTGGACAATAGAGGAGGTTATACAGAGAAACATTGATGAAGTATATGGTCAGTAGTCAAGAGAAACCTCATAATTACCCCCTTTACTCTGCCCATTCAGATTTAGATTCGTTCATCTTGTACAATGATGGTGATACTAAAGAGCAAGATACTCAGCTGATGGAAGATGTAGCTAGTCAAGATGAAGGTACAGAAAGCGGTGAGGTAGCAAAGATGGAAAATGTAATCACGGAAGATTTCCCCACTGATTTCTGGAGTATGGATTTCGATGGAGCTGTGAGTAAAGAAGGAGCAGGAGCTGGAGTCTGGTTGCATAATCATCGAAAAAGGTATTCAGAAAATCATTCGTATAAGTTAAATTTCCACTGCACTAACAACGTTGCCGAGTACGAAGCTTTAATGCTCAGTCTGAAGCTGTTGAAAATAGTTGGTGCTAAGAAAATAATGGTAAGGGGTGATTCTGAATTAATTATTAAACAAATTAAAGGTGAATATGTTGCTAAACATCCATGCCTTAGAGCTTACAGGAATGTTATTCTTGACGCGTTGAAGTGTTTTAACGAGGTTGACTTGCAGGTAATGCCGAGAGGACAGAATATTCTGGTCGACGGGTTAGATACGTCGGCTGCGTCCTGCAAAATTCCTTTCCGCCAAACTCACTCATACACTGTTGAAGTGAAATGTAGACCGACAGTGCCCGATAATATCAGGTACTGGCAAGTGTTTGGAAATGACGATCAGATAGAGGACTTTCTGCAATGTAAGAACGATTTTGAATGTACAAACATAGACGTAGAAAATGAAAACGAGAATGTAAATAATTCTGAATTTGAAATAGGTAGTGTTAATACTATAAATACGGTAGATACAGAAGATACAGTAGATTCAGAAGAGTTAGGGGATGACGAAGTGGATGCCAACGTTTTACAACTACAAAGAAATGTTTTACCTAGAGGGCTTGTCCCTTTAGAAGATCTGTTTGACAGTGAAGATGTAGCTAAGAAACCAAAAATAGAAGCTCATGGGCAAGAGGTAGAGGACTGCAATATAGGAATTGATGAGAAGCCTAGGATGGTCAAACTGCCCAAATCTTTACCCCCAGACCAAAAGCTTAAGTACATTGAATTATTCAAAGAATATTCAAACGTTTTTGCCTGGGGCTACGAAGATTTGAAAGCCTATGACACCAGCATCATACAACACAGGATTCCAATAAAGGAAGACCAGAAACCGTTTAGGCAGAAACTTAGGAGGATAAATCCAAAGTTGCTTCCCTTGATAGAAAAAGAGATCAAGAAAATGTACGATGCCAAGATCATAGTCCCATTACGTTTCTCTAAGTGGGTTTCTAATTTAGTCCCTACACGTAAGAAAATAGGGGAAATCAGACTCTGCATAGATTTCCGAAATCTGAACAAAGCATCCTTCAAGGATAATTACCCCTTGCCTAAAATGGATCACCTCCTGCAAAGAGTGGTCGGGTCCAGTCGAATTTCTTTGCTAGATGGTTTCTCAGGCTACAACCAGGTCCTAGTTCACCCAGATGATCAGGAAAAAACCGCTTTCACTACACCATGGGGCACTTTCATGTACGTGAAGATGCCTTTTGTTTTGATGAACGCAGGAGCCACGTTCCAAAGGGCAATGGATATCGCCTTCATTTAAGAGTTAGGTAAGTTTATTGTCATTTATTTGGATGATGTGACTGTATTTTCCCAATCTGATGATGAACACCTGCGGCACCTTAGATGAGTTTTCGAAAAGTGTAGGAGGTTCGGGATTTCATTAAATCCCAAGAAGTGTCTTTTTGGGTTAGAAGAGGGTAAACTGTTGGGACATATCATCTCTAAAGAGGGAATCAGAATTGATCCCAGCAGGATCGAAGCCATACTAAAGATAGAACACCCCAGAAACCTCAAACAACTACAGTCTTTTATAGGACAAATTAACTTTCTTCGAAGATTCATTCCTAATCTGGCCGAGCTCCTCCGAAACATTACAAACATGCTAAAAAAGGATGCTAATATAAAATGGGACTCTGAGTCTAGATCATCCTTTGAACAAGTCAAACGAGCACTCACCGAAGCCCCAGTTTTGATTAGTCCCGATTTCACTAAAGATTTCTATCTTTTTTCCTTGGCCTCCAAACATACGATAGCAGTTGTATTACTGCAGAAGAACAGTGAAGGGTATGAACAGCCCATATCTTTCTTCAGCAAAGCTCTAAGAGATGCTGCATTGAACTACAATATCATGGATAAACAGGCTTTTGCTTTGGTAAAGGCTATAAAGGACTTCAGGGTCTATATTCTTCATTCACACGTCATAGCATGTGTTCCAAACGGAATAGTGAAAGACATCTTGACACAAGACAACCCTAATGGGAGAAGGGGAAAGTGGATTGCAGTTATTCTAGAATATGACATAGAAATTAAGCCCACAAAACTGATCAAAGGCCAAGGCCTTGCCAAACTGATGGCTGAATCTAACTTTCAGGCTCTTGGCATTAATTTTCTAGACTTGGCAGATGAACACGGCAAGATGGCGACTCCAAATGTTAAAGAGGTTTTTCTAAACTCTCCATGGTATGCAGACCTTATTTTTGTTTTACAACATTTACAAGCTCCCCCTGGTTTAACTAAAACTAAAGCTAGATTTTTAAAGTTGAAAGCTTTGAAATTTTGTATTCTAGAAGGAAATTTGTATTGGAAAGATTGTGCAGGTATTCTTCTAAATTATTTACTGAAAGATGAAGCTGATAAAGTGTTGCAGGAGTTTCATGCAGGTGAATGTGGTGGCCATTTGAACTGGAAGGTCACAGCCAACAAAATACTCAGAGCTGGATTTTATTGGCCCACCCTGTTTGCAGATGTACATCAGAAAGTAACAGCATGTCACCAGTGTCAACTGTTTGAGGGTAAAAGAAAACTCCTTCCTCTACCACTTAAACCAATTTCAATAGAGGCTCCTTTCCAGCAATGGGGACTCGATTTCATTGGAGAAATACACCCTCCGTCTTCAGGCCAACATCGGTGGATTCTTAGTGCCACTGATTATTTTACCAAATGGATCGAGGCTGTACCAAGCAGGAAAGCCACTGACTCTGTTATTATCAAATTTCTTGAAAATAATATTTTATCCCATTTCGGTTGTCCTAGAAAGATCATTATTGACAATGCAGCTGCCTTTCGGTCGAAGAAACTCATTGATTTCAGCAGTCGTTACCACATTGGCTTGGGGCATTCCACAACCTACTACCCTCAGGGGAATGGGTTGGCGAAATCCTCAAACAAGACGCTAGTAAATATCATCAAGAAAACATTGCAGGAGAATAAAAAATCATGGCATGCGAAGCTGGTATTTTCTTTATGGGCAGATAGACTGACCATCAAAAGGTCCATTGGTGTGTCACCATACCAGCTGGTATATGGTACTGAGGTTGTTTTCCCGACTTCGTTAGGGGTCCCTGTCATGAAGTTACTACAAGATATTCAAGCGGAGCGAAATGACTCCCAAAGAAGAATCAATCAGATGATTCACTTGCAGCAGACTAGAGAGGAAGTTTTCAACAAAACACAGGTCATCCAAGAAAACATCAAGAAGATCTTTGACAAACGAACCAAGGAAGATGATTTTGAGTTGGGAGACCTAGTGTTGAGATGGGATGCCAAGAACAAGGACAAAGGAAATCATGGGAAATTTGATCATCTATGGACAAGTCCCTACATGATCCAAGCTTTCAGAGGAAACAATGCCTTTTTGCTAAACAATGTCGATGGGTCAGATCTGCCAGGTGCACCTGTGAATGGCAGAATGCTGAAAGATTACGTCCCAACTCAGTAAAGGATCTTAAGAACTCACTCTCCATTGTACATACCCGTTTTAAATTTTCAGTCTTTACTTGCATTTTCTGAGTGAAGAACATTGGTTAGTTTGTTGAAGCCCAAAGAGAAGGCCCTAAGCTGCTGATCACTGTTTGTCGAAGTTTGCCGGAGAATAACACCAACTAAGGTTACCAGACAAATTTGTTCAGAGTAACAAGGAACTGGATTCTTGGCACTTAACAGGGCAAGTACCATCCCCAGGTGGAGCCGTTTTTATCACCCCATAAATTATGGGAATCAGTTGATGACTTGGATATTATCTGTATCTGGTGATTTTGTGGACAAATGATATTTCATTCTTCAAATAATTTGTAAAAAGAAAAGAAAAATAAAAAAGAAAAGAGGGCAAAAAGAATTGGAACAAAAAGCCCCATGCAATAATAGTAACTTGGTCATACCTTTCAAGCATGACCAAGTTCTTTTAAATTTTCAATGTTGATAGGTTAGTGAATACATATGATCAGACCATCTAATCCTGGTCAGATAGCCCCTAGGTTAGAGTTAGTGAATACATCTGATCAGACCATCTAATCATGGTCAGATAGCCCCTAGGAAGAATAATATCTTAACCCAACAGTTTAATCTGGGTTAATTGCCTTGTGAAAGTAGGATAGGATGTGGAATAATTGCTTTGCTTGCCTTCCCCAAATAAAACCCACTTGAAGAGAATGCCACATCAAGTCTTCATTGCCTATTGATAGTTGAAGTGATGACCTCTTGGTGGTGTCTAATACAAAGTTGGTAAAAACCCATAAGAAAGCACTAATCCTAAGTTTTTCCTACACATGACTTTTCCGCTCCTGACATATGTTTCATTCACTTTCCCACG
>ML778947.1:2237861-2288529 GCA_009831015.1 Picea engelmannii
CCGGAATCAGCGATAACATCCATGCAGATCTGAACGGTCTAGGAGAGAGCGCGTGAATCCACGGCCCACATTGGATTCCAGAACCCCCCTTTTGTTCTACCTTTAACGGAGGGGGGGGGGGTCCGGAATTGGTTATAACTTGGGTGCACATATGGATGGCTTTGAGCAGGGTGCTTAAATCTACGGTCCATATTGGATTCTAGACCCCCCCGTCCATTCTGCCTTTAATGTAGGGGTGGGGGTCCGGAATGGGTGTTAAGCAGTGCGCTAAGATCTGCGGCCAGAAATCCAGCGCGTAGATCGATGGATCAAAATGGATTTCGGACCCCCCTTGGTGTCCCGCTTTTAATCAAAGGGGGGGGGGTCTGGAATAGATGTTTCCTGCAGGCGGGCGCATTGTCACAAGTGGCTCAAGCCTATTACTTCTCAAGTCTCATCCCTCACATGGTCTCTGACAGCCGCCACTCATAGACGTCATCATCCACTAAGTCCACTTGTCCCACTTGTTTCCAGGTTTGAGTCCCATCCCATAACTGCTTTCATCCATGCTGTCAGACCTTTACCCTTCCACTCATGAACAACCCCTTTTGGCAACTTTTACCTCCAATCATCAGCCTACACATCACCCTTCCGTATACTTTGGCCTCCATCATCTGCCAACTCATCCCAAGTGGCCCGTTGTCAATTAATAACTGGGCAATATACCCGTTGTCATGATGACCATTTTCCCGTGTCCAACCGACCCATTTTTGAATAAAACTACTGTCCTCCCTGTTCATTCGTTATTCGTCCATCGCGCCAGAAATCTCTTTTTCCTCCATTGCCTTCGTATCACCTTCACCCGCAGTTTTTCAACCCCACTAACGTATTGTTTATTGCAGGTACAGTTGCTAAGATGGTGTCAAAGACAAAACAAGTGGAATAAGAAGAGAATCCTTTTCTTTGTCCTCCGGTTGACTTGGATAAAGTCCCCTTAGTTGATAAAGATCGTTTGATAGCAGACACTATTTGCAGTTTCGACTTTTCTGATTTGCAGTCCTGGCTCCGGGATGTGCTCCTGGACCAAAGTGATGAAATTGGACTCTGGGAGTCCAATTTGCCCCTGTATCTTTTTCCCCAGATTCATCATTTTCCAGAATTCACCCTCAAGTGCCAAGCCCATTACATCCCCGACCAGAAATCCATTGTTTCCTCATCTGGAGACGTCCTTTTCTTCATCACCCCCGAAGATATTGACCAGACGATGCAAATCACCCGTGTTGAATCTGCATCCCCATTCAGCTTAGAAATCCTCACGGAGCTTTATCAAAAAATAAATTTCGCCCAGAGAGCTCAGATATCCGAGCTTTTTCTCCCCACTTCCTCTCCACTCCCGTCCACCAATCCCTCGTACCCTTCTTCCATGTTTTCCACCAAAGGAAACCAAATTATTTCTTCCCTGTGTGACCTGGTTGGTTACTATTCTGATCAATGGGTAGACGAGCCCATCCTGGGTTTTCTGTCCATTTTCTCAAATGATGAACAGCCGACCACGCAATTCGGATACAGTACCTTCTTGGCCAATAATATCCCTGAGCAATTTGTCAATTTCACCACAGAGGGCATGTTCAGGTATTCATCCATTTTGGCTTACATGTTCGTCTATTTTCAAGCCGACATGTTAATTTTCTCCATGCAGAAGACGGACGCCGACAGGAGGCCCCAACCTATCACAGCGTCGACTTCTCTTCTAAAACATAACTCTGTCGAATATCGCTTCAAAGATTTCATTGACCTGTTTTACCACCCTGTGGTAGGTATGTTGAGTGGCATGCCTGAGCCACGAATAAATGATGAATTCCGGAGGGTTCTGCATCTCTCGGATGATGCAAAGACGGGAGACTGGTACTTGTATTAGAATCACATAGAAATCAGAGTTTACGTGTGCGAATTGGCACCTTACAAGCTGCCGAGATATGTACCGGTAAGAATTTTTGCATTAGAATATATTAGGCAGATAATGAATTCTGATGATATTCATTTTTTTCCCTTAAGAAGAAGCAACAATTGCGGATCAAAGGGAAGATTGGTTCTTTCATCCGCAATAGTAGAGGAGCAGGGGAGGAAGCAGACAGAATGTTAAAAGAGATGAAATTCTTTACGAGTTTCACCTGGCGCTATGATCCCTGCGGGATCATTTCTGAAATGAGAGTAAAAAATAAAAATGTCCCTTATGCCATTGAGTCCAGGCCGGAGATCGATAAATTCTCTAATCAGACAGAATGGGAGCCCAACACTTTGATGGACATGGAACAACAAGGTGACGGGGAAAAGAAAACACCCTCAACCAGTGCGCTACCCGCTACCACACCTCAGGTCCTCAAGGAGAAGAGGCCCCGACAGGAGTCATCTCCTCCTGTGACAGAGGTGTCATCAGAGGAATTCCAAATTCACTCCAAAAAACCGAAGACGGTTTCAACACCTGGCGCAACAGTAGAACAGGAAGTCCCAATTACCACAGTGACCACCATAGGGTTCAAGCCAGTCCCTCTACCTTTTGGCTCGAGTCAGCATAAGGGAATAACTACAGTATTGAAATCTACAGATTCTCCCTTAGATACTCCGCCAGGCAAGACTGGGCCAAAGTTGGGCATTTTTGAAAAATATGACTTGATCAAGAAGAAGAACTAGACACTCACTACCATCACTTATGCCCAGTTTCAGAAGCAATCGTCCTCATCTCAGCATAGGCTTCTTTCAGCATTTGACATAGAAAAACGTAGGATGCATATGGCTTACCTCCAAGCACAATTGTCGGATCCCAAGGTTATATCAGATTATAAAAGAGCCACATTTGAGTTTCAAGTGAAAGATGTGCACCCAGCAGATCAGATGGATCTGCACAAGCAAACTGGGGAGATGGTTTTCCACACTTTGGCCCATGCTACAACATCTGCATCAAAATTTTGGATAGCCTTGAGCAATGCCCAGACCCAACTGAAGCTGGAGAAAATATCATCTTTCGCAAAAGACAACAAAATCAAGACGTTGGAGGAGTTGGTCCTCAAGATTGGCTACGACCCTGCGAACGTCAAGGCTTCCCAAGAAATGATCAAAAAGAAAAATGCTGACATCGTATCCTTAAGGAAGCAGCTAAAGCTCCCTCCAACAGAGGACCCACAGGCTAAGGAGATAGCCGAAAAGGAAGGGGAAAAGGATGAGATGTTAAAGTTACTCATGGAGCAGAATGCCCAGCTGAAGGAGATGGAGGCTGAGATGGAAAGACTGCTAAAAGAGAAAGAGAAGGCAAAGACAATGGAAGGCATTCCATTGAGTGCTATCCCAATTGCGGGATTAAGCACAGCAACGGTGACATCCATTCCATCTACAACACTAGCGGAAGGAACAACAGACCTTTCCCAATCCATGGAGAGGATGAACCTGGAAGAGTCAGAAATCAACAGGCTTAAGAAAGAAGTGGAGAACCTCCAAGAGCTTAAAACTTCTTTCTAGACAAGCCTATCTAAAGAAAGCAGGTGAATGAGAAAAACAGGAAGGAGCTACAACAGCTCCAAAAGCAGACAATGGCAGGGAAGACTTTGGCTGAGGCCAAAGAGATGGTATGGACAGACATTACCAAGTCAATAAATAAAATCTGGCCAATGGTTCAAATCATGTTTGAACAAAATGAGTTGCTCGAGAGGAGCAAGCAGGCTGTTGAGAAAATCAGAATGGAGCTGGGAGATATGCCCGCACAAGCCAATGAAATCATAAGGTTCCTGGACTCCAAGACTAGGGAGGAACTCGAAGAATTGAAGATTGAGGACAGGACAAAAACTATATTAGAGGTGAAACGGGTTCTAACCAAAAGAGGTCTCATGCTTCAGCTTGAGGAAAAGATTCAAGTCATGTATCAAGGAGTGCAAAATTTTTTCAATAAGATAGATGCTCTTCAAAGGAAGGGCCTCCCTGGTCTGAAGGTCATTAATGAAAAATTAATGACACTCCCTAATTACAAGAAGAAGTTGACTGATGTGTCTAGTTCCAAATTTGCAGGGATACAAGGGAGTATCACAGGGAAAGCATTCATGGAGGCCTTGCAATAGGATATTACTATCCAACATGAGATTAAACACATATTAATCGTCAAGCCTACATTTGCTAAGTATACAGACATGGATGAAGTGTACCAAAGATTACTTAAAGTCACAGTGCCAAATCAGATCAGATGGGAAGAACTTTGTGATCTACTAGATTAGCAGATGATCTGTCATCTATCCAGTCAGAAGAGGTTGTGAAGGCACCTCGCCAACGACCTACCCCAGAAATTCAACATACAGTTGTATCGAGTCATCAAGCAGTTTTGATTAGTTAAGTTAGTTAGACTAAAAATAGCATGAGCACGTCCTGATCAATTATGACAGGAACGTTTGTATTTTTGAATTATAAATATTTCATCTTTCGAAGTATTGAGGTTTGTTGATTCGCACACCCTATTGTTATCGAACTGTACTATTTTTGATCGGCCATTAATAAAGAAGAGGCATTTACAGGATTCTTGCGTATGTTCACTGGTGACGTTGATCTTCTAAGTTAAATGTTTTTCTTTCTCTGTATTCATTTTGTTTTCTGAAACTAATCTTTATGAATAGCGTTATGTTGCAGGATTTATCTCTGATACCCTATTTCTGATTCTAAAGATTTATATGTTTATCTTCTAATACCTTCAATTAAGAAATTCTTAACTGCTTGTTAGTTGCAGTTATTCTCCTCATCTTTTCTTTCGTCCATCATTTTAACTTATAAAGAGCCAGTGAGTATATTATCTCTCCCTGTGGAGGTTTTCTTTAGCATTTCTGGTTGTATCGATTATTTGTTTAAATACAGACCCCATAGCCCAATGGATGTGTGGACTATCTCAACCAATTTATAAACCACTTTTAGAACAAAACAAACTCATGCCTTTAGCTAGCCTAAAATCTAAACTAAAAAACAAAGCTAAATCACATAGAGAGATCCCTCTCTGAAGCTGGAAGGGCTAGATCCCTGCTTTAAAAGCGGTTGGTTAAGGTTATCCTTTGTAGATTTCTTCTCTTTCAACCTCTAGGAAATTTACCTAGTGCTAACACAAGGGAAACATTTCAAAGAGATATGGACATAGATTTTGTTGATGAGAAAGACAAATTCGTTGTCATCTACCTAGATGATATAACTATGTATTATGTTTTGAATGAAGACCACCTCAAGAATCTAAGAAGGGCATTTTAGAAGTGTAGAAATTTTGGTATCTCAGTGAACCCCAAGAAGTCAAATTTCTCCATGGAAGAAGGAAAGTTGTAGGGACAAATTATTTCAAAGGAGGGGATAAAAATAGATCCCAGTAGAGTTGAGGGAATATTAAAAATTGGCATACTCAAAAGTAAAAGAGAGGTGCAATCTTTCCTGGGAAAAGTGAATTTTATGAGAAGATTTATCCCTAACTTGGCTGAAATCATAAATTATATTACTAACATTCTCAAGAAAGGAAAATAAACAAAGTGGACCCCTGAAGCCAGAAAATCCTTCAAAGACATTAAAGTGGAATTGACCAAGGCTCCAGTACTAGTCATTCCTAATTTTGAAAATGACTTCATATTGTTGTCTTTTGCCTCAGAGCACACAATTGTTGGTGTTTTACTACAGAAAGATGAGCAGAACTTCGGGAAGCCCATAGAATATTAAACCAAGACATTGAGGGATGCCCCCTTGAAGTATGATATCATGGAGAATAAAGCATATGCACTAGTCAAGGCCTTAAAAGAGTTCAGAATTTACATCTTGCATTCCCAAACTACTGCTTATGTGCCCAGTATTTTTGTGAAAGACATCTTAACCCAACCTGATCGTGAAGGAAAAAGGGGAAAATGGATAGTTGTGCTGCTAGAATGTGACCTTGAGAACAAACCTACAAAGTTGATCAAGGGACAATGGCTTTCAAAGTTGATGGCACAAACCAATTGTGAACTCTTAGGAATAAATTTCATTGCTAACTTGTCAGCAGGTGCAGAGGAAGAGAGAACTCCTCAAATATCCCAGAAATTTATCGACTCCCTATGGTATGTTGATATTATTTATGTGTTGAGAAATTTCCAGGCCCCTCTTGAATTGAGTAAAACAAAGGCCAGTTTCTTGAAGCTGAAAAAAACAAATTTTTGCATGGTAAATCAATCTCTATATTAGAAGGATCCAGGGGGAATTTTGTTGAGTTGTTTGCTGGAGGAAGAAGCAGAAAGGACCATCAGAGAATTTCATAAGGGTGACTGTGGAGGGCACCATTGTTAGAAAACCACTATGCATAAGATTTTGAGGGTTGGGTTCTATTGGCCTAGAATTTTTTCTGATGTCTATAAAGAGGTTTCAAGATGTCATGAATATAAATTTTTTTATGGGAAAAAAAAATTGCAGCCTTTGCCTTTGAAACCCATCTTTGCTTAAGCACCTTTTAGACAATGGGGCCTTGATTTTATAGGAGAAATACATCCACAATACTCATCTTAGCAAAAATGGATTCTAACAACAACATATTACTTCACAAAGTTGATTGAGGCAGTTCCCACTAGGTAGACAACAAATGTTGTTATCATCTAGTTTTTGGGAGACAATATTTTGTCCAGGTACGGATGTCCAATCAAAATCAATCACAAACAATGCAACAACATTTAAGTCTAAAACGATGGAGAAATTTTGCAGTGACTACAACATAACTCTTGGCCACTCAACCTCTTATTACCCTCAAGGAAATGGTTTGGCCAAGTCATCAAATAAGAGTTTGACCAGAATTATAAAAAAGTTGTTGCAAGATAACAAAAACTCTTGGCAGAAGAAGCTCATCCATGCACTATGGGCTGACAGAATCACCCCAAAGAGATGTATAGCCACATCAACTTTTCAGATTGTTTATGTTGCGGAGATAATATTTCCTACTGCATTAGGGTTTCCAGTGATTTTTATAACCCAAAATTGCAACATACATGCATATCGAACATCAAGCCCTCTTACTTACCATTTTTTCCAAAGCCATCACTGAGCAACTCTTCTTAAAAACACTATTTTTGAAGATGTATGCACCCTACACCACTATTTCCCACATATGTATGCTATCTACACCATTATTTCCTATGTACATATGCTATATGCACCACTACATCCCACATATACTCGCAAAAGTTGTAAAAATTAAAAGTTGCAAGGAATTGGTTGAGATTATAGGCTATTGGGTAGTTTCCCAAATCTCCCACCGCTTATATCCCATCACCCAATTGAATAAGCATCATTTTTTCAAATAAAAGGAGTTGTTGGGGTCTCATTCCAAAGCTAAGAATAAGAACAGTGAAACTCTACCCATTTCACTTCCCCCCTTGCCCCAAGAATTTGCAGCCACATTGTGAGTTTTGAGCCAGAATTCCCTATTCTAGCCTTTTTCCTCCATTGCAAGCCTAATCCATTCCCTAGAGAGAGTTAAAGAGGAGAAAGATATGTGGAAGCGCAGTTGGATCTTGGTGAAGAGGATCTCAGACCAGGTTCGAGGAGCAGTCGTCGATCTCATTGTAAGTAACTTTGTGAGATTAATAAAAATGAATACTTTTTCTGTCCCGAATATGATGTGTTCAATATTTATGTTTGATTTATGTTTCATTATGACATATAACCCACTAATTCATATATAAGATTCATTCTCATAATTCTTTGTTTTCATGATTATGAATGCAGGTCAGCCTTGGGAGGAGACTTGTAGTTGAGGAGCAATCGAATGCAAAATGATCGACACTGGACGCAAATTTCAATATAGAGTTACTGGATATTTTTACCTTGTGTTTTATGCATGAATGTGGGGTGTATTTGGGTTAGTTGTTAAAAAGTAGGAGACTTTAGATTATTATCTCTACCTACATGTTGAACACTAGTGTAGTCCATAGGGGGGTTTTCCCACTATAGCAGCATTGACGACCATACTGGGAAATCCTATAGGGTTTTTAGGGGATGTCGTTTTGGGTGTTTTAATTGGTTTGATTACCTTTTTTGAGTTTTTTGTAAGTTTTTTAGTCTTTAAGGAATTTTGGTATTCCATACCAGTACTCCCTGCCCTCTCATCCTGACTATTAGTTTTCCTTTTTGACAAGTTACAGAGGTGTACACAACCTGCAGTGGGTTTGCATGCATACATATGCGCCCTACCTTTATACAACCTGCATACATACGTAGTCTTGTTAAGTGTCAGTTGTGTGCATGTGTCAAGAAATGTTTTCTAGAAGAAGAGGGAATCAACCTCTTCCCTAATTGAAGTCATACTTCTCAAGGGTTTCTTGATCTAGTATTGGTCTTTGTTGTTACAGTCTATAGCATGGGTTTGATGTCAGTTAAGCTTATCTTTATCAATATTTCTTATGTTTTCTTTGTAAGGGTTTGAGACGAGTTTGTGAGTATTTTATGATAAACTTGTTTACTATCATCAATGAATCCCTGTGATCTGCAGTAGACTAGAAGTCATATTTTGGTCTTTTCATGTCTTCACTTTTTTCCTTTTACTTTCTTTAGAAGAAAAAAAATAATTTATTTCAAGTTTCTTATTTTGAAGCACAAAAATAAAATAAAAAGATTTCATTTCTTTTAGTTTGGTTAAGTAGTTAGGTTAGCTGTTTTACTTATCAGGATAAAGAAGTTATTTTCTTAATTTCTTTATTGAATGCTTAGGAAATTAAGTACCTCGTAGTCGAGCGGAATCTTGTTTTAGGTTTTTCTTTTCAAAGATATTAGAAAAAATAGTTATGAAAAATCGGTTAAAGAGTTTCAAATTGCAAATCTTTGTTTGTCAAAAAGAACTAATTTGGCTTTCAATATTTTTTTATTTCTCCTTCGTCTCTCAAAACACACCACTAGTTTAATTTCCATTTCCTTGAATTAAAAAAATCCACTTAAAATTAAATTAAAATTTATTATACTTTATGTTTGTAGGGTCCATCAACTAGTCTAGGCTAGAGCCTTGATTTAGGTTGGAGAGGAAACTCTTCAAGGCTATAAAACAAACATACGAGCATGTGTTAGGGAGTGTAAAAAGTTGAGTAAACATGAAATTTATCTAGGACCCCCCTATAACACAGGGGATAAACACGAGGTCGTGTGCGGAAAGGTAGCGGAGATAACCCCTCCAAAGCCAGACCAAGTGTAGTGAGGAACGCATATAGAGGACTTATATTGGGATTTTCTTGATCACATTTTCCACGGATCTTCTTGGGTCTCAAATCCATTCAAGTTCCTCAACCGTCTTCCGGAACACTTTCTTTTGATACCCTCGATAAGTTTTTGGATTGATACCCTTCTCATTGCAGTCCACCCGAATGTTGATTGTACCCTCTTGGTGATTTTTCGCGTGCTAGCAACCTAGTTGCCTTTATTATAGTGACTTACATAGGTGACTGCAGAGGTATACCGCAGTACCTGGGGTAGACATCGGGCCACACTTTGTAGAGTATACCCAAAGGGTGCTTCCGTATTTGAGTTGCACTTGCACTGGTAAGTTTCTCTAGTGTTGGATGGTGTAACTATTCTTCCAACTAGCTAGTGGTTTGCTTTCTTTATCTCATAGGATCTTTTCTAGTGTGTGCTAGTTTTCAATGTTAGTAAAAGCCTTATAGTGTTTTTGATCCTTTCAAAAGGTGGAATATCAAGATCTATGGTGGTCATGAAGGATTTAGGACCTATCACCAGTTTCATTGGAGCCACCACTGTCACCGTTACGACGAATACTTGACCAACAAGTGTCATTTGAGGCGACCGGGTTGCATGAAACTCTAGTTGAGCCATCCCCGAGTGGAGAACACTCGAACCTGGAGGAACCTACTATTTCTGACCTTGGAGTGAAATCTCTCGGGCCATATAACCCTCTAATCACTCACTTGATGGTGCTTAATTTGATACTAATTGTCCCTCCAAGGGTAGCTTATCACGAGTGTTAGATATTTTTGCAAGCAACGATGGAAGAAAATGTTTCTAGTTCATCTGGGAGTCCTCATACTCCCTTAATGACTACCACCATAGGGGGAGTTTCACCTCCTAAACCACCTTCACCGTTCTAGACCACCATGATCTCGACTACCTCTACTTGAGGTAGTGTTCTGATTCTGTCTTTGGTGACGATCACTGATCTATTCACACAGAGTGCGACGGGCCCTCTGTTTTCATATGGGATGACCGACTTTGATACGAACTCTATCCTCACCTACTCCACTCTACATACCTTAGGTCTCGGGGTAGGGATATCTAATTCTCCTTTGCAAGGATCCATGGGTGGCATCTCATCCCCCTATAATGCTTTCCCTTACGGCGGGGGTCACATACCTCCTTCCTCCCCTTCGCTCGGTAGTGCTCCCCAATAATCCATCGGGTCGAACATAAAATACATATTGTTTGGAGCAGGAAATCAAGGAACTTATTCCTACACCACACCATTGGGTTCATTTCCATTCTCTTTGTTCAATGCGTTTGGTAATAACACATTCTCGTCAGTTGTCGTCTCGGTCGAGGGAAACCCTGGTTATGGAAAAAAAATTCCTATGCAGGGTACTATTCCTACACAAGGGGAAAATAGAG
Organism: Picea engelmannii; assembly: GCA_009831015.1. Classification (NCBI taxonomy): domain Eukaryota; kingdom Viridiplantae; phylum Streptophyta; class Pinopsida; order Pinales; family Pinaceae; genus Picea; species Picea engelmannii. Next base: position 2,248,467 of record ML778947.1, read on the forward strand.
GAGTCCCCTCCTCACAGGGACCCTAGAATCCCTGATAGGGATTAGTTCCCTCGTTAGGAATGCCAACCAGATGAAACCCCTTCCATGGTCAATGGAACCCCGGGAAAGGCTTAGTACCTATGCCCGTCAGATCAGGAGGGGGAAACCCTTTATAGAATCCTTGGAACACATCGTAGGGAGAAATACCCACCCATCCATCAACATCCAATTACGGGATTCAGTCAATGACGTATCAACAAGCACAGAATATGTATGCCAGCCACGACCATGGTATTTACCAGAACACTGGTCAGCAGCCTAACTTTTCCTGGCAACCTGGTGTCAGCCAAAATCTAGTCTCCTTTTTCCTTGTATATAGTCAACAACCCAAGCTATCACTTCTAGAAGCATTACATTTGATAGACTTGTCAAGATTGTTAAATTACCCAATCTATCATGATCCGCGTTGGCCTCCAATGCCAACCACGTTTCCCTCGGACATTCCAAAGTTCAAAGGTAAGCCTAACGAATATCCAAGAAATAATGTGACCACTTTTCACCTATGGTTCTCATCAAACTCATTGAGAGATTACTTCGTACAGTTGTGGTTGTTTCAATGCACTCTTCTCAGGAGTGTTGCAAAATGGTACATCGAGCTTGACCACTCAAGATACTCTACTTTTGGAAAATTGGATATGGTTTTTCTAAACCATTTCCAACTAACTGTGAGATACGATGCCAACACCGAATTGCTGGCCAACTTTGAGCAAACAAAGGTTGACCATATCTCATATCACATCTGAAAATGGTGGCGTTGGAAGAGTTTAATAAAAGTACCAGTACCACCAGATTTCCTATTGGAGTGGTTCCTTAAGTCTTTGGTACCTTAGTTATCCAAGGACTTTGCAACGTCGGGAGTGTTTTCCGAGGAATACGCGATCATGAGATATAAACAACTAGAACTGATATAATCTCAGTCTGGTTTACTTTATGATGTTTTTCTAGATGCGCTAAGGTCTATTCTTGACAAGGCCATACATAAGTGTGGACCACATGCCGATGGTATAGTTGGTTCAGCACAAGTCAAGCCTGTTGATCCATTGTCAAATCAATTGCAACAATTGTCGATACATCAGACAGAGGTTGGCTAGACCACTGTTTCGACTACTCCCCCTAGTCAAATGTTGGATGTACACAATGTGAAATCGATGAACACGAAGTCCAACCAGCATCCTTGCAGCAAGAAGAAAAAATGAAAGAAGGGTAAGGGGGATAAGAAACCCACCAAAAATGTTGGTGGGGGAAACACAAAGAAAAGAAAGTTGAAGTATCTGTGCAACCTTTGCACAGAAGACAACGCAACTCACATGTTCCCTCGGCTTATGGAGGCCCAAAAGTTACTGGTGTAGCAACATCATGCTATGTTAACGAACCCTTTTCCTCATGGGAAAAATTCAACTCAAGCCTCTTCGAGCATGGATGGGGGAATTTAGGGACCCCATCTGTATTATAGTAATCCTTCATCCAAGAATGTTTATATGATGAAAGGTGATGCCTACATAGCAACTAGGACACATGATTAGAGAATTCCAAGCACTGCTGAAAAGGGTAAAGAAGCCGAAAACCCATATGTTCCTCTCCAAATCGAGAAGACATTGGGAGAAACAATGACACGCATCCTGAAAGGGGTGTTCAAGAAATATTCCCACAACCCAATCGCGAGGGCCACCCAAAACCATTCTATGGTGGATGATTTGTCACAAACCCCTTGCGCAATGTCTGCTTTGGAGGTCCTCCAAAGCTGCCCTTAATAGAAAAAGGATTTGTTAGCTGCCTTAGGATCTACTAAGACTTGTAATCCTGGAATGATCATGGTTGATATGACCGACTTGAAAGCTTGTCTCCCATACCACATGGTGTTTAATATAGTAGTGGCTTACACCACGAAAAATTTTACTCAGAATATTTTTCGCACGGTGGTTGATGAGGGTGCCTCGACATGTGTGATGTCATTCACATGTTGGAAGGCCATTGGCCAACCCATTTTGTCTCTGTCACATACAATTCTTACCTCTTTGTATAGACACTCGTTCAAACCACATGGAATCATTCCTTCTTTCGTTGTGCAGCTAGGAGGAAATATCGTGTGTGTCGAATTTGAAGTGGTCGATGCACCTCTCAACTACAACCTCTTGTTAGGAAGGATTTGGACCTGCGCTATGCATGCAGTGGTCGCCACAGTTTTTCGGGTCTTTTTGTTTCCACACGAGGGTCAGATTGTGTCCATTTATCAATTTTATTTCTCTCGTCCTGACACTTCATCAAGAGCATTCACGATCCCGATGATTAATACCCCTCAACCCGGTGTCGTCAATGTAGGGGTTTGTTTGTGACCACCTTTTATGGGTACTCTCAATTACCCACCTCCTTCCGATGATGTCAAGTTTATATCGGTTGTCCCCGACCATCCTAAGGCTAAGATATTTCACATGTCATCATTCCGTATGACTTAATTTAACAAACTGTGGACTCTTCCTTCCCCATCGACCACGATCGAAGGGACAGGGCACCATGGCATGGTCATGCCCTTTTCCATGGAAGAAGTTGCATACTGTATTGTCCATCAAAGTTTGGCCGACCACAATCTGACTCCCACACATGAGTTAGATCTAGTTTTCGAGCCTACCTAGGATCAAGGTTCCCTCGCCACTACCAATTCCTTAGAATTGGTATTTCCCTCCGACGAGGCAATTATAGAGGCATTGACTAGTCTAGAAAAACCCTGGGATGATCTCCATCATAGATCTTATTTTCTCTTAGAGTTAGGAAGAATTGAGGCGGGTGAATTTGTGTTGACTATGACTGGAGATAGGTATTATCCTATCAATCCTTTGGCTACGCACGCAGTTTACGATAAAGTTAATATGGAAACCATCCCTGAAACAATACCTATTGATATCTCCATAACCCCTGGTGTCGTGGAGAATGTCTTCATCAGAGCAAACTTCTCTCTTGAGGAGATTCAAATATACATAGATTTATTTAAGGAATTCCTCGTCATTTTTTCCTAGTCTTACAAGGAAATGCCAGTCATTGGTGCAAGAATCGTTGAACATGAAATAATGACTTATCCTAATGCCAAGCCGGTATGACAGAAGCTTCGTCTGGTAAATCCTAAGAAAGAAGCAGTTACTAAGTCTGAAGTAGAGAAACTGCTCAAAGTCGGTTTCATCTACCCTATTCAATTTACTCAATGGGTGCCAAATCCTATTCGGGTCAACAAAAAGTAGGGAACGATTTGTGTATGTATGGACTTCTATGATTTGAACAAAGCCTATCCCAAGGATAACTTATGCACCCCATTCATTGACCAGATTGTCGATGAATGTGTAGGCTATGAGGTATTTTCTTTCATGGATGGTTTTTAGGGATACAATCAGATACATATTAAGCCCGAAGACCAGGATAAAACAACTTTATCTGTCCATGGGGAACATTTGCTTATCAGAATATGCCTTTTAGCCTCAAGAATGTTGGAGCCACTTTTCAGCAGGCCATATATTTTTCTTTCCATGATCTTAGACACGTAGTCGAGGCCTATATCGATAATTTAACATCACGATCTCGTAAGAGAGTTGATCATCCCATGCACCTCTGACTTATCTTTGAGTGATATCGCTACTATCGGATTCGCTTGAATCCAAACAAATGGAGCTTTAACGTGATGACAAGTTGTCTTCTAGGTTTCATAGTTTCAACAACAGGGATCATGATCAATCCTTTAAAGGTTGAGGCAATAGTTCAATTTAATCCCCCATGCACAGTCCCTCAACTTCATAGTTTACATGGAAAATCCAACTTTATTCAGTGTTTTATCACAAACTATGACGATATCACTAAAGGGTTCATGTGTTTACTGCAAAAGGGCGTTCCTTTCTATTCGTACAAAACCGATCAACGCTCTTTCTAAGAGTTGAAACATGCCCTTACATATTCCCCTCTGCTTTGGCCACCCAATTATAATAAATATTTCTTATTGTATTTGGTCGCGGTAGAGTCGACCATGGGTATGCTCTTGGTTCAAGAGGACGATCTTCTTGAAGAGAATGTGATTTATTACCTGAGTCGAGGCTTGGCTAGACCAGAACTTAACTACTCCCATGTTGTGAAGCTTGCATTGGCAGTAGTCCATGTTGTCCAATGGTTCTATTATTATATTTTTCTTCGTAAGACCACCGTCATTGTCATGGTGAATCTATTTCAATACGTGTTGATAGGACGTGTAATTGGCAGAAAGATCACTATATGGATTGTTATCCTCTATGAATTTGAATTTGATTTTGTTTCTGTGAAATCTAAAAAGTCACTCGTCATTCTAGAACTTATCTTGGAACTTTCAATCGAGTCAGGTGATGATATGCCCGAAGAATCACCGATTAAAGTAGATCTTTTTTTAATTTCATCTTCAGATCCCTGGTATGGAGATGTACTAGTCTATCTTCAGACTTTAAAGTGCCTCACCTCTGCTTCTCGCGATGAGCGTCGACGTATATGCCATCGGGAAAAAAATATCTCATACTCGAGGACACATTGTATCATCGAGGTGTAGATTGCAACCTACGCTAGTGTCTCACTCATGAAGAAGCGGAACTCGTGCTTAATGACTGCCACACTAGAGCATGCGGTGGTCATTTGTTTGGGTTGGCAACAACCCAAAATATTCTACGAGCAAGTTACTTTTGGCTGACATTGATCAAAGATTGCGTTGAATCAATAAAGAAGTTCCACATGTGTTAGATCTTCTCTTGGAATATGAGGGTACACCCCTCTCCCATGTTTCTCATCATTATAGTTGGTCCCTTCACCAAGTGGGGGATTGATTATACTACATTCCACCCGGCTTTAGCTAGGGGGCGCCGTTATATCATCGTAGCGGTAGACTACTTCACAAAGTAGGATGAGGCTATGCCAATGTTCAAAGATGATGACGAAACAAAAACTCTCTTTATTTTTAACCAAAATATAGCAAGGTTCGACATCCCGAAGAAGATTTTCACTGACCATGGCAGTCACTTTCAGAACAAAATGATTTCCTAGTTAACATCAAATCTTGGTTTGAGGAAAGAGAATTCATCACCTTACTACCCACAAGAGAATGATCAGGTGGAAGATGTGAATAATTCCTTGAAGACCATTCTACAAGGAACGATCAATTTGGCCAAGTCAAATTGGAATTTGATGTTGTACTCAGCATTGTGGGCCTACCAAACGTCTGTAAATAATGAAACTAGTTTCTCATCTTTTCAAATCATTTATGGGCTGGAAACAGTCTTGCCAATAGATTTCCAGATCCCATCTCTAAATTTGGCAGTAAAGTTATTTCCAGACACTTCATCACTTGAGGAACTCTTATTATATCTCAAGCAGCTTGATGAATGACATCGTGACAAAGCCTTGGCTAACGCGGCTCACAAGAAACAAGTCAAGTGTTAGTATGATTGGTTCATTCATCCTTGGATTTTTTTCAAAGGTGACCTTGTACTAGTCTATGACCAAGATAAGGATCCCTTGGGGGCAGGCAAGTTCAAACCCATGTGGTTTAGACCTTTCAATGTGAAGGAGGTATTAAATAAGGGCACTTATCGTCTAGTTGAATTTGAAGGGAAATATTTGGTGAAGCCTAGAAATGGGCTCTACCTCAAGAAGTATTACTCATAGGTCGGTCACCTTGGGTGACTTCTTGTACATATGTATAGTTCTTATACAGTTAGTTTTTTGTCTTTTTGTTTTATGGACGTGTCATTTTTTATGTCATCTTTTTCGTTGTGGCAGATGTCAAGTGAATCAGAGGTGTTCGTTGGGCTTGCGGATGGTGCTAGCCAACACACTCGAAGGATTGATTCCACAGCTTGGGTGATCTTCATAGATCAAGGCCAGTTGTTATCTTCTAGAGGTAATTATTTAGGTGACGCCATAAAAAATGTTGTTGAATACAACGTAGTAATAGATTTTCTTTGTGACGCTTTGTCACATGGTATCTCTCACCTACGGGTATACTTAGATGCACAGTTGGTTTTGTCCTAGTTAAATGGGGTTTATTGTGTTGATGACCCTAGTCTACATCGTTTATTCCATAGGGTACATCTCTCAGAACGACTATTTGATTACCTTATGTATATCCATGTTCCTAGGAGATTGAATCAAATCACATATTCTCTATCTAATCACGTATTATATTGGCATATTGCATACATATAAAATAAGAACACACATACACATGTACATACATTGTAAAAATGTGATCCATAAGACATAAAATATGTAAATACACACACACACACACACACACACACACACACACACATATATATATATATCAAAAGTCTCAGAGTACATAGGTGGGCTCAAGCGCCTCAAAAATATGTCCAGTATACATCGCAGGGTTTATACCCTCAAAAATATACAAAAAGTGCCCTCGGCACGTAAGTGGTCCACCCTAAGATAAGCACGGGGCCTGTTGGCCCTGCCATAGTGAACGGCGATGTTTTCCAAATGCTACAAAAGATGGACCTAGGTCCATGACACCCCAACCACATGAGGCTCCATGGATTGTGGGAGATCTTCGATCTTGGCCATGGCCATTGTATGAGTGAGTGCGGTGAGGTTCCTCTCCACCCATCTCTACACTCTCTCGGCCTCTCTGGCTGGAGGTCCCCCTGTTGTTGTTTCTGGTCCGATGACCGCTACTGGTGTTGCCTATGGTCAAGGACGTTGCCTTCTCCTAGCAAAATATGTTGGATGCACTGGTCCCACATATGTACATAATAGATACATAGTTGTCAGATACTCTGGTACACATAAAAATGATATATATAAAAATAAAATAAAAATTTAAAAAATTTTAAAAGAAAATGTACCTATCCCTCCTCACTCTGTTGCGTGAGGTACAGGCATGTCATCATCCCTGTAGAATTTGATCCCAGCATAGGGGTAGTCCTCTATAGCTGGAATCTGCCAAGACCACTAGTCAAAGAAAGTATCGTCAAAGGAATCAATGGTCCTCCCTCCCCCCTGTCATGGAAACAACACCGCCCACCTACACACCACTGGGAAGTAGGCCACATGCCCCAATACTGTCTCTCGTGGACTGAGACTAGGTACCCTCTCGAAGAAAAAAGAGAATAAAACAGTGTCGAACCCAAAGTTTTTTCTGTTCTTCCCACGACACTGTGAGTTGTCTCTTCATGCACTCTAGCATGGTTGTGCTCCAGTCGAACACTCGTGCATTTAAGCACTACACTGCACAATGCATGTGTGCCCATGAGGCTTGATGTAAGGATGCGGATCCAGTGATCTGCACAATAAGTAAGACTATCAATTTTAGTGATAGGTCGGTAATATTTTGGATCGGCACCTAAGAACCCACTTTATTTGTGTCAACACCGCACTGTTGCCCAATCAACTCAGAAATGTTGTGAGGCCCAGGAAGAAAAGCATGAAGGTTGATTGTTTCCCCTCTCCTCGAGAGGCCAGTCAAAAAATAAATATCCTCAATCGTTGGAATCAACGAATACCCCTCAAGCATAAAATCCTCAGCGTCGGGGTGCCAGTAATCCACCAAGGAATTCAACAGCCTAGGTTGTACCCTCTTGAGTTGACACCGGAAACATTTCCACAACCACATTGTTTTAATAAGGCGAAAACAACAGGTTCTTCTTCGACCCAAAAATCAGTGTCTTCATGCTCCCTCTCTCTCGAGTGGACATACATCCTGTCAATGACAATTTCAAAGGGGAGTTAGATATTATATTCTCTTTTTTTTCTTTACCTTTTTTAGGGTGTATGTGGGCTATAGTGAGCATAGTTGTGTATGCATACGAGCATAGTATATTCTTCCCATGGGCATATGTGGGTTGTCCTTGGACAACCCGCGTACACGTAGGGCCACCCATTTTTAAGAGTGCACGCCACCCAAAAAATTAAAATTAATGCAATAACGAAGTATGGAAATGCAGGAGGATCTAATTTTTACTTACTTGGTCTAAGCGGAGGTTCGTTTCGTCCTTTGAAACTCTCGGAATCAACTTCTTTAGTAAAGGGGTGTTTTTGTTTTTTTAGTCAATTCTCAATTTGCAATGGTGATAATGAGCTGCCAACTTCTATTTATAGACTTTTTTGACCCTTTTTGTCATTTTTTGAACCCTTTTGTCATTTTTTCTGGGTTTAAAATCATCTAACACGGTTCTTGAGTTTTTCATTCGATGTTACAATACACTTCACTTTTGGTTTGAAAACCTTTTTGGGAGATGGGTCACTTTTAAGGTCCTTTGGTAAAAAATCATTTTTCCAACTTTGTGCATTTAAGTTAGGATTCCACCTCCACTTTTTGCATCTCCTTGTCTTTTCCACTTTTCCATAGGGTTGATCCCATCAAATTGTTACACAAAACCATCGATGTTGCTTTAGAAGTGTCATAATTTGGTGGTAGAGCCTACCTCTACGTGGATGCCCTAAGTAGATCCTTTTTTCATTTGGTGTCGATGTCATCCCCAATGACTTTTAGGCTTGGGAGTACTTGTTAGTTATGTCCTAATTATGAGTTTGAGCCTCATACGTCTAATATGTCATCACTCTTGGCCTCACCCTCAGGACTCCTAGAAAATGAGTCTTCTTTAAGCCCTTTTTTAGATTCTATAAACATGAAAATATTGTTGAGCGATATTGTTGTCTTTCACGCTCGCCAAACTAAAACTTGAAGGCACATTTGTCGGGTGGTAGTTTACCCCTTTTTCAGTTCGGATGGTCAATTGTATGAACAAAGGTATACTCTAGGAACTCTGGTTTGCCAGAAGAGTATTCTTAGGAATAAGTTTAACCCTTTTTTGTGCCTGAGGGACTAAATTTATGAAAAAGGAACCCCTATAGAGTCCATAGTTAATCTCTTTTCAGACTCCCTAAAATTGAAAAGATAGTTGAGTGACCTTGTTCCTTCACACTCATTAAACTGGTCCAGAAGAACATCCCCTACGAAGTCCATAGTTAAGCTCTTTTCAGACTCCTTAAAATTGAAAAGATCGTCGAGTGACCTTGTTCTTTCACACTCGTTAATTTGTTTAGAAAAAAATCTATTGGCATGAGTTTACCCCTTTTTCCAGCCTATATATTAAGGAGGAAAAAGGTACACCTCGTGAGACTCATCTCGTCGGGAGATTTCTCCTCAACAAATTGTACTTTTTTAGGCTAAGGAGAGTAAATCTAGGAAAAGGCAGTGAGTCCATAGTTAAGCTCTTTTCAGACTCCTTAAAATTGAAAAGATTGTCAAGTGATTTTATATTTATCACACCCATTAAAATGGTTTTGAATAGACATATTTTCGGTGCTAGTTTACCCCTTTTTCAAACCGAATAGACTACCTTCGAAAAAGGTACCCCAATAGAGTCTTCTTTTGTGCTTCTTCAGACTCTCTAAAAATGAAAAACCACTGAGCTTACCTTCTCTTGGCTTGTTAAAATTCCATTGAAGGACGTTATAATTGTGTCCTATTAATCAAATTTTCATCCATGCATCTTTGGCCTAATGTCGACTCCATGTTGCTCTCAATTGAACCTTTGAAACATGCCTTATGCGCAAGCCTTGTAGCACTTTTCCTCCGTGTTTTGACACCTTGACCCATGGAGGAATTTTCCTGAGTGTCCTTTCCCTGTACATGTCTCCTTGTTCTAAGAATTAGTGTGTTCCTTGTGCTTGGAACTAGTATGCTTGTGACACTCGTTCCTCCTTTGTAATGTAGCATTCTTTTATTCTTTTTCAAGATTTCCAAAATTATTGAAAAAGACAAAAAAATCCAATATACCCCAAAAAGAGGATGGGAAAAGTATTTCCTTTTTATGGAAGCACAATGAGTCACCCTTTGACAAAGCACATGCTTCCACTTTTTGTCAAGATCTGGGATTTAATATGACCTTAGGAAGTTGTTCTCGCTACATAGAGTTGTGTCCTCCTTCGTTTGGTTATTCTTCCAAACACATGGAGAGTTTGTGTTGCCTCCTCCATCATGAACTGATATCCAAGGGAATTTTTACCCAACTTGAGTCGTCCTTTCTGCATTTTGTCTCTTTCCCTCATGCCCGACCATCCCCAAAAGTCCAATCAAGTCTTTGTTCGAAATCAATGAAGTTCTCTGCCTGATCACCGAGATCCTCTTGTATGTTCCCCGACGAACCGTCGAAGACATATTGGTAGTCATTTCATACACTCACATTACACTCCTACACTAGTTTTGAAGATCTTGAAGTTGTTTCCCGAGCTCTAAAGGCCTCATCTCCATCCATCACGAGTCATTGGCTTCCTGAAGATCGATACTATACATGTATATATTTGATTTTCAGATGTAGATCCGTTGTGTATCGATCACGGTTACACTTTATATAGTTATATGACATGGATCTACAGTGTATTTTATTGGAAACCATGATTTATTTCATCCTGAGAATGGGTATGCCCACCTGAGAGACACATTTATTATTTTTGCAGATGGCACCTCTCGAACTCTGGTCCCCATCTCACTCACTTTATTTTGGCCATCATGTGCTCTTATGACCTCACACATTAGGGGGAAGCTATTATAACGCTAAATTGCACCATACATGCATATCGGGCATTAGGCCCTCGTAGTTACCATTTTTTCCAAAGCCATCACTGAGCAGCTCTTCTTAAAAACATTATTTTTGAATATGTGCATGCCTTGCACCATTACTGACCACATATGTACACTAGATGCACCATCACTGCCCACGTATGTATGCTATATGCACCACTACAGCCCGCATATACTTGCAAAAGTTGTAAAAAATAAAAATTTGCGAGGAATTCGATATCATTGTAAGTAACTTTGTGAGATTAATAGAAAGGAACACTTTTTCTGTCTCGAATATGATGTGTTCAATCTTTATGTTTGATTTATGTTTCATTATGACATCTAACCCACTAATTCATACATAATATGCATGTTCGTAGTTCTTTTTTTATATGTTAATGAATGCAGGTCAGCCTTGGGAGGTGACTTGTATTCAAGGAGAAAACTAATGCAAAAGGATCGACACCAGATGCAAAGTTTAAGGTAGAGTTACTAGATCTCTTTTAACTTTTGTTTTATGCATGAATGTGGGGTCTAATTGGGGTAGTTTTTAAAAATTAGTTGACTTTATACGGTTAGATCTGCCTACATGTTGAACCCTAGTGTCATCCATAGGGGGGTTTTCCCACTATAGAAGTGATGAGGCTGTTACATGAAAAGGATGTTGAGACAGATGTCTCTCGAAGAAGAAAATATGAACTAATCAGTGTACAAAAAACAAGAAAAAAGACCTTCAACAATGCTCAATTGAACCAAGACAAGATCAGAGGAGATTTTGATAGACATACCAAAGAAGATAATTTCAAAGTGGGAGACTTGGTATTGAAATGGGATGACAGAAATGAAGATAAGGGAAAGCATGGAAAATTTGATCATCTATGGATGGGATCATTCATAATTGCAACATACCATGGAAAAAATGCTTATCTGATACAAGAAAGTAATGGAGACATCGTCAGAGGAGGGCCTATGAATGGCAGGCTCCTCAAAAATTATATTGTTTAAAACAATCATCACCTCTTCCATTCATTGTACATATTCATTTTCATTTTTGCATGAAGAAATTGAAATAAAAGAATCATAGCTGAAGCCCGAGGTGAAGGCCCTAAGTTATGTTGAGTAGATTTTGAATTTTTGAATAAATGTTGCTAAATTCAGTTGCAGGAATAAATCACAGCCCAATGGGTAGGCACTCGGTATATCATTCTTTGCTACCTCGCAGGGAGGATAGCATCCCCAGTTGGATCCCATGTTATCACTATAACAATTTCTGTATGAAATCTAGTTTCATGACTTAGCGAGATGCTAAACTAATGTAGAGGCATGATAAACTAGAGAACGGGGCCATATCACATAGAAGGAGACTAAGTCTAGCAGAAGTGCGAAGTTGATGGCACTCGATGGGTCATAGATAATGGGTGCTACAAATCAACGACCAATAATCATTTCAGGCTGAGAACTATAATGAAGGTCAATTCTTGAAAGTGAGCTGAAAAGAAAATCGTGGTTCAGATCGGGACCATGTGGCGCCATCGGGTGCATTTCAGGGTGATAAGAAGTCTACCCCAAACCGCTTTGCCTCGCCCCCAAAATTGAGAAAGTGTGTATAAAGGGGTGGACCCTTATCATTATTTTATCTTTTTTCAAATCAATGGAACATTGGAAGTTGGTGCAGCCGCTCCATTCCAACTGAAGCTCAATAGTGCACCAAACACAAGCATTTTATGCTCATTCACAGGTATTTTTCATCGCCACCATGGACCCTTTAATTGTGTTTGTAGCAGAGCAATATCCCACATCGAACAAAGAATCCCTAATTGACATAGATTAATATGTGTTCGACACTGAAATAACCATCTCGCCCATCTCCGTGTCTAGAGCCAATTTGTCAGATAATGTAGGGAAATATGTACCCTTTCTTGGAGCATTCCAGGCCTCCATAGTTCCTTACACTATCGAGGTCACGTTCCCTTTCCTGGAATTCATAGGTTGGTGTGCAGAGCAATACTCACAGGAAGAGAAAGTTGTCTTAAATAAACTAGGGTATGATGTCTTGTCTAGAGTAGATAGCTCATCAACTTCATACTCCCTCAACATACCAGAGTCCCCCTCCACATTTTCTGAACTGTTTGAAGAATAAAAACCAATCATGGTTTACCAAGAATGTCCCTCTGAAGTCAAAAACCTATTTTTGCAAACAATTGTCAAACCCAAGCACTTTTCTGAGAGTCTATCCTTGGCAATTAATGTAAATTTCATGGTCATTGAAATCGAATGGGTGTGTTCCATATTGAGTCATATTTAAGGTCTGGAAAGCAACAGATATGTGGTCGAAGTCATGTTAGGTTTTATGTTAGTGTTTTTCAGTCAGAGTCTAGTCAGTCAATTTGCATCGGCTTTGATAAATTCATAGCTGATAATATCCACAAGAAGCTAGTAAATTTTCAGTCACTAAGGCACTTCAGGTATTACACATACTTTCTAAAGATGTTCCTGGAGACAAACAAGAAAGAGTTCCCTAAATAAGAATTCATCTCAACTTAATGCAAAAGAATCACAATGCTCATTTTCATAAATAAGATCATGTCCAAAGTTCAGAGCCTGATTTTCAACGCGAGCCTACCAAGGGTCCTAGACGACATAAAGAGTTATTTACAGCCAAATCAAGATAAAAAAGTGGGGGATTGGGTGTTGTGCATGCATTCAATAGTGATATGGTTTTATGGTTTCCATGAGTCCCCCTACCTTCTACTTATTTTTCTGACAACCAAAGTCTTTTCCCTGGAGTTCATCATGCAAAGAATCATCTTAGAGACAGAACATTTCCTGAAACTACACAAAGCATCCAACCTCAAATTTCCTTTCATAATAGGGCCATTTGTTGTAAAAATTAGATCTTGCTTATCTCAGATCTAGGCCAAACTCAAAGAGTTTGGATTTTCATAGCTACAAGGGAGAAGATATGATCCACATCAGGTCATATCTAAAAGAATATTGATGAAAAAACATGCCCCTTATGAACATGAGTATGTTGAAGGTTTTAACAAATTGGCAAATTTAGAAACCTATTGTGATATGGAATCCATATTTTTTAGGGACCTAACCCGCACATAGGTAGAACAATATATTCAGATGTAATAAAGGTCAATATTAATAAGGCCTTTCAATAAAATAGAATAAGGCGGATGTAAGAAGACCTAATAGAAGCTTCCACTTCTAGAAGGATCTTCCTATAGATGCTTCTTTTTAGTATAAATAGGAGTCGAGGGTATGAGAACCCTATATTGGATATTATTGTAATAGATCTCTGCTCAACTGGAGGTTTCCCCCTCGAAGAGGCCCATGAACATTGCTTTCAGATTCAAAGTGTTATTTATGTTATTATTCTCTTATCATTTCAGTGCTATCGTGGTGAATGTTCTCGTTATATTGATGTTATTCTGCCATTTCTAGCATTTTATTTTTGTTCTGCATACATTTTATATCTAGTATATTACAAGTGGTATCAGATCACTTTCCTCAGCAGAAAGTCTAGGTTAAATTTTTTTCCAAGGTAGAGATGTATTCCGACGTATTTAAGCCACAGAGATATATCGTATTTAAGCCACAAGGATTCATATTTAAACCACAGGGATTCGTATTTAAGCCACAGAGATCTGTCGTATTTAAGCCACATGGATTCATACACGCAGGAAATACAAGTCGTACTTAAGCGCACATATGTTGGCCACCCTTGTAACCCCTGTTGGTACTCCTTCAAGTGGTAGTGCATCAGATAACACCTGTGTAGGGATCATCCTAGATTACCTGAAGCCCTTTTTAGATAAACCGATCGGTCACCTGACTGCTATAGTGTCACTGAGAACAACACTTGGGAAGATACTCTCTAGTACCTGGGTAGTCGAGTAGTATGGCTAAGGGTACGGTTTATACACCTTATTTAGTGCCCTGAGATATTGGGTAGAGTACTACTGTTGGATCTCGCACGTATATCAGAGAGTTATAGCATAGGGCAAACCCTTATCTGTAGAACCCTTGAATACCAAACCCTTGGGGACAAAAACATAAACAAATTAAAATAGACAAGATCTATTGCAACGCAACTATGTTTAGGTTGCCAAGTAAATACAGATTTCTTTCTAGTTAAGAATTTGGGCATTTCCTCTCTGCAGTATTCTTTAGACCAGAGTATAACTCCACAGGTGTAAAAAAAAACAAAAGTCTGGAAATCTTTTCACCATTATTTGAGACCTATTCCATTGGATAAACCTCTTCGCCCTTATCAAAATCATCCATATCATTTTTTGGAAAATTGTTTGACCTTGTCCACTCTTTTTCAGTTCCCCAATCTACATGGCCCATACCTGTAGCCAAGACTTGGAAGCTCTCTTCAACACCTTGCAATCTGGTCTCATCGAAACCCAACAAGAGGTGAAACAACTCAGTGCCAATGTTGCATCCATCAATACAAACATGCAGACCTCAATGGAGGAAATCAAACAAGACCTCACCACCCAGCTTGAATCAGTATTTTAGGCACTCTACACCAAACTGCATACCCCTACAAATAACCCTTCCTCTTCCTCACCTCCACATCTTGAAGGCGACCATTCCTCTCATTCCAATAACTTTTATAACCATCACTTTCAATGTGACCTACGCCTTCCACAGGTGGATGTGACCAAATTTGATGGCTCGGACCCCATTGGTTGGGTAACCCAAATGGAACATTATTTCTCTTTATATGGCATTACAGATGACTTGGCTAAACTCCAGTATGGTGTTCTCCATCTAGATCAAGAACGATGGCAATGGTGGCAATGGAGAAAAACTTCTCATCAAGGGTATATTGCTTAGACACACTTTTTGGTAGAGCTTTATGAATGCTTTGACACTAACACCAACCATTTGGGTCGTTTGGAAAAGTTGAAACAATTAGGAACAGTGGAAGACTTTATAGCTACCTTTGAGTGCCTTGCTTTTAGAACAGATGACATGTTTGATGCCTTTTTCCGAGAGTGTTTTATCAGCAGCCTCAAGGATTAGATTCGGGCCCATCTCCTCATGGCTCAGCCTCAGAGTTGGGTGGAGGATACTAAAATATCTAAAGGAGCACAACAAGTTGTATCCTCTCAAAACCAAAAACCCTCCTTTATCCCTCGCCCTAAACTAGTAAATACCACTACTCCCTATGCTCCACTAAAGATCCAAAAATTGACCAGGGCTGAAATAGATAATGCCAACTCAAAGGCCTTTGTTATAGCTATGATGACAAATATTTCTCGGGCCACAAGTGTAAAGAACAAAATATTTTTATGGCCATCTCCGAGGATATTTCAGAAGACGATGTAGAAACTCCCCTTGTGTCTGAGTCACCTGAATCCACTGACATAACCCCTCCCTCGGACCCCCCTGAAGTAGAAGCAGTCAGTTCCCTCAATGCTATCATTGGATTCCATGCTCCCCAAACCCTCAAGATAATCGGTTACATAAAGCATCAGAAGGTCAATATTTTGGTTGATAGTGGAAGCACCCATAATTTTGTTCATTGCCGCATTTCCCAAGAAACTCATTGCTACATCCATGCCATCAATAATTTCCAAATCATGATTGCCAATGGTGGTTCCATGAAATGTGGAGGGCATTGTGAAAATGTGCATCTTCAAATTGGTGACTACCACCTGAAATCCCATATGCTTGCTATCGACATGGGAGGTTGTGACATTGTGTTGGGTGCATACTGGCTAAGGACTTTGGGTCCCATTCTCATGGATTTTAAAGACTTAACCATACAATTCAACCAGGAGGGCCACCAATATAAGTTCTAAGGCATCACCGTCGGTTCACCTGAGATCATTAGTTCCCATCGCATGGAAAAGTTGCTCAAAAAAGGTCATTCTGGTGTTATCGCCCAACTCCATGCCATACAAGTAACATAGACACCCTCGGTCCCGCAAGACCTCCAAGCCATCCTTTCTACACATCAATTGGTCTTTTCCACTCCCTAAGGACTCCCTCCTTCCCATGGTGTTCATGATCATTCCATTCCCCTTGTACCCAGAAGCCTTCCTCCCAATATCCATCCATATCGTCACCCCTTTTCCCAAAAAAAATGAAATTGGGAAAATGGTCCATGAACTCCTTAATGGAGGCGTTATCCACCCTAGTACGAGCCCCTACTCTTCTCCTGTGGTCATGGTCCTAAATAAATAAGGTTCTTGGTGAATGTTTCCTGACTTTCATGCCCTCAACAAACTTACCATCAAAGACAAATTCCCCATTCTTTTCATTGATGACCTCCTGGATGAATTGAGTGGCGCCCAATTCTTCACTAAACTGGATTGTCGTTTGGGCTACCACCATATATGTATGAAAGAGGCAGACATTGCCAAGACTGCCTTTAGAAATCATGAGGGCCACTATGAGTTTTTGGTCATGCCCTTTGGCTTATGTAATGCCCCCTCCACCTTCCAAAGCCTCATGAATCATGTCTTCCGTCCTTTTCTCTGCCATTTTGTCTTAGTCTTGTTTGATGATATCCTCATCTATAGAAAAACCTAGACAAACCATCTTGCTCATGTGTATTGAGTTCTCCATCTACTCTCTCAGCACCAACTTTTCCTGAAACTGTCTAAATGTGCTTTTGGCACCTCAAAAGTAGAATACTTGGGTCATCTAGTTGGAAAGGATGGAGTCAGGGTGGATCCTAAAAATATTGAATCTATGGAAGACTGGCCTCACCCAAAGAGTCTTAAGAGCTTGTGTAAATTTCTGGGCTTAATCGGGTATTATCACAAGTTTGTTAAGAATTATGGGAAGATTGCAGCACCTCTCACTTCTCTCCTCAAAAAGAACTCTTTCACTTGGACTCCAGCTGCTGCTCAAGATTTTCAAACCTTGAAGATGGCCATGTGCACCACTCCAGTCCTCGCCCTTCCCGATTTCACAAAGACCTTTGTGTTGGAATGTGATGCCTCAGGGAAAGGAATTGGTGTTGTGCTTATGCAAGAGGGTCGACCTTTGGACTTTACTAGCAAGTAATTATCTGAAATAAATCTAGGCAAATCCATATATGAAAAGGAAATGTTGGCTATTCTACATGTCGTTTATCTGTGGCGCCCTTATATATTGGGGAAATGCTTCCAAATTAAGAAAGACCATTAAAGCCTCAAGTATTTTCTGGAACAACACATTTCCTCCCTAGAACAACAAAAATGGGTGACTAAGCTCTTTGGATATGATTATGAGATCATTTACAAGAAAGGAAAATAAAATATGGTTGCAGATGCACTTTCCCACAAATATGAAGATGAATGATCCATTTTCTCTCTTTCATTCATTGTCCCATATTAGCTCCAAGCCGTTCACCAGGAATGGCTACAAGATCCCAAAAGTTTGCAGTTGATCCAACAATTGTAGTCCAATGCTCCAACTTCCCCAGGGTACTCTTGGCTCCATGATGAGCTTCAATACAAAGGTCGTTTGTATTTAAGTAAACAATCAAACCACGATACTTTCTGAGCTTCATGCTACACCCACAATAGGGCACTCCAGGTTCCCCAAAACCTATGACAGGGTCAAACGTTCCTTTTTCTGCGATGGTATGAAACAGGACATTCGTAATTTTGTCATTGAATGTGATGTATGTCAATGTAACAAAGGAGAAATAGTCAAATCTCCGGGCAGACTACAACAACTCCCGATTCCACCTTCTATTTGGAAGGATATCTCTATGGATTTTATTACCAGCTTACCCAAATCAGGAAATAAATTAGTTATCATGGTGGTTGTTGATTGCCTTTCCAAGTATGCTCATTTCTGTGCCCTTCAACACCCGTTTACAACATTCATAGTGGCTCAAATTTTCATGGATCAAGTCTTCAAGCTTCATGGCATGCCGCACTCTATTGTTTCTGATCGCGACCCAACTTTCACAAGAAAATTTTGGCAAGAACTGTTCAAGATACAAGGCACCAAATTGCATCTCAGCACATCTTATCATCCCCAGACTGATGGCCAAACAGAATTTGTCAACAAGTGTTTGGAAATATATTTGAGTTGTTTTTCCTTGGAAAATCAAAATCAGTGGGCTCAATGGTTACCCCTAGCTAAATGGTGGTACAACACTTCATACCATACAACTAGACGCATGACTCCTTTTGAAGTAGTATATGGACAGAATCCACCTTTAGTTCTCTCATATTTACCAGGTGCCTCGAAGGTCAAGGCGATTGACCTAACACTTATAGATCGAGAGGCTATTCTTTGTACACTCAAAGAGAATTTGGTCATGGCATAAAATCGCATGAAGCAAAAAGAAGATCAAGGTCGCTTTGAATGTAAATTTGCAGAAGGGGATCAGGTGTTTCTTCAAATACAACCTTACAAGCAAACTTCCTTCAAGGTTGAGCATTGTCAAAAGCTAGCACCCAAATTTTATGGTCCTTATACCATTCTCAATCGTGTGGGACAAGTAGCCTATCAGTTAGCTTTTCCCATCCATTCGAAGCTACATCCTATTTTTCATGTTTCATGCTTAAAGAACGTGATTGGAGATAAGTGCCAAATTCAAACCAACCTTCCAGAGTTAGCTGAAGAAGGATCCATTTGGCTACAGCCAGAAGCAGTTTTGAACCAGCGTGAGCATCGCCTACGTTAGAGAACCATCAAGGAAGTGTTATTCTAGTCGAAATATACAACTTCAACAAATTCCACTTGGGAACGAGCTACCATTCTATAACAATTTCCTCATCTCAAGACTTGAGGACAAGGATTTTTTTCAGGGGGAGGACATGTTAGGGTCCTAACCCGCACATAGGTAGAACAATATATTTGGATGTAATAAAGGTCAATATCAATAAGGCCTTTCAATAAAATAGAATAAGGCGGATGTAAGAAGACCTAGTAGAAGCTTCCACTTCTAGAAGGATCTTCCTCTAGGTTCTTCTTTTTAGTATAAATAGGAGTCCAGGGTATGAGAACCCTAGATTGGATATTATTTTAATAGAGATATGCTCAACTGGAGGTTGCCCCCTCGAAGGGGCCCGTGAACATTTATTTCAGATTCAAAGTGTTATTTATGTTATTATTGTCTTATCCCTTCAGTGCTATCATGGTGAATGTTCTAGTTATATTGTTGTTATTCTTCCATTTCTACATTTTATTTCTGTTCTGCATACATTTTATATCTAGTACATTACAATATTTCAGTCTTCTCAAACACAACAAGTGGGGACAACCCTACATCAGACTCAGACAAAGAAGAATCCTCATAAGATAATACTCAAAGTTCCCAAAGTAAGTGTTTACACCAAGAGAATCATTTCAGAGGCCCTAGGCATCAACAATCATCAGGTTGTCCCTAAAAATATGAGGATCATATAATCCCCACAGATAGTGGATCTGGAGGAAGAGGAGCTTAAAGAGAAAGTAAGTATGGATATGGTGGAGAGTGGCACCAGCAATGAAGAACCTGGTAAAAGAAGCATGCCCCAAAGTGAAATCATCTCAAGATCTTTCAACAATAAAAAACACTTTTTTGATAATGGAGCATCCTATCAATCTAAAGAAGATTTGGCAAGGATATATGTTGACAAAGGATACTTGGCTATGAGTGAAATAAGAGAGTTGATCCCTGAGGTATAAAATATTTCTCAGCACAACAGGACAATCAACATAGTAGTTGCAGATGAGGATAAAGTGTCTAGCGTTAAGCTACATTATGAAAACATAAGTTCTCCAAACAAGGTGAAATTCCACAGCAACACTAGTGACATGTTGTATTCAGATTACTTGGGTCTGAACTTGAATAATTCCAAGATGTCAACTTATGCACTTAATTTGGAGGGGCAGTTAAGACTAGAGAAAGCATCCAACAGATCTTGGCAGACTCAAGTCAATATATTAGAATCTGAAGGCCCTCAGAGAGTGAAATACTCCTTAGAAGAGAAACACAAGTTGATTCAAATCTTGAATAAAAAACTAAAAATTTATGCCACAGAGCATCCACAAACAAAATAACTGGTTGCTCTAGAATAGAAGAAGGAGACATTTCGACAAGAAGCATTGAATTACAAGGTCAAGGTATTATAGCTGGAGAAAGAAAAGGAAAATTGGTCAAAAGAACAGACAGAAGTACCAAAGATGGTTGTATTTGTACCTTCTACTACAGAAATTGGGCCAAGCACTGAAGGACTTGTCCAGGCTATGTCACATGTTATCCTGAAGGTGGGAGAAATTAAAGGACTAAAGGGAGATATAGAGAAGTTGAAGAAAGAAATGAAAACAAAGGATGAGAAGATGGCCCAGTTCTAGAAGGAGAATCAAGCTTTGTAGGAAAGACTGGAAACAATGAAGACAATGTTGAAGGGAAAAGGATTGTTGCAAGGAGACAAATACGTCATCTTGGATTACATTGCTGCTAAAGTTTCCAAGTTTAGGGTGTACTTAAATTTCATGAATGACAAAGATAGCATGGCCATCACAACCAGAAGCAGGAGCACCGTTGTGAATGAGACATTAGCAAAGAAACCCTCAGTATGGGCCCATAATGATACAAAAATGTTGAATTTCATCCCCATTGCTAAACTTCAGACCATTGGGGTCCAATACAAGACTACATTGATCATTTGGGCCAAGAGGGTGATTGCCAAGCATAACCTACTTAAATCAGTCGAAATCGAGGCCATACAGATGGAGAAGAGTATACAGAAATTCAAAGATATGTTGAAGAGTTGTTCATCAAAGGCCTCCTACCATTTTTGGATGGCAAAGGAAAATTGTATGATCAGGAGGAATACAACTCTCACC
Organism: Picea engelmannii; assembly: GCA_009831015.1. NCBI lineage: Eukaryota > Viridiplantae > Streptophyta > Pinopsida > Pinales > Pinaceae > Picea > Picea engelmannii. The sequence continues at coordinate 2,269,891 of ML778947.1, forward strand.
TCGCCCAATGCAGAATGGATCACTCCAAGTTTGAAAGCCTGGAGGAAAACTTGAAAGGAACAAACCTGGTGGAGTATTTGATCACATATTTTAAAATATTGAATCAATTTGAGACAATAAAGATTTGAATGCCAGTCATGACATATGCCTCTTGCATTGAAATGGAAATATTGATCAGGGAAATGATGGAATACGAGATCCCTTCTGACTTGCAGTGGAAGAAGAGAGTGTGGTTGGGAAAAATAAAATGCAATTTTCTGGGAACCAACAAATAATGCCTAGGTGTCATCAGAATGGTCGATCTGACAGAGGATGAAAACATGAAAAATGGCGAAGACAGAAGATGAAGAATCAAAGAAATTGATTGTGGGTTCATGAAACGTTTTTGTTTGATCAATCGTTGTAATCGGTTCCCATACTGAAAATGTCAAATGTAATTATTGTGTCATTTTTAGAATCTCAAACGTTTCAGTTCATCTATTGAAATCAATTTCTAATTGAAAGAAACTCGAATTGTAAAAATTATAGAAGTTATGAATGTATTAATGTTGGCAGAAGTGCAAGGGAACCTTTTAGCTGTAGCTGTTCTAAACTCAATTGTATATGCAGAAGCTTTTGAAGTCTCTATGAAAAGATTCTAATGGTGGTGATATGAGTTTTGTCTCCTCTCCTTGTATGTATTTCCCATGTTCTTTAATTCCATTTGCATTTTCTTATGTTTAAATTGGCTAGTTAAAAGATCAAAATTCATCTTGTGATGCTCTGGGCTTAAGCAATTTAAATTGTTTAATTTTGTTCCTAACTAATTCAAAATTCATTTCAGTAACGATCTAATTCAATTAGTTATTTTCTCCTTCTTCTTACACTTTGCCTAAATACAAATTATAACTCAGTTTCATCACCTCATTTAGCCTCTATCCTCTGGAGAGTACTACCAGCGAGTCATTGTTTTCATTCACTTTCAAAATTTTGACTCCATAGCCCTAAGTTTCCCTCCCCTTCCTTTCCATAAAATTTATAAAATCCCCCAAAACAAACTAAACCTAGCCATCAATTTCCAAAGAAACATCAAGTGACACAAGAGAGCTCTCTCTGAGTTGATCAAGTTAGTACCCAACTCTAAAGTTGGTTGAAACAATTACCTCTATCATTTGTTTACCAATTGAACAAATTTACAGAGTGGTAACATGTGCTAGAGCTCATTTGTCACTAAATCACTCACAACTGCATAAGGACAAGAAAGGTGCATGAGTGAAGGAGAGATGCAATTGTTGCAGTAGTGATCTTGTCTTTGGTTATCAGTTTAGAATTTATTCTTAGTATTTGGTTATCCTTTCATGATGTGCTAGCCTTGGTTGTTTTTTTTTCTTTTCTATCGAAATCATTCTATCTATCAAGGTTAAGGTGCTCAGGGGTGGCCTTTGTGCCTATGGTTGGGTGAAAATATTGCTATATTGTCTATGGTGAAACAAGAAAACCCATTTTTCTAAAAGGTGGCACGGTTAATATTATTGAATTTTAAACCCAATGAACATAAAAAAATTATCAACTGGAATTTATTCCTCCAGGGGATATTTTAGATTTAGATCCATACCAGTTTTACCAGCCGAATGAAACAAGGATCATTGATTTTTTATGCCATAAATATTTGACACATGTGATCACTTTGCATTTTTTATTTATTTTAATATGAGGAATTTCTCCCACATGGATGAGGATAGAAAATATTTTTGTTTTATGTACATGAATGCCTTGAATGTCATTCGACACATAGTGCACCCCCTTTGGGTCCCTTGTGTGCTCCTTCCTTGTGACTTGGTGTTGGGATATGACCTACCTGTTGTATTGTTGCGTTGGCATGTGACCTAGACTTGGAGATTGGGCCTCGTGCTCAATATTTTTGATAAAAATTAAAAAGGAACCTGTATAAGAACATGAGGACACAAATACACTTAAAATCAAACTTTTTCGTTTTGACCTTTGATTCTATTTGATGGTGCACTTCATGTGTATGAATTTGCTTGTCTCAAATGCTTGATCTTGGTGCCAGCTAGTACTTTGGTACTGATTTTTGTATGTTGGATGCATGGCTCTAAAACATGAGCACATAATGCAAAGTGCTAGAACATCACCCATAAATTGATGTAAAATTTATAGGGTGATAACAGAGGCTTCATCGTAATGCATGCCCCGAGGTTCTGGCATGGAATTTTTTGAACTTTATACTCAGTTTTAATGAAATTTCACAAGGAATTCGGTGGTGTGCTTTGTTTCTGAGTTTGAGAAACATGTAAAAAGGTCAATGTAAAATGCAAGCATTTGAGAATTAATAAATAGGTCTCTATTGGAAGCAGACCCGAAGACATAGCCCAAATTGGATGAACTCTGTTATCAAACTTGTGTAAAGAGGTGAGTGGCACCCTTGGAGTATGTAGTATGTCTTGAAGGGAACGTCATGCAAGGAATATGAAAAGATGCGAGTGGCACCCTTGGAGCACCTAGTGCGTCTTGAAGGGCACATCATGATTTTGACTGGTAAGTGAATAAAACTAGTGCCTAGAAAACTATGCCTCCTTAGGACCTAGACGACCTTAAAATCAATGATGTGATAAGTAAGGTTTAAAAACAATTTCTTTCCTAATAAAAAATTGTCGCCCAACCTAGTGAAAATAAAACTTAGGTCTAAGTAGAACATGTGGTCAAAAAAATAAAATAATAAATAAGCATGTAACAAGAAGAGGGGTAAGAAATTCAAACTTATTTATTAAAGTCAAAATGATAATGGAGGATTAAATTTTTAAAAAGGGGTAAATGGTTGTTTTTATCTACACTTGCTAAATTAATTTTTAATTAAAAAGGAAAAAGGGTAAATGGTTGTTTTATCTACACTTGCTAGATTGATTTTTTTTAGTTAAAAAGGAGGAAACTTAAAAGAAAAAGGAATCTAAGGGAAAAGGGAAACTTAAATAAAAGGGGAGAGTTAAAGAAAACGTTGAATGTCGAACTTAGTAAGGAATCTTGCCTTTGGAACTCTCTAATTATGAACTCAACTAGCAATTAAGTAAGGTATACGTCATTTAAGAAGTGTAAAGGAATTTTGGGACACCGAGGAGCATTTTTAGGAATTCTCTTAGGTGGATCAGGGAAACAGAAACTTTTATTTATTTAATAAAATTTATTTTATAGTGCAACTAGTGGTTCGAGCAACATGTGTACGGGGGAGGTTTTTCGAAATTAATTAAATGAAAAAGGAATTTAATGAAAATTTGGGAAACTAATTACTTGAAAACTCTATAAAAAGGATGGAGGAGGATTATGGATCTGATATTTTTGTGTAACATTACGCTGCTGAAATTTATCTTGATTGAAGTTTCTCTTGTGGGAGTTGGGATACCCATCTCGGGTAACGAGTGGTATCTCGACCCTGTGAGGCGCGCTGGGTGCTATCATTCTTTGGTATTGTGTGTGTGGCCCCTTTGCGTATCGGGGGGCTCAGGGGGAAGAATATTACCTCTAGTGTTAGCTAGGAGGTACCGGTGAGGTCACATCAGTTAGCAAGCAAGAGTTGAATGGAGTGCGCGTGGGAAACAACTTCAGAGCATTTGCATTTGGATAAGGTATGCCTGTTAAATTTGTTACTTGCAATGAAATTTAATTTACACATGTTATTTTTTTGTGCTTGGTTGAAGATTTCATTGCCATGAGATTTTTTGCACTTGCTTTCCTATGATATTTGTAATCCCCTTGCTCATTGTATTCTGAATTGATTTCCCATGGAGAACCCAACCTCTGATTGCAATGATTTCTCTGTGTTTGTTTTTATTGATTAATACGAAGAAAAAATAAGTTTTTATCTTATGTCCCTTATCCCTTAAATTATTAGTCTATTCTTGAGCAGTCGGCCAGGAGACGAATCGACGGTCATCACTGCGGTGTTTAAAGACCTATAGATTCAAATTCTCTTATTTCATGTGCATGGATAATAAATGAAGGATAATTTTTCACCCAGCTATATATCCCTTACTTATCTCTGCATTTTTCTCTTATGATTAATCTCTAATCTTAGTGCCTTCTTGTGAACAAGTACCTTTGCATTTTGATTGCTTAAACTCCCAAAACCATTGTGCTTCTTTTGAATGATTACCTCTGCATTTCCTTGAGTGATTACCTCTGCATTTCCTTGAATGATCAACTATTTGTTTCTTTGGAATGTTTAAAATTTACATGAGTGATTAATCTTTCAAGGATTAACCTCTGAAGAAATCGTTTTTCCCATATTTTTTTTACCCAGAATCATTTTTGAAGGATTATTGCATGTGTTCGACTCCCATTCTTGATCTTGAATCATTTTTACGCACTTCTTAGATAGCCATTTCGCCCAGGATTACACAACCTTTTACCCATTTTTCTTTTACAGTGAATCCCTCAGTTTCTACACAGCAATATTATTTGGTGAATGATTATAATGAAAAATTTATTGCAGCAATGTTATTATTGTGATTTTTATTACAGTGATAAATTTACTACAGAGATATTAATATGGCTATTGATCATCATGATATTTTTATTACAACGATGCTATTATAGTAATTTAATACAACAATAATGTTATTCCAGTGATGTTAGTATAGCATATCAATGTCAGCGAATTTATAATTGCAATATCATACTTTTATAGACAACACGTCATACGTTTAAAAGACAACAAATATATTTCAAAGACAGTGAATGCTTCATCATACTTCATGACTGCGTGAGTATGACAGACGACGTGTGTATGAATGCATTTTTATCTAATGCATGATAGATAATGAATACTTTATTATATAGACATCAATTTTTATTATAGAAGATAGTGATTTTATATTATAGATGACATCGATTATATATATATAGATGATGACAACAATTTTTATTATAGATGACAACAATTTTATATTATAGATGACAACGATTATATATATAGATGATGACAATGATTTTTATTGTATATGACAACGATTATATATTATAGATGACAACGATTATATATATAGATGATGAAAAGATTTTTATTATAGTTGACAATGATTTTTTAATAGGATAATTCAAGTAATGTGTTCATGTAAAGTGCAATGAGAATTCAAGTAAAGTGTTCATGGTCAGTGATTAAAATTATGTTGGTTTGAATAATCTCGGCCTGTACATTGTATTTGAATAAGCTGAACATTGTCAAGGTTAAAATGGATACACCTTTTACTTGCAATGCCAATAGGAGCATGGGTACATTATCTCTGAATGATTTCAGCACTGAAGAGCTCAAAATCCACACACATTTTGTTTGACATGCCAACGCCAACGTGGCCTGTCTAAAAATTTCTCCATTTTTCCAACCATGGAGCTTGTGCTTCAATTTCAATGTAGTGGATACTTTTCTACTTATTACCATCTTCAGAAAAATATGTAAAAAGGTAAAGCACAATTTTCCTATGTGCATCATGGGAAAAGGTTATTGTATGAATTAACCAGTGACAAGGGTGATTAAGTGATTTGACTAATTGTGAGATCGAAATGTATAACTATTACACATTCTCTTTATATTATGATGAAGTCAAAAAGATTATTATGCAATTATTTATAAATCCTAGAATACTGTCACCTCCTCTTAATGAGTTGTTCCCTTTCATTGAATGGTGAGGACTTCAACCATGATGGAAAGGTGATTTATGGTTTATGACAAGAGAGATATTTGAATACATTTCCTAAATATTCATTGATGGGTTAGAAAGATATTGTGGTTAGTATTGTTATAATAGAAGCATTGTAACAATGGCAAGAAACTTCTTCTGAGGTCACCGATTTGTGGCTAGCTCTTGGTTCAAAATATTTGTAATGTTGATTTTTCCTTTGACGACTATCAAATTTAGGATAGAGAACAACTTTTTATATAGACAACGTATTATTATATTATCTAAACACAGCGAATTTTGATCTCTGATTAACTTGCTCAAACACAGTTCTAATATGCTCAAATGATAATGAAAGGATTCACTACTCACTAACATGAAATTTATAGTCCAGAATGAATTACATACAACCATTCTCCTTGTCGTCCCTACCATAAAACATAACAACAGAAATTTTATGCTCTTAATATCTCAATTACCTTGTTTATGATGGTAACATTATTTGAATTAAAAAAATGTAAAGTACTAATTTCTTACACCTCATATGATTAAGCTAGCTTTCAAATAACATTCTATTATATAGAGAATTAAAATAGAATAGCCATGCACATGAATTTTTAGATATTATTCAAATTAATTATGTCTTACAGTGTGGGAGACTTCCTTGAAATGTGCCTCATAAGAAAACAAGAATTCTTCGGTTGGTTGCACAATTTAATTATTGAATGATGTCACCTTCCATCTTGTTGACTTGTCGGTTGGGTGCTTGGGTATAGTATTCTTATATTTGACAGTTAATTGGGTCCCCTAGCGTGTTGTAATTTTCTTGGGTTATTGGTCTAGATATGTTATGTTTCACCTTGGTTACTGTCACGCCCACCGCTTTGTGACAGCATGATTCCTGATGAGGGAGTCATTGCACACCCTGACAGATAGATGTGAATGATAACTTGGTCGGAGTCTTGTGATTCCCAATGTGGGCATATTTTTTGTTGTCATGGATGTTAGCACTTGGTTCTGTAATGCCTTAACGCGATTGGTTTTGCGCGTTGTAGAGGTTTCTAGTTACTAGTCATCGAAGTTGTTGTGTTGGGTTGTTGATGTTGTCCTTTAGCTTGTAGGCGTTCTCTTGCTTGTGTTGGGAGGGTAGTTGTTTATATCTGTCTATTGATTATCACATTTTTCAACCAATTGCATGATATGTTAGAATGTTGGTTCATTGTTATCTATTGCATGATTGCATAAGTTGTGTTCATTTTCAAGTTGTGTTGATTAATTGTTGTCTTCGATTACATTCCTGATTAAAAAAAAAAAAATGCATTGCTTTGCGTCGGTTGAATTCGTAACGTATAAGGGTCGTTACATATGGTATTAGAGCGGGTTGAACCTTGCGACTGTGGATCACCATGATTTCCACTGCTGAAAACCCTTGAGTAATAAACTAGCACTATTTAGAACTTTAACGTGTCCATCCAGTGATTGCGAATAGAGGACACTACAAAGGTTCACAATGCGATGTTGTGGAAGTAGGTGTGATGCCTCCAGAAGTTCCCATGCCCTCATAATCTAACCCCAAGGGGAAGAATAAGTACTTGGGTTGGATTTGATTGTTGTAAGGAATGATGATGGTCTGACAAGGTCCTTCCAGGGAATTTTATAGGCCTTGATTCACCATATGTATTGAGATGAGGCTAGGGCGCCTGTACCCTGAGGGTCCACAGCGTTCACCATCCAGTACCATTAGCATTCACTGAGAACTTGAGAGGGATAAGTTATCAAGTCCATGAGTGTTGCAGACGACTCAACTGTCGAGGCATGGCTGGAGAGAAAGGCGATGTGCTCCATGCTTCGTGATTATGAACTCCAACATGAAGGTCCATAGGTCAGTCTTTCAACTGAAGGGGAGGGATATTCTATGAAGGAAGATGCTCTTGCCACAATCGAACATGGCATTCGAAGACGTGTCATTGGAACTATTCGAGGAATGGTTCTAGGAGAGGTATTTATCTGAGGAATTCACTGAGCATCAACTCAATGAGTTTAACGCCTTGCGATAGGGAGGCCATATGGTGCTAGAGTACGAGACCCATTTTATGGAGCTTCTTCGGTATGCTCCACACTTGAATACATGTATGTCACAACCTTAGGGTGTTATGATGTCATGATCAGTACGAACTAGTTGGAATCACATGATGCGATACTCGACTGTAAGACGAATCGGTTGAGCATGGTCATTGATGAGGGATAGAGACACACGATTATAGGTTGGAACCAAGGAGTCTCCCTGAGTTTCATGTCTTCCTTTAAACTATGGAAGGGCATGCACAAGGGATGGAAGCTTTATGCGATCCTTGCGTTAAACAAGAAGGGAGTAGCAAAAGGTCTACGACACCTTCTGGTGGTGAGAGAGTTGGAAGATGTCTTCCCTAAGGAGTTACCTGGGATTCCATCGGAGAGGGATTTGGAACTTAACATAGACCTAAAACCGGGGACTGAACTAATAGAAAGAACGCCTTATCGGATGTTGGCCCCAAAGTTACAGGAGCTGAAAATGCAACTGAAGGGGTTGCTAGACCTAGGACTTATACGTCCAAGGCTTCCACTATGGGGTGCGCCTGTTACATTCATACGAAAGAAGGATGGGTCATGGAGACTCTGCATTGACTACCCTCAATTGAACAAGGAAATGATCAAGAATCAGTATCCATTGCCAAGGATTGATGATTTGTTTGATAAGATGAAAGGCACGATGGTGTTTTTGAAGATTGACTTGAGATCAAGGTATCACTAGTTATAAAACAAGGAGGATGACATCCCTAATACCACCTTAAGAAAAGGTTTGGACATTACAAGTTTACTATTTTCCCTTTTGGACTAACAAATACCCCAGGGGTATTTATGAGTTTAATGAACGAGGTGTTCTGCGAATACTTGGAAACGTTCATCCAAGTATTCATTGACGATATTTTGATTTACTCTCAGATGATGGAGGAGCATGAAGAGCACTTGTGCTTGGTACTACAATGTTTGTGAGAGAAAAAAATTGTATGGGAAATTGTCTAAATGCTCATTTTATCAATCAAAGATTCACTACTTAGGGCATGTCATCTCCAACGAAGGTATCACTGTGGATCCAACAAAGGTCGAGGCTATTATGGAATGGCTTGCGCCAATGAATTTTCCTGAAGTGCGTAAATTCATGGGTTTAGCAGGATACTATCAATGGTTCATCGAGGGTTTTTCAAAGATAGCAAATCCAATCACAGAATTGCAGAAGAAGAACAAGAAGTTTGTTTGGACCGAGAAATGTGTGGAAGCATTTTGTAGGCTCAGGGATTTGTTGACAACAAAATAGATACTAAAGGTCCCTGACCTGGACGCGCACTTCTTGGTATGCACTGACACATCCAAAGAAGGCTTAGGCGAAGTCTTGATGCAAGATGATCGAGTGATCGCTTACATCTCGAGAAAGTTGAGAAGGCATGAGAAGAACTATGCAATGCACGTTTTGGAGTTGTTAGCCATTGTTTATTCCTTGAGAGTTTTGAGACACTACCTTATACGATGAAAGTTTGAACTTAAAAAAGGGACCACTGTCGACTACAACACATCTTTATGCAAAGTGACTTGAACGCGGGATAATGACGTTGGTGGGAATTGCTTAGCGAGTATGATTTAGAGATTACTTACATAAAGGAAACAATGAACAGAGTTGTGTATGCATTGATTTAGAGACCACACATATTTTCGGTGATGCCTCTTCAGACGAATCTACGTGAAAATATTCTTACTTTGAAATGCGATGATGACTGGTACAAGAGGTCAAGGATTTTATTGGACAAAACCCAATGATGGTACCAAAATTTGAAGGATTTACTATGGACAATGATGGATTACTGAGATTTAAAATTTTAATTTACATACCGCCCAACGAAAAGATGAGGAGTATGATCCTAAACGAGGCTCACAGAGCAGTGTACATGGCTCACCCAGGAGTCATGAAGATGAGGGATGACCTTAAACCCTTATTCTTCTATAAAGGAATGAAGGAAGACATAGTCAACTATGTGGCAAGATGTATAGAATGTCATCATGCGAAGGTTGAACATAGACATCCAACAGGATTACTACAGCTGAACGCTATTACAGAATCTAAATAGGAGGTCATTTCGATGAATTTCATTGTTGGATTTCCACTGACGGCAAGGAGACACAACTCGATTTTTGCGTTTGTCAACACTCTAACAAAGAGTTCTCATTTTATTCCTGTGCATACAACGTATCAGGCACCTGACATAGCTATAGTTTTCATCAGTGATATTGTGAGGTTGCATGGCGTGCCTAAGAGGATTATATCTGATCGAGGATGGGTTTTTACTAGATGATTTTGGAATAGTGTCCAATAGGCCTTGGGAACCCAACTTAAATTTAGTACCGTGTATCACTCGGAGACAGACAGGAAGACCGAATGAAAAAACCAAATCTTGGAGGATATGTTGTGTATGTACGTGATGGACCAACATGAGCATTGGGAGGAATTCTTTCCACTCCTAGAATTCACATATAACAACAGTTACCAAAGCACCATTAAGATGGTGCCTTTCGCATTTCTTTACGGGCGACCATGTCAGACGCCTTTAAGTTGGGATCGACTTGAGGATAGGGTCCTGGTGGGACCAGAAGCAATCCAAGAAATGGAATATCATATGCAAAAAATAAGACAAAGGATCAAAGAAGCATAGGATCGACAAAAGAGTTATGCCGATGCACACCATGTCGACCGTAATTTTGAAGTTGGTGATCGAGTCTTTTTACGGGTGAAACCACATAAGAGTTCGATCAAGTTTGTAAAGTTTGATAAAATATATCCTAGGTTCATGGGACCTTTAGAGCTTATGGAAAAGAAGGGGCCTGTGGCCTATCAACTAGCCTTTACTGATTCTTTGAGGCGTATGCACGATTTTTTTCACGTATCTGTTTTGAGATATTATATTAGTGATCCTTCACATGTTATTGACATGAGTTCCTTGTAGGTATATGACAATAGTACGCTCACGACTGAGCCAATCTACATCCTGGGCCATCTCATTCGAAAACTATGACATAGAACAATAGATCGGGTCAAGGTCTAGTGGGACAACTATAGTCTACACTCGATGATCTGGGAGGATGCATATGATATGCACCAACAATTTCCATTTTTGTTTGATAGATAGACTCATGATATTGTGATACACTTTATTTTGATGCTTATATACTATGAAACTTTGGGACAAAGTTTCAAACAAGAGGGGGTGTATGTAACATCACACTCTTCCATGTACTGAGCGAACTTATTCTTTGAGGACACTTGCATGCAATTGATCTGGGTTATTATATTATTGGCCATTTTGAATATGATTATGATATATTGTGGATCTGATGATATATTATTTTGTTGTATTTACGTAGACAGGTGCTACTGACTGGGTTCTCCTGAGTGTGCAAGACCCCAGACATTGAGGATGCGGAGGGATCGATGAAACCCCTTGGAGTCTGGATCGAGTCAGGGAGTGAACTATTAGGGTTGAGTATTATTGATGTGACATATTTACATATGATTAGATGTTATGATGATTGATTATTATTGCTAACATGATTCGTTGATGGATGCAGGCTCACAATAGCTTGCTGCCCAGACTCACATTTGGATAAGAGGGGTCACGCAGGACAACCAGAGACATTGAGGAAGAGGTGTGGGAGCAGCCCTTCCACAACCTACTAGCACTCCCACCATGGCTTGAAATGTAGGTTAACGATTACCTAGTTTCAGAAGACCCACGATGCCGTGAGGGCAGACTGTGATAGTCGCTCACGATGATTCTAAAGGGCTCACAATAAGGCAGGGGCCTTATTCCTTCCAAGCCCTTGGCCTGCCACAAGATCACCTGGAGGAGTATTGACTCCAGGGGTTTGATGTCTACGAAAGTCATTCAGGAGCCGAGTGTTACCCTTGGAGCACATAGTGCGTCTTGAAGGGCACATCGCGCAAGGAATACTGAAAGAGGTGAGTGGCACCCTTAGAGCACGTAGTGAATATTGAAGGGAATGACACGCAATGAATATGGAAAGAGGTGTGTGGCACCCTTGGAGCACCTAGTGCATCCTGAAGGGAACATCCCGATTTTAACTGGTAAGTGAATAAAATTAGTGCCTAGAAAATTCTGCCTCCTTAGGACCTAGACGACCTTAGAATGAATGACGTGATAAGTAAGGTTTAAAAAAGAAATATCCTAACAAAAAATTGTCGCCCAGCCTAGTGAAATTAAAACCTAGGTCTAAGTAGAAAAAGTGGTAAAATAATAATAATAATAATAATAAATAAGCATGTAACAAGAAGGAGGGCAAGAAATTCAAACTTATTTATTAAATTCAAAATGATAATGGAGGATTAAATTTTTAAAAAGGGGTAAATGGTTGTTTTCATCTACACTTGCTAAATTAATTTTTAATTAAAAAGGAAAAAGGGTAAATGGTTGTTTTATCTACACTTGATAAATTGATTTTTTTTAGTTAAAAGGGAAAAAGGATAAAACTTAAAAGAAAAAGGAAACTAAGGGGAAAGGGAAACTTAAAGAAAAGGGGAGACTTAAAGAAAAATATGAATGTCGAACTTAGTAAGGAATCGTTCCTTCGGAACTTTCTAATTATGAACTCAACTAGGAATTAAGTAAGGAGTAACTCATTTAAGAAGTGTAAGGGAATTTTGGGACACCAAGAAGCATTTTTAGTAATGCTCTTAGGTGGATGAGGGAAATAGGAACTTTTATTTAATTAATAAAATTTATTTTCTGGGCAACTAGGAGATCGGGCGACATGTGTACGGGGGAGTTTTTTCGAAATTAATTAAATGAAAAAATAATTTAATGAAAATTTGGGAAACTAATTACTTGAAAACTCTATAAAAAGGATGGAGGAGGAGGAGTATGGATATGATATTTTTGCGTAACGTTACGCTGTTGAAATTTATCTTGATTGAACTTTCTCTTTTGGGAGTTGGGATACCCAGCTCGGGTAAGGAGTGTTAGCCTCTACCTTGCGAGGCAAGATGGGTGCTAACATTATTTGGTATTATGTGTGTGGCCCCTTTGTGGCTCGGGTGCCTCAGGAGGAATAAGATTACCTCTAGCGTTGGCTGGAAAATACTGGTGAGGTCACATTGGTTGGAAAGTGAGAGCTGAATGGAGCGTGCATGGGACAACAACTTCATAGCATTCATGTTTGGCTAACGCATGCTTGTAAATTTTTTTACTTGCAATAAAATTTAATTTACACATGTCATTTTTCTGTGCTTGGTTGAAGATTTCATTTCCATGAGATTTCTTACACTTGCTTTCCTACAGTATTTGTAATCCCCTTGCCCATTGTATTCTGAATTGATTTCCCATGGAGAACCCAAACTCGGATTGCAATGAATTCTATGCGCTTGTTTTTATTGATTAATACGAAGAAAAATTGAATTTTTATCTTTTGTCCCTTATCCCTTAAGTTATTATTATGTGACTGAGCAGTCGGCCAGGAGCTTAATCGACAGTTGTCACTCTGGTGTTTAAAGACTTATAGATTTAAATTCAATTATTTCTTGTGCATGGATAATAAATTTAGGATAATTTTTCTCCCAGCTATCTATCCCTTACTTATCTCTGTGTTTTTCTCTTATGATTAATCTCTAATCCTAGCTCCTTCTTGTGAACGAGTACCTCTGTGTTTTGATTGCTTAAAATCTGAAAACCTCAATGCTTATTTTGAATGATTACCTATGCATTTCCTTGAGTGATTACCTATGCATTTCCTTGAATGATCAACTCTGTGTTTCTTTGGAATGTTTAAACTCTTTGTGAGTGATCAATCTTTGAAGGATTAACCTCTAAAGAAATATTTTTTCCCATATTCGTTTTACCCAGAATCGTTTTTGAAGGATTATTGCATGTGTTCGAATTTGATTCTTGATCTCGAATTGTTTTTACCTACTTATTAGACAACGATTTATCCCAAGATTACACAACCTTTAACCCATTTTTCTTATATAGAGAATCCCCCAGTTTCTACATAGCGATATTATTTGGCGAATGATTACAGTGAAAAAATTATTGCATCAATGTTATTATAGCGATTTTTATTACAGTGATAAATTTACTACAGAGATATTAATATCTCTATTGATCATCGTGATATTTTTATTACAACGATGTTATTATGGCAATTTAATGCAAAAATAATGTTATTCCAATGATGTTAGTATAACATATCAATGTCAACGAATTTATAATTGCAATATCATACTTTTATAGACAACATGTCATATGTTTAAAAGACAACAAATATATCTAAAAGAAAACAAATACTTCATCATACTTCATGGTTGCGTGAGTATGACAGACGGCATGTGTATGATTGCGTTTTTATCTAATGCATGATAGATAACGAATACTTTATTATATAGACAACGATTTTTATTATAGAAGACAACAATTTTATATTATAGATGACAACAATTATATATATAGATGATGACAACGATTTTTATTATAGATGACAATGATTTTATATTATAGATGACAACAATTATATATATAGATGATGACAATGATTTTTATTATAGATGACATCGATTTTATATTATATATGACAACAATTATATATATAGCTAATGACAAGTATTTTTATTATAGATGACAACAATTTTATATTATAGATGACAACGATTTTTTAATAGGATAATTCAAGTAAAGTGTTCATGTAAAGTGCAATTAGAATTCAAGTAAAGTGTTCATGGTTAGTGATTAAAACTATGCTGGTTTGAATACTCTCGGCTTGTACATTGTATTGGAATAAGATGAATGATTCTGAGGTTAAAATGGATACACCTTTTACTTGCAATTCCAATAGGAGCATGGGTACATTATCTCTAAATCATTTCGGCATTGAAGAGCTCAAACTGCACACACATTTTGTTTGACATGCCAACGCCAACATGGCCTGTCTAAAAATTTCTCCATTTTTGCAACCGTGAAGCTCTTGCTTGAAGTTCAATGGAGTGGATACTTTTGTACTTATTTTCATCTTCAGAAAAATATGTAAAAAGGTAAAGCACAATTTTCCTATGTGGATCATGGGAAAAGGTTATTGTGTGAATTAACCAGTGACAAGGGAGATTAAGTGATTTGACTAATTGTGAGATCGAAATGTATAACTATTACACATTTGATTTATCTTACAAAGAAGTCAAAATGCTTCTTATGCAATTATTTATAAACCCTAGAATACCATCACCTCCTCTTAATGAGTTGTTCCCTTGCTTTGAATGGTGCACATTTCAACCATGATGGAAAGGTGATTTATGGTTTATGACAAGAGATATATTTGAATACATTTCCTAAATATTCGTTGATAGGCTAGCAAGATATTGTGGTTGGTATTGTTACAATAGAAGCACTGTAATAGTGGCAAGAAACTTCTTCCGAGGTCACCAGTTTGTGGTTGGCTCTTGGTTCAAAATGTTTTTAATGTTGATTTTTCCATTCATGACTGTCAAATTTAGGATAGACAATGTCTTTTTATATAGACATCGTATTCTTATATTCTCTAAAAACAAATAATTTTAATCTCTGAGTGACTTGCTCTAACATAGTTCTAATATGCTCAAATGATAATGAAAGGATTCATTGCTCACTAACCTGAAATTTATAGTCCGAAATGAATTACATACAACCATTCTCTTTGTTGTCCCTACCATAAAACATAATAGTAGGAAGTTTATGTTCTTCATATCTCAATTACCTTGTTTATGATGGTAACATTATTTTGGATTAGCAAAATGTAAAGTACTAATTTCTTACACCTCATATGATTAAGCTAGCTTTCAAATAACATTCTATTATATAGAGAATTAAAATAGAATACCCATGGACATGAATTTTTAAATATTATTCAAATTAATTATGTTTTACAGTGTGGGAGACTTCCTTGAAAAGTGCCTCATAAGAAAAAAAGTTTTCTTCGATTGGTTGCGCAATTTAATTATTGAATGATTTCACCTTGCATCTTGTTGACTTGTCGGTTGGGTGCTTGGGTATAGTCTTATTGTATTTGATAGTTACTTGGGTATCCTAGAGCGGTGGAGTTTTCTTGGATTATTGGTCTAGATACATTATGTTGCACCTTGGTTACTATCACGCTCACTGCTTTGTGACGACATGATTCCCGATGAGAGAATCATTGTGCGCCCTAATGGATAGATGCGAATGATAACCTGGCCAGAGTCTTTTTCTTCCCGATGTGGGAATATTTTTCATTGTCATGGATGTTAGTACTTGATTCTATAACGCCTTAATGCGAATGATTTTTCACACCGTAGAGGTTTCTAGTTACTGGTCATTGAAGTCATTGTGTCGGGTTGTTGATGTTGTCCTTTAGCTTGTAGGCATTGTCTTGCTTATGTCGGGAGGGTAGTCGTTTTTATCTGTCTATTGATTATTGCATGTTTCATCTAGTTGCATGATGTGTTAGTATGTTGTGTCATTGTTATCTGTTTCCTGATTGTGTAAGTTGTGTTCGTTGTCAAGTTGTGTTGATTAATTGTTTTCGTCGATTGCCTTCCTGCTTAAAACAAAAAAAAAAAAATTACACTACTTTGCGTCACTTGAAGTCGTAACGTATAAGGGTCGTTACAGTAACGATATATATTGTGAATCATATTGTAATTGGATTTCTAATTAGCTATAGGTTTCCCCCTCAAAGACACAAGTGGATATTTCTTTCACCAATAAAGGTATTGCTAATTGTCATATTTCTATTCTTCTATAATTTCCTATTACTATTATAATTTTTCATATTTTCTCTAAAATATGGCTATAGTATATTATTTGTACTCTAATTCTTTCATTTTTCTAATAAGGAACACACCAAGTTGGTATCAAAATAATATCCTTAACCAACATTTTTAGATAAAAAAAAATTAGGTCAGAGAAATATTCAAGAGTTCATAAATAACACAATGATATGTCATTCAACATGTTAATATGTAGTTGGGGAAGAATATATGATCTAAATATAAGTGGTTTCACCTATTTGGACACACTTATAACCCCTTTTGGTAACCATTTAAATAGTGCCACATCAAACATCATATGTATACATAATTTCACTTCCATGTACCCTTGACTATATTACAGGTCCCCTATATTACTCAAAATTGGATTTATATAAGATGGTAAACCATCTTACTTCTATAGTTTATTGTGAACAGAACTAAGGGATATTACTCTCTAGTATCTAGGTAATGTTTGTATGAATAAGGGTACATTTGAGCCTCCTTAGTTTGTACCCGAAGAGATTAGAATGAGTACTACTATTGGACCCCAGTCTTATATAAGAGATGTATAATACCTAGAAATCCCTTACTCTTAGCACCCTGGAAACATTGTCATGTGTTACTAATCTATGAAAATCCTATTACCATATTGATAATTTGAGAATTGTGTTAGCATCATAATATTCAAGTGGGAGTACAACTCCTCTAGTAGTAGAAAAATAAAGAGTTTGGGTCCTACTTGCATCCTTAATTTAGAGCAATCTCAATATAACCCTTATAACGAGTTGATTGTTGTGGTGCCACTCTCTAGTAATTATTCTAGTGGACCTACCAACACCACTTCTGGGAAGATATCTAAAAATACCTAGGAAGAAGTATTTATTGCATTAGTAGCACTCTCTAGTAATCATTTTTATGGACCCACATCTCTATTGCTACCACTGAAGGGGTATATATCTCCAACAAAGTCTCCATTCTAGAAACTCTATATGATGATTTACAACATAAGAGAGATTGTAACCACTCTTTCACTCAAAATAATCTTGATGAAATTCATGATAAGCTAGCCAATTTAGAGTCACCAACCAACTAGTTGTCCAAAATCATGGCAATGAAGCATTAATGATAAAAACTAATCTTAATTAATCATCAAATCACAACTCAACCTACCACATTATACCTTTTTTAAAACACATAATAAAATCAATCATATTAAAACCTCTAAATACATGTCCAATTCAACTCTCCGAAAATCCTCCCAATTCTAATATACGAAAAGCCTTATAAATACATGTGAAAAATCTTTTGTTCCTTGCATATCATGTTAATATTCAATGTACATGATCACTCAAATTTTTGGATGAAAAGGAAGAGTACCTTAATATCACATGAACCTATACATCTAGTAGAAAATGAACCACGCGTGAACCTATGGGAAAAGCATGAAAGTCATGCTCAATGTGCCTCTTAATCCATTTTATTTTTTTTAAATATGAAAAGAGGGTTTTGTTTGAATCATAGTCAAACCCTTGGTGTATTATTTCTCATTTCATTCCCTTTCCTTTAAAATGGTTTCTTTCTTTCTTTCTTGTAAAATGCTAGGTACATGGGTTTTTTAATTTAAAAAACTAAATTAAATTGATTAGATTTTAATGTTAATTGTACTCATTATTATTTTTTTTTTAATTTTGAAAAATGATTTTATAAATATAAATTTAATAGTTTCTTTAATAAAAAAATTCAATGCTATTGATTATTTAACTAATTATATATTAATAAATATTTTATTGGAATATTTTTAAATTAAAAATATAACAAAATTAAATTAATATATAAATATATAGATATAGATATAGATATATATAGATATAATTTCATAATAATATTCTAATATATACATTAGTCATAGCATGTGTTTTCTTCTTGGAGGTCACATGTCAAATCCAGAGGGCAATATAGTATGCATTCCTCGGTAACATACACAAAATATGTGATCTCCAAGTCTCTTCGCGAACTTGTTCCCCCCACCACAACTAAGTCTAGTGGGAAACACAAGTTTCATGCTAGTTGGAAACCTCAAATTAATCGAAAGTGGAAACCCCAAGTTTTCCACAAACCAAA
>ML778947.1:2293279-2343012 GCA_009831015.1 Picea engelmannii
AGAACTCTTTCACTTGGACTCCAGCTGCTGCTCAAGATTTTCAAACCTTGAAGATGGCCATGTGCACCACTCCAGTCCTCGCCCTTCCCGATTTCACAAAGACCTTTGTGTTGGAATGTGATGCCTCAGGGAAAGGAATTGGTGTTGTGCTTATGCAAGAGGGTCGACCTTTGGACTTTACTAGCAAGTAATTATCTGAAATAAATCTAGGCAAATCCATATATGAAAAGGAAATGTTGGCTATTCTACATGTCGTTTATCTGTGGCGCCCTTATATATTGGGGAAATGCTTCCAAATTAAGAAAGACCATTAAAGCCTCAAGTATTTTCTGGAACAACACATTTCCTCCCTAGAACAACAAAAATGGGTGACTAAGCTCTTTGGATATGATTATGAGATCATTTACAAGAAAGGAAAATAAAATATGGTTGCAGATGCACTTTCCCACAAATATGAAGATGAATGATCCATTTTCTCTCTTTCATTCATTGTCCCATATTAGCTCCAAGCCGTTCACCAGGAATGGCTACAAGATCCCAAAAGTTTGCAGTTGATCCAACAATTGTAGTCCAATGCTCCAACTTCCCCAGGGTACTCTTGGCTCCATGATGAGCTTCAATACAAAGGTCGTTTGTATTTAAGTAAACAATCAAACCACGATACTTTCTGAGCTTCATGCTACACCCACAATAGGGCACTCCAGGTTCCCCAAAACCTATGACAGGGTCAAACGTTCCTTTTTCTGCGATGGTATGAAACAGGACATTCGTAATTTTGTCATTGAATGTGATGTATGTCAATGTAACAAAGGAGAAATAGTCAAATCTCCGGGCAGACTACAACAACTCCCGATTCCACCTTCTATTTGGAAGGATATCTCTATGGATTTTATTACCAGCTTACCCAAATCAGGAAATAAATTAGTTATCATGGTGGTTGTTGATTGCCTTTCCAAGTATGCTCATTTCTGTGCCCTTCAACACCCGTTTACAACATTCATAGTGGCTCAAATTTTCATGGATCAAGTCTTCAAGCTTCATGGCATGCCGCACTCTATTGTTTCTGATCGCGACCCAACTTTCACAAGAAAATTTTGGCAAGAACTGTTCAAGATACAAGGCACCAAATTGCATCTCAGCACATCTTATCATCCCCAGACTGATGGCCAAACAGAATTTGTCAACAAGTGTTTGGAAATATATTTGAGTTGTTTTTCCTTGGAAAATCAAAATCAGTGGGCTCAATGGTTACCCCTAGCTAAATGGTGGTACAACACTTCATACCATACAACTAGACGCATGACTCCTTTTGAAGTAGTATATGGACAGAATCCACCTTTAGTTCTCTCATATTTACCAGGTGCCTCGAAGGTCAAGGCGATTGACCTAACACTTATAGATCGAGAGGCTATTCTTTGTACACTCAAAGAGAATTTGGTCATGGCATAAAATCGCATGAAGCAAAAAGAAGATCAAGGTCGCTTTGAATGTAAATTTGCAGAAGGGGATCAGGTGTTTCTTCAAATACAACCTTACAAGCAAACTTCCTTCAAGGTTGAGCATTGTCAAAAGCTAGCACCCAAATTTTATGGTCCTTATACCATTCTCAATCGTGTGGGACAAGTAGCCTATCAGTTAGCTTTTCCCATCCATTCGAAGCTACATCCTATTTTTCATGTTTCATGCTTAAAGAACGTGATTGGAGATAAGTGCCAAATTCAAACCAACCTTCCAGAGTTAGCTGAAGAAGGATCCATTTGGCTACAGCCAGAAGCAGTTTTGAACCAGCGTGAGCATCGCCTACGTTAGAGAACCATCAAGGAAGTGTTATTCTAGTCGAAATATACAACTTCAACAAATTCCACTTGGGAACGAGCTACCATTCTATAACAATTTCCTCATCTCAAGACTTGAGGACAAGGATTTTTTTCAGGGGGAGGACATGTTAGGGTCCTAACCCGCACATAGGTAGAACAATATATTTGGATGTAATAAAGGTCAATATCAATAAGGCCTTTCAATAAAATAGAATAAGGCGGATGTAAGAAGACCTAGTAGAAGCTTCCACTTCTAGAAGGATCTTCCTCTAGGTTCTTCTTTTTAGTATAAATAGGAGTCCAGGGTATGAGAACCCTAGATTGGATATTATTTTAATAGAGATATGCTCAACTGGAGGTTGCCCCCTCGAAGGGGCCCGTGAACATTTATTTCAGATTCAAAGTGTTATTTATGTTATTATTGTCTTATCCCTTCAGTGCTATCATGGTGAATGTTCTAGTTATATTGTTGTTATTCTTCCATTTCTACATTTTATTTCTGTTCTGCATACATTTTATATCTAGTACATTACAATATTTCAGTCTTCTCAAACACAACAAGTGGGGACAACCCTACATCAGACTCAGACAAAGAAGAATCCTCATAAGATAATACTCAAAGTTCCCAAAGTAAGTGTTTACACCAAGAGAATCATTTCAGAGGCCCTAGGCATCAACAATCATCAGGTTGTCCCTAAAAATATGAGGATCATATAATCCCCACAGATAGTGGATCTGGAGGAAGAGGAGCTTAAAGAGAAAGTAAGTATGGATATGGTGGAGAGTGGCACCAGCAATGAAGAACCTGGTAAAAGAAGCATGCCCCAAAGTGAAATCATCTCAAGATCTTTCAACAATAAAAAACACTTTTTTGATAATGGAGCATCCTATCAATCTAAAGAAGATTTGGCAAGGATATATGTTGACAAAGGATACTTGGCTATGAGTGAAATAAGAGAGTTGATCCCTGAGGTATAAAATATTTCTCAGCACAACAGGACAATCAACATAGTAGTTGCAGATGAGGATAAAGTGTCTAGCGTTAAGCTACATTATGAAAACATAAGTTCTCCAAACAAGGTGAAATTCCACAGCAACACTAGTGACATGTTGTATTCAGATTACTTGGGTCTGAACTTGAATAATTCCAAGATGTCAACTTATGCACTTAATTTGGAGGGGCAGTTAAGACTAGAGAAAGCATCCAACAGATCTTGGCAGACTCAAGTCAATATATTAGAATCTGAAGGCCCTCAGAGAGTGAAATACTCCTTAGAAGAGAAACACAAGTTGATTCAAATCTTGAATAAAAAACTAAAAATTTATGCCACAGAGCATCCACAAACAAAATAACTGGTTGCTCTAGAATAGAAGAAGGAGACATTTCGACAAGAAGCATTGAATTACAAGGTCAAGGTATTATAGCTGGAGAAAGAAAAGGAAAATTGGTCAAAAGAACAGACAGAAGTACCAAAGATGGTTGTATTTGTACCTTCTACTACAGAAATTGGGCCAAGCACTGAAGGACTTGTCCAGGCTATGTCACATGTTATCCTGAAGGTGGGAGAAATTAAAGGACTAAAGGGAGATATAGAGAAGTTGAAGAAAGAAATGAAAACAAAGGATGAGAAGATGGCCCAGTTCTAGAAGGAGAATCAAGCTTTGTAGGAAAGACTGGAAACAATGAAGACAATGTTGAAGGGAAAAGGATTGTTGCAAGGAGACAAATACGTCATCTTGGATTACATTGCTGCTAAAGTTTCCAAGTTTAGGGTGTACTTAAATTTCATGAATGACAAAGATAGCATGGCCATCACAACCAGAAGCAGGAGCACCGTTGTGAATGAGACATTAGCAAAGAAACCCTCAGTATGGGCCCATAATGATACAAAAATGTTGAATTTCATCCCCATTGCTAAACTTCAGACCATTGGGGTCCAATACAAGACTACATTGATCATTTGGGCCAAGAGGGTGATTGCCAAGCATAACCTACTTAAATCAGTCGAAATCGAGGCCATACAGATGGAGAAGAGTATACAGAAATTCAAAGATATGTTGAAGAGTTGTTCATCAAAGGCCTCCTACCATTTTTGGATGGCAAAGGAAAATTGTATGATCAGGAGGAATACAACTCTCACCTCGCCCAATGCAGAATGGATCACTCCAAGTTTGAAAGCCTGGAGGAAAACTTGAAAGGAACAAACCTGGTGGAGTATTTGATCACATATTTTAAAATATTGAATCAATTTGAGACAATAAAGATTTGAATGCCAGTCATGACATATGCCTCTTGCATTGAAATGGAAATATTGATCAGGGAAATGATGGAATACGAGATCCCTTCTGACTTGCAGTGGAAGAAGAGAGTGTGGTTGGGAAAAATAAAATGCAATTTTCTGGGAACCAACAAATAATGCCTAGGTGTCATCAGAATGGTCGATCTGACAGAGGATGAAAACATGAAAAATGGCGAAGACAGAAGATGAAGAATCAAAGAAATTGATTGTGGGTTCATGAAACGTTTTTGTTTGATCAATCGTTGTAATCGGTTCCCATACTGAAAATGTCAAATGTAATTATTGTGTCATTTTTAGAATCTCAAACGTTTCAGTTCATCTATTGAAATCAATTTCTAATTGAAAGAAACTCGAATTGTAAAAATTATAGAAGTTATGAATGTATTAATGTTGGCAGAAGTGCAAGGGAACCTTTTAGCTGTAGCTGTTCTAAACTCAATTGTATATGCAGAAGCTTTTGAAGTCTCTATGAAAAGATTCTAATGGTGGTGATATGAGTTTTGTCTCCTCTCCTTGTATGTATTTCCCATGTTCTTTAATTCCATTTGCATTTTCTTATGTTTAAATTGGCTAGTTAAAAGATCAAAATTCATCTTGTGATGCTCTGGGCTTAAGCAATTTAAATTGTTTAATTTTGTTCCTAACTAATTCAAAATTCATTTCAGTAACGATCTAATTCAATTAGTTATTTTCTCCTTCTTCTTACACTTTGCCTAAATACAAATTATAACTCAGTTTCATCACCTCATTTAGCCTCTATCCTCTGGAGAGTACTACCAGCGAGTCATTGTTTTCATTCACTTTCAAAATTTTGACTCCATAGCCCTAAGTTTCCCTCCCCTTCCTTTCCATAAAATTTATAAAATCCCCCAAAACAAACTAAACCTAGCCATCAATTTCCAAAGAAACATCAAGTGACACAAGAGAGCTCTCTCTGAGTTGATCAAGTTAGTACCCAACTCTAAAGTTGGTTGAAACAATTACCTCTATCATTTGTTTACCAATTGAACAAATTTACAGAGTGGTAACATGTGCTAGAGCTCATTTGTCACTAAATCACTCACAACTGCATAAGGACAAGAAAGGTGCATGAGTGAAGGAGAGATGCAATTGTTGCAGTAGTGATCTTGTCTTTGGTTATCAGTTTAGAATTTATTCTTAGTATTTGGTTATCCTTTCATGATGTGCTAGCCTTGGTTGTTTTTTTTTCTTTTCTATCGAAATCATTCTATCTATCAAGGTTAAGGTGCTCAGGGGTGGCCTTTGTGCCTATGGTTGGGTGAAAATATTGCTATATTGTCTATGGTGAAACAAGAAAACCCATTTTTCTAAAAGGTGGCACGGTTAATATTATTGAATTTTAAACCCAATGAACATAAAAAAATTATCAACTGGAATTTATTCCTCCAGGGGATATTTTAGATTTAGATCCATACCAGTTTTACCAGCCGAATGAAACAAGGATCATTGATTTTTTATGCCATAAATATTTGACACATGTGATCACTTTGCATTTTTTATTTATTTTAATATGAGGAATTTCTCCCACATGGATGAGGATAGAAAATATTTTTGTTTTATGTACATGAATGCCTTGAATGTCATTCGACACATAGTGCACCCCCTTTGGGTCCCTTGTGTGCTCCTTCCTTGTGACTTGGTGTTGGGATATGACCTACCTGTTGTATTGTTGCGTTGGCATGTGACCTAGACTTGGAGATTGGGCCTCGTGCTCAATATTTTTGATAAAAATTAAAAAGGAACCTGTATAAGAACATGAGGACACAAATACACTTAAAATCAAACTTTTTCGTTTTGACCTTTGATTCTATTTGATGGTGCACTTCATGTGTATGAATTTGCTTGTCTCAAATGCTTGATCTTGGTGCCAGCTAGTACTTTGGTACTGATTTTTGTATGTTGGATGCATGGCTCTAAAACATGAGCACATAATGCAAAGTGCTAGAACATCACCCATAAATTGATGTAAAATTTATAGGGTGATAACAGAGGCTTCATCGTAATGCATGCCCCGAGGTTCTGGCATGGAATTTTTTGAACTTTATACTCAGTTTTAATGAAATTTCACAAGGAATTCGGTGGTGTGCTTTGTTTCTGAGTTTGAGAAACATGTAAAAAGGTCAATGTAAAATGCAAGCATTTGAGAATTAATAAATAGGTCTCTATTGGAAGCAGACCCGAAGACATAGCCCAAATTGGATGAACTCTGTTATCAAACTTGTGTAAAGAGGTGAGTGGCACCCTTGGAGTATGTAGTATGTCTTGAAGGGAACGTCATGCAAGGAATATGAAAAGATGCGAGTGGCACCCTTGGAGCACCTAGTGCGTCTTGAAGGGCACATCATGATTTTGACTGGTAAGTGAATAAAACTAGTGCCTAGAAAACTATGCCTCCTTAGGACCTAGACGACCTTAAAATCAATGATGTGATAAGTAAGGTTTAAAAACAATTTCTTTCCTAATAAAAAATTGTCGCCCAACCTAGTGAAAATAAAACTTAGGTCTAAGTAGAACATGTGGTCAAAAAAATAAAATAATAAATAAGCATGTAACAAGAAGAGGGGTAAGAAATTCAAACTTATTTATTAAAGTCAAAATGATAATGGAGGATTAAATTTTTAAAAAGGGGTAAATGGTTGTTTTTATCTACACTTGCTAAATTAATTTTTAATTAAAAAGGAAAAAGGGTAAATGGTTGTTTTATCTACACTTGCTAGATTGATTTTTTTTAGTTAAAAAGGAGGAAACTTAAAAGAAAAAGGAATCTAAGGGAAAAGGGAAACTTAAATAAAAGGGGAGAGTTAAAGAAAACGTTGAATGTCGAACTTAGTAAGGAATCTTGCCTTTGGAACTCTCTAATTATGAACTCAACTAGCAATTAAGTAAGGTATACGTCATTTAAGAAGTGTAAAGGAATTTTGGGACACCGAGGAGCATTTTTAGGAATTCTCTTAGGTGGATCAGGGAAACAGAAACTTTTATTTATTTAATAAAATTTATTTTATAGTGCAACTAGTGGTTCGAGCAACATGTGTACGGGGGAGGTTTTTCGAAATTAATTAAATGAAAAAGGAATTTAATGAAAATTTGGGAAACTAATTACTTGAAAACTCTATAAAAAGGATGGAGGAGGATTATGGATCTGATATTTTTGTGTAACATTACGCTGCTGAAATTTATCTTGATTGAAGTTTCTCTTGTGGGAGTTGGGATACCCATCTCGGGTAACGAGTGGTATCTCGACCCTGTGAGGCGCGCTGGGTGCTATCATTCTTTGGTATTGTGTGTGTGGCCCCTTTGCGTATCGGGGGGCTCAGGGGGAAGAATATTACCTCTAGTGTTAGCTAGGAGGTACCGGTGAGGTCACATCAGTTAGCAAGCAAGAGTTGAATGGAGTGCGCGTGGGAAACAACTTCAGAGCATTTGCATTTGGATAAGGTATGCCTGTTAAATTTGTTACTTGCAATGAAATTTAATTTACACATGTTATTTTTTTGTGCTTGGTTGAAGATTTCATTGCCATGAGATTTTTTGCACTTGCTTTCCTATGATATTTGTAATCCCCTTGCTCATTGTATTCTGAATTGATTTCCCATGGAGAACCCAACCTCTGATTGCAATGATTTCTCTGTGTTTGTTTTTATTGATTAATACGAAGAAAAAATAAGTTTTTATCTTATGTCCCTTATCCCTTAAATTATTAGTCTATTCTTGAGCAGTCGGCCAGGAGACGAATCGACGGTCATCACTGCGGTGTTTAAAGACCTATAGATTCAAATTCTCTTATTTCATGTGCATGGATAATAAATGAAGGATAATTTTTCACCCAGCTATATATCCCTTACTTATCTCTGCATTTTTCTCTTATGATTAATCTCTAATCTTAGTGCCTTCTTGTGAACAAGTACCTTTGCATTTTGATTGCTTAAACTCCCAAAACCATTGTGCTTCTTTTGAATGATTACCTCTGCATTTCCTTGAGTGATTACCTCTGCATTTCCTTGAATGATCAACTATTTGTTTCTTTGGAATGTTTAAAATTTACATGAGTGATTAATCTTTCAAGGATTAACCTCTGAAGAAATCGTTTTTCCCATATTTTTTTTACCCAGAATCATTTTTGAAGGATTATTGCATGTGTTCGACTCCCATTCTTGATCTTGAATCATTTTTACGCACTTCTTAGATAGCCATTTCGCCCAGGATTACACAACCTTTTACCCATTTTTCTTTTACAGTGAATCCCTCAGTTTCTACACAGCAATATTATTTGGTGAATGATTATAATGAAAAATTTATTGCAGCAATGTTATTATTGTGATTTTTATTACAGTGATAAATTTACTACAGAGATATTAATATGGCTATTGATCATCATGATATTTTTATTACAACGATGCTATTATAGTAATTTAATACAACAATAATGTTATTCCAGTGATGTTAGTATAGCATATCAATGTCAGCGAATTTATAATTGCAATATCATACTTTTATAGACAACACGTCATACGTTTAAAAGACAACAAATATATTTCAAAGACAGTGAATGCTTCATCATACTTCATGACTGCGTGAGTATGACAGACGACGTGTGTATGAATGCATTTTTATCTAATGCATGATAGATAATGAATACTTTATTATATAGACATCAATTTTTATTATAGAAGATAGTGATTTTATATTATAGATGACATCGATTATATATATATAGATGATGACAACAATTTTTATTATAGATGACAACAATTTTATATTATAGATGACAACGATTATATATATAGATGATGACAATGATTTTTATTGTATATGACAACGATTATATATTATAGATGACAACGATTATATATATAGATGATGAAAAGATTTTTATTATAGTTGACAATGATTTTTTAATAGGATAATTCAAGTAATGTGTTCATGTAAAGTGCAATGAGAATTCAAGTAAAGTGTTCATGGTCAGTGATTAAAATTATGTTGGTTTGAATAATCTCGGCCTGTACATTGTATTTGAATAAGCTGAACATTGTCAAGGTTAAAATGGATACACCTTTTACTTGCAATGCCAATAGGAGCATGGGTACATTATCTCTGAATGATTTCAGCACTGAAGAGCTCAAAATCCACACACATTTTGTTTGACATGCCAACGCCAACGTGGCCTGTCTAAAAATTTCTCCATTTTTCCAACCATGGAGCTTGTGCTTCAATTTCAATGTAGTGGATACTTTTCTACTTATTACCATCTTCAGAAAAATATGTAAAAAGGTAAAGCACAATTTTCCTATGTGCATCATGGGAAAAGGTTATTGTATGAATTAACCAGTGACAAGGGTGATTAAGTGATTTGACTAATTGTGAGATCGAAATGTATAACTATTACACATTCTCTTTATATTATGATGAAGTCAAAAAGATTATTATGCAATTATTTATAAATCCTAGAATACTGTCACCTCCTCTTAATGAGTTGTTCCCTTTCATTGAATGGTGAGGACTTCAACCATGATGGAAAGGTGATTTATGGTTTATGACAAGAGAGATATTTGAATACATTTCCTAAATATTCATTGATGGGTTAGAAAGATATTGTGGTTAGTATTGTTATAATAGAAGCATTGTAACAATGGCAAGAAACTTCTTCTGAGGTCACCGATTTGTGGCTAGCTCTTGGTTCAAAATATTTGTAATGTTGATTTTTCCTTTGACGACTATCAAATTTAGGATAGAGAACAACTTTTTATATAGACAACGTATTATTATATTATCTAAACACAGCGAATTTTGATCTCTGATTAACTTGCTCAAACACAGTTCTAATATGCTCAAATGATAATGAAAGGATTCACTACTCACTAACATGAAATTTATAGTCCAGAATGAATTACATACAACCATTCTCCTTGTCGTCCCTACCATAAAACATAACAACAGAAATTTTATGCTCTTAATATCTCAATTACCTTGTTTATGATGGTAACATTATTTGAATTAAAAAAATGTAAAGTACTAATTTCTTACACCTCATATGATTAAGCTAGCTTTCAAATAACATTCTATTATATAGAGAATTAAAATAGAATAGCCATGCACATGAATTTTTAGATATTATTCAAATTAATTATGTCTTACAGTGTGGGAGACTTCCTTGAAATGTGCCTCATAAGAAAACAAGAATTCTTCGGTTGGTTGCACAATTTAATTATTGAATGATGTCACCTTCCATCTTGTTGACTTGTCGGTTGGGTGCTTGGGTATAGTATTCTTATATTTGACAGTTAATTGGGTCCCCTAGCGTGTTGTAATTTTCTTGGGTTATTGGTCTAGATATGTTATGTTTCACCTTGGTTACTGTCACGCCCACCGCTTTGTGACAGCATGATTCCTGATGAGGGAGTCATTGCACACCCTGACAGATAGATGTGAATGATAACTTGGTCGGAGTCTTGTGATTCCCAATGTGGGCATATTTTTTGTTGTCATGGATGTTAGCACTTGGTTCTGTAATGCCTTAACGCGATTGGTTTTGCGCGTTGTAGAGGTTTCTAGTTACTAGTCATCGAAGTTGTTGTGTTGGGTTGTTGATGTTGTCCTTTAGCTTGTAGGCGTTCTCTTGCTTGTGTTGGGAGGGTAGTTGTTTATATCTGTCTATTGATTATCACATTTTTCAACCAATTGCATGATATGTTAGAATGTTGGTTCATTGTTATCTATTGCATGATTGCATAAGTTGTGTTCATTTTCAAGTTGTGTTGATTAATTGTTGTCTTCGATTACATTCCTGATTAAAAAAAAAAAAATGCATTGCTTTGCGTCGGTTGAATTCGTAACGTATAAGGGTCGTTACATATGGTATTAGAGCGGGTTGAACCTTGCGACTGTGGATCACCATGATTTCCACTGCTGAAAACCCTTGAGTAATAAACTAGCACTATTTAGAACTTTAACGTGTCCATCCAGTGATTGCGAATAGAGGACACTACAAAGGTTCACAATGCGATGTTGTGGAAGTAGGTGTGATGCCTCCAGAAGTTCCCATGCCCTCATAATCTAACCCCAAGGGGAAGAATAAGTACTTGGGTTGGATTTGATTGTTGTAAGGAATGATGATGGTCTGACAAGGTCCTTCCAGGGAATTTTATAGGCCTTGATTCACCATATGTATTGAGATGAGGCTAGGGCGCCTGTACCCTGAGGGTCCACAGCGTTCACCATCCAGTACCATTAGCATTCACTGAGAACTTGAGAGGGATAAGTTATCAAGTCCATGAGTGTTGCAGACGACTCAACTGTCGAGGCATGGCTGGAGAGAAAGGCGATGTGCTCCATGCTTCGTGATTATGAACTCCAACATGAAGGTCCATAGGTCAGTCTTTCAACTGAAGGGGAGGGATATTCTATGAAGGAAGATGCTCTTGCCACAATCGAACATGGCATTCGAAGACGTGTCATTGGAACTATTCGAGGAATGGTTCTAGGAGAGGTATTTATCTGAGGAATTCACTGAGCATCAACTCAATGAGTTTAACGCCTTGCGATAGGGAGGCCATATGGTGCTAGAGTACGAGACCCATTTTATGGAGCTTCTTCGGTATGCTCCACACTTGAATACATGTATGTCACAACCTTAGGGTGTTATGATGTCATGATCAGTACGAACTAGTTGGAATCACATGATGCGATACTCGACTGTAAGACGAATCGGTTGAGCATGGTCATTGATGAGGGATAGAGACACACGATTATAGGTTGGAACCAAGGAGTCTCCCTGAGTTTCATGTCTTCCTTTAAACTATGGAAGGGCATGCACAAGGGATGGAAGCTTTATGCGATCCTTGCGTTAAACAAGAAGGGAGTAGCAAAAGGTCTACGACACCTTCTGGTGGTGAGAGAGTTGGAAGATGTCTTCCCTAAGGAGTTACCTGGGATTCCATCGGAGAGGGATTTGGAACTTAACATAGACCTAAAACCGGGGACTGAACTAATAGAAAGAACGCCTTATCGGATGTTGGCCCCAAAGTTACAGGAGCTGAAAATGCAACTGAAGGGGTTGCTAGACCTAGGACTTATACGTCCAAGGCTTCCACTATGGGGTGCGCCTGTTACATTCATACGAAAGAAGGATGGGTCATGGAGACTCTGCATTGACTACCCTCAATTGAACAAGGAAATGATCAAGAATCAGTATCCATTGCCAAGGATTGATGATTTGTTTGATAAGATGAAAGGCACGATGGTGTTTTTGAAGATTGACTTGAGATCAAGGTATCACTAGTTATAAAACAAGGAGGATGACATCCCTAATACCACCTTAAGAAAAGGTTTGGACATTACAAGTTTACTATTTTCCCTTTTGGACTAACAAATACCCCAGGGGTATTTATGAGTTTAATGAACGAGGTGTTCTGCGAATACTTGGAAACGTTCATCCAAGTATTCATTGACGATATTTTGATTTACTCTCAGATGATGGAGGAGCATGAAGAGCACTTGTGCTTGGTACTACAATGTTTGTGAGAGAAAAAAATTGTATGGGAAATTGTCTAAATGCTCATTTTATCAATCAAAGATTCACTACTTAGGGCATGTCATCTCCAACGAAGGTATCACTGTGGATCCAACAAAGGTCGAGGCTATTATGGAATGGCTTGCGCCAATGAATTTTCCTGAAGTGCGTAAATTCATGGGTTTAGCAGGATACTATCAATGGTTCATCGAGGGTTTTTCAAAGATAGCAAATCCAATCACAGAATTGCAGAAGAAGAACAAGAAGTTTGTTTGGACCGAGAAATGTGTGGAAGCATTTTGTAGGCTCAGGGATTTGTTGACAACAAAATAGATACTAAAGGTCCCTGACCTGGACGCGCACTTCTTGGTATGCACTGACACATCCAAAGAAGGCTTAGGCGAAGTCTTGATGCAAGATGATCGAGTGATCGCTTACATCTCGAGAAAGTTGAGAAGGCATGAGAAGAACTATGCAATGCACGTTTTGGAGTTGTTAGCCATTGTTTATTCCTTGAGAGTTTTGAGACACTACCTTATACGATGAAAGTTTGAACTTAAAAAAGGGACCACTGTCGACTACAACACATCTTTATGCAAAGTGACTTGAACGCGGGATAATGACGTTGGTGGGAATTGCTTAGCGAGTATGATTTAGAGATTACTTACATAAAGGAAACAATGAACAGAGTTGTGTATGCATTGATTTAGAGACCACACATATTTTCGGTGATGCCTCTTCAGACGAATCTACGTGAAAATATTCTTACTTTGAAATGCGATGATGACTGGTACAAGAGGTCAAGGATTTTATTGGACAAAACCCAATGATGGTACCAAAATTTGAAGGATTTACTATGGACAATGATGGATTACTGAGATTTAAAATTTTAATTTACATACCGCCCAACGAAAAGATGAGGAGTATGATCCTAAACGAGGCTCACAGAGCAGTGTACATGGCTCACCCAGGAGTCATGAAGATGAGGGATGACCTTAAACCCTTATTCTTCTATAAAGGAATGAAGGAAGACATAGTCAACTATGTGGCAAGATGTATAGAATGTCATCATGCGAAGGTTGAACATAGACATCCAACAGGATTACTACAGCTGAACGCTATTACAGAATCTAAATAGGAGGTCATTTCGATGAATTTCATTGTTGGATTTCCACTGACGGCAAGGAGACACAACTCGATTTTTGCGTTTGTCAACACTCTAACAAAGAGTTCTCATTTTATTCCTGTGCATACAACGTATCAGGCACCTGACATAGCTATAGTTTTCATCAGTGATATTGTGAGGTTGCATGGCGTGCCTAAGAGGATTATATCTGATCGAGGATGGGTTTTTACTAGATGATTTTGGAATAGTGTCCAATAGGCCTTGGGAACCCAACTTAAATTTAGTACCGTGTATCACTCGGAGACAGACAGGAAGACCGAATGAAAAAACCAAATCTTGGAGGATATGTTGTGTATGTACGTGATGGACCAACATGAGCATTGGGAGGAATTCTTTCCACTCCTAGAATTCACATATAACAACAGTTACCAAAGCACCATTAAGATGGTGCCTTTCGCATTTCTTTACGGGCGACCATGTCAGACGCCTTTAAGTTGGGATCGACTTGAGGATAGGGTCCTGGTGGGACCAGAAGCAATCCAAGAAATGGAATATCATATGCAAAAAATAAGACAAAGGATCAAAGAAGCATAGGATCGACAAAAGAGTTATGCCGATGCACACCATGTCGACCGTAATTTTGAAGTTGGTGATCGAGTCTTTTTACGGGTGAAACCACATAAGAGTTCGATCAAGTTTGTAAAGTTTGATAAAATATATCCTAGGTTCATGGGACCTTTAGAGCTTATGGAAAAGAAGGGGCCTGTGGCCTATCAACTAGCCTTTACTGATTCTTTGAGGCGTATGCACGATTTTTTTCACGTATCTGTTTTGAGATATTATATTAGTGATCCTTCACATGTTATTGACATGAGTTCCTTGTAGGTATATGACAATAGTACGCTCACGACTGAGCCAATCTACATCCTGGGCCATCTCATTCGAAAACTATGACATAGAACAATAGATCGGGTCAAGGTCTAGTGGGACAACTATAGTCTACACTCGATGATCTGGGAGGATGCATATGATATGCACCAACAATTTCCATTTTTGTTTGATAGATAGACTCATGATATTGTGATACACTTTATTTTGATGCTTATATACTATGAAACTTTGGGACAAAGTTTCAAACAAGAGGGGGTGTATGTAACATCACACTCTTCCATGTACTGAGCGAACTTATTCTTTGAGGACACTTGCATGCAATTGATCTGGGTTATTATATTATTGGCCATTTTGAATATGATTATGATATATTGTGGATCTGATGATATATTATTTTGTTGTATTTACGTAGACAGGTGCTACTGACTGGGTTCTCCTGAGTGTGCAAGACCCCAGACATTGAGGATGCGGAGGGATCGATGAAACCCCTTGGAGTCTGGATCGAGTCAGGGAGTGAACTATTAGGGTTGAGTATTATTGATGTGACATATTTACATATGATTAGATGTTATGATGATTGATTATTATTGCTAACATGATTCGTTGATGGATGCAGGCTCACAATAGCTTGCTGCCCAGACTCACATTTGGATAAGAGGGGTCACGCAGGACAACCAGAGACATTGAGGAAGAGGTGTGGGAGCAGCCCTTCCACAACCTACTAGCACTCCCACCATGGCTTGAAATGTAGGTTAACGATTACCTAGTTTCAGAAGACCCACGATGCCGTGAGGGCAGACTGTGATAGTCGCTCACGATGATTCTAAAGGGCTCACAATAAGGCAGGGGCCTTATTCCTTCCAAGCCCTTGGCCTGCCACAAGATCACCTGGAGGAGTATTGACTCCAGGGGTTTGATGTCTACGAAAGTCATTCAGGAGCCGAGTGTTACCCTTGGAGCACATAGTGCGTCTTGAAGGGCACATCGCGCAAGGAATACTGAAAGAGGTGAGTGGCACCCTTAGAGCACGTAGTGAATATTGAAGGGAATGACACGCAATGAATATGGAAAGAGGTGTGTGGCACCCTTGGAGCACCTAGTGCATCCTGAAGGGAACATCCCGATTTTAACTGGTAAGTGAATAAAATTAGTGCCTAGAAAATTCTGCCTCCTTAGGACCTAGACGACCTTAGAATGAATGACGTGATAAGTAAGGTTTAAAAAAGAAATATCCTAACAAAAAATTGTCGCCCAGCCTAGTGAAATTAAAACCTAGGTCTAAGTAGAAAAAGTGGTAAAATAATAATAATAATAATAATAAATAAGCATGTAACAAGAAGGAGGGCAAGAAATTCAAACTTATTTATTAAATTCAAAATGATAATGGAGGATTAAATTTTTAAAAAGGGGTAAATGGTTGTTTTCATCTACACTTGCTAAATTAATTTTTAATTAAAAAGGAAAAAGGGTAAATGGTTGTTTTATCTACACTTGATAAATTGATTTTTTTTAGTTAAAAGGGAAAAAGGATAAAACTTAAAAGAAAAAGGAAACTAAGGGGAAAGGGAAACTTAAAGAAAAGGGGAGACTTAAAGAAAAATATGAATGTCGAACTTAGTAAGGAATCGTTCCTTCGGAACTTTCTAATTATGAACTCAACTAGGAATTAAGTAAGGAGTAACTCATTTAAGAAGTGTAAGGGAATTTTGGGACACCAAGAAGCATTTTTAGTAATGCTCTTAGGTGGATGAGGGAAATAGGAACTTTTATTTAATTAATAAAATTTATTTTCTGGGCAACTAGGAGATCGGGCGACATGTGTACGGGGGAGTTTTTTCGAAATTAATTAAATGAAAAAATAATTTAATGAAAATTTGGGAAACTAATTACTTGAAAACTCTATAAAAAGGATGGAGGAGGAGGAGTATGGATATGATATTTTTGCGTAACGTTACGCTGTTGAAATTTATCTTGATTGAACTTTCTCTTTTGGGAGTTGGGATACCCAGCTCGGGTAAGGAGTGTTAGCCTCTACCTTGCGAGGCAAGATGGGTGCTAACATTATTTGGTATTATGTGTGTGGCCCCTTTGTGGCTCGGGTGCCTCAGGAGGAATAAGATTACCTCTAGCGTTGGCTGGAAAATACTGGTGAGGTCACATTGGTTGGAAAGTGAGAGCTGAATGGAGCGTGCATGGGACAACAACTTCATAGCATTCATGTTTGGCTAACGCATGCTTGTAAATTTTTTTACTTGCAATAAAATTTAATTTACACATGTCATTTTTCTGTGCTTGGTTGAAGATTTCATTTCCATGAGATTTCTTACACTTGCTTTCCTACAGTATTTGTAATCCCCTTGCCCATTGTATTCTGAATTGATTTCCCATGGAGAACCCAAACTCGGATTGCAATGAATTCTATGCGCTTGTTTTTATTGATTAATACGAAGAAAAATTGAATTTTTATCTTTTGTCCCTTATCCCTTAAGTTATTATTATGTGACTGAGCAGTCGGCCAGGAGCTTAATCGACAGTTGTCACTCTGGTGTTTAAAGACTTATAGATTTAAATTCAATTATTTCTTGTGCATGGATAATAAATTTAGGATAATTTTTCTCCCAGCTATCTATCCCTTACTTATCTCTGTGTTTTTCTCTTATGATTAATCTCTAATCCTAGCTCCTTCTTGTGAACGAGTACCTCTGTGTTTTGATTGCTTAAAATCTGAAAACCTCAATGCTTATTTTGAATGATTACCTATGCATTTCCTTGAGTGATTACCTATGCATTTCCTTGAATGATCAACTCTGTGTTTCTTTGGAATGTTTAAACTCTTTGTGAGTGATCAATCTTTGAAGGATTAACCTCTAAAGAAATATTTTTTCCCATATTCGTTTTACCCAGAATCGTTTTTGAAGGATTATTGCATGTGTTCGAATTTGATTCTTGATCTCGAATTGTTTTTACCTACTTATTAGACAACGATTTATCCCAAGATTACACAACCTTTAACCCATTTTTCTTATATAGAGAATCCCCCAGTTTCTACATAGCGATATTATTTGGCGAATGATTACAGTGAAAAAATTATTGCATCAATGTTATTATAGCGATTTTTATTACAGTGATAAATTTACTACAGAGATATTAATATCTCTATTGATCATCGTGATATTTTTATTACAACGATGTTATTATGGCAATTTAATGCAAAAATAATGTTATTCCAATGATGTTAGTATAACATATCAATGTCAACGAATTTATAATTGCAATATCATACTTTTATAGACAACATGTCATATGTTTAAAAGACAACAAATATATCTAAAAGAAAACAAATACTTCATCATACTTCATGGTTGCGTGAGTATGACAGACGGCATGTGTATGATTGCGTTTTTATCTAATGCATGATAGATAACGAATACTTTATTATATAGACAACGATTTTTATTATAGAAGACAACAATTTTATATTATAGATGACAACAATTATATATATAGATGATGACAACGATTTTTATTATAGATGACAATGATTTTATATTATAGATGACAACAATTATATATATAGATGATGACAATGATTTTTATTATAGATGACATCGATTTTATATTATATATGACAACAATTATATATATAGCTAATGACAAGTATTTTTATTATAGATGACAACAATTTTATATTATAGATGACAACGATTTTTTAATAGGATAATTCAAGTAAAGTGTTCATGTAAAGTGCAATTAGAATTCAAGTAAAGTGTTCATGGTTAGTGATTAAAACTATGCTGGTTTGAATACTCTCGGCTTGTACATTGTATTGGAATAAGATGAATGATTCTGAGGTTAAAATGGATACACCTTTTACTTGCAATTCCAATAGGAGCATGGGTACATTATCTCTAAATCATTTCGGCATTGAAGAGCTCAAACTGCACACACATTTTGTTTGACATGCCAACGCCAACATGGCCTGTCTAAAAATTTCTCCATTTTTGCAACCGTGAAGCTCTTGCTTGAAGTTCAATGGAGTGGATACTTTTGTACTTATTTTCATCTTCAGAAAAATATGTAAAAAGGTAAAGCACAATTTTCCTATGTGGATCATGGGAAAAGGTTATTGTGTGAATTAACCAGTGACAAGGGAGATTAAGTGATTTGACTAATTGTGAGATCGAAATGTATAACTATTACACATTTGATTTATCTTACAAAGAAGTCAAAATGCTTCTTATGCAATTATTTATAAACCCTAGAATACCATCACCTCCTCTTAATGAGTTGTTCCCTTGCTTTGAATGGTGCACATTTCAACCATGATGGAAAGGTGATTTATGGTTTATGACAAGAGATATATTTGAATACATTTCCTAAATATTCGTTGATAGGCTAGCAAGATATTGTGGTTGGTATTGTTACAATAGAAGCACTGTAATAGTGGCAAGAAACTTCTTCCGAGGTCACCAGTTTGTGGTTGGCTCTTGGTTCAAAATGTTTTTAATGTTGATTTTTCCATTCATGACTGTCAAATTTAGGATAGACAATGTCTTTTTATATAGACATCGTATTCTTATATTCTCTAAAAACAAATAATTTTAATCTCTGAGTGACTTGCTCTAACATAGTTCTAATATGCTCAAATGATAATGAAAGGATTCATTGCTCACTAACCTGAAATTTATAGTCCGAAATGAATTACATACAACCATTCTCTTTGTTGTCCCTACCATAAAACATAATAGTAGGAAGTTTATGTTCTTCATATCTCAATTACCTTGTTTATGATGGTAACATTATTTTGGATTAGCAAAATGTAAAGTACTAATTTCTTACACCTCATATGATTAAGCTAGCTTTCAAATAACATTCTATTATATAGAGAATTAAAATAGAATACCCATGGACATGAATTTTTAAATATTATTCAAATTAATTATGTTTTACAGTGTGGGAGACTTCCTTGAAAAGTGCCTCATAAGAAAAAAAGTTTTCTTCGATTGGTTGCGCAATTTAATTATTGAATGATTTCACCTTGCATCTTGTTGACTTGTCGGTTGGGTGCTTGGGTATAGTCTTATTGTATTTGATAGTTACTTGGGTATCCTAGAGCGGTGGAGTTTTCTTGGATTATTGGTCTAGATACATTATGTTGCACCTTGGTTACTATCACGCTCACTGCTTTGTGACGACATGATTCCCGATGAGAGAATCATTGTGCGCCCTAATGGATAGATGCGAATGATAACCTGGCCAGAGTCTTTTTCTTCCCGATGTGGGAATATTTTTCATTGTCATGGATGTTAGTACTTGATTCTATAACGCCTTAATGCGAATGATTTTTCACACCGTAGAGGTTTCTAGTTACTGGTCATTGAAGTCATTGTGTCGGGTTGTTGATGTTGTCCTTTAGCTTGTAGGCATTGTCTTGCTTATGTCGGGAGGGTAGTCGTTTTTATCTGTCTATTGATTATTGCATGTTTCATCTAGTTGCATGATGTGTTAGTATGTTGTGTCATTGTTATCTGTTTCCTGATTGTGTAAGTTGTGTTCGTTGTCAAGTTGTGTTGATTAATTGTTTTCGTCGATTGCCTTCCTGCTTAAAACAAAAAAAAAAAAATTACACTACTTTGCGTCACTTGAAGTCGTAACGTATAAGGGTCGTTACAGTAACGATATATATTGTGAATCATATTGTAATTGGATTTCTAATTAGCTATAGGTTTCCCCCTCAAAGACACAAGTGGATATTTCTTTCACCAATAAAGGTATTGCTAATTGTCATATTTCTATTCTTCTATAATTTCCTATTACTATTATAATTTTTCATATTTTCTCTAAAATATGGCTATAGTATATTATTTGTACTCTAATTCTTTCATTTTTCTAATAAGGAACACACCAAGTTGGTATCAAAATAATATCCTTAACCAACATTTTTAGATAAAAAAAAATTAGGTCAGAGAAATATTCAAGAGTTCATAAATAACACAATGATATGTCATTCAACATGTTAATATGTAGTTGGGGAAGAATATATGATCTAAATATAAGTGGTTTCACCTATTTGGACACACTTATAACCCCTTTTGGTAACCATTTAAATAGTGCCACATCAAACATCATATGTATACATAATTTCACTTCCATGTACCCTTGACTATATTACAGGTCCCCTATATTACTCAAAATTGGATTTATATAAGATGGTAAACCATCTTACTTCTATAGTTTATTGTGAACAGAACTAAGGGATATTACTCTCTAGTATCTAGGTAATGTTTGTATGAATAAGGGTACATTTGAGCCTCCTTAGTTTGTACCCGAAGAGATTAGAATGAGTACTACTATTGGACCCCAGTCTTATATAAGAGATGTATAATACCTAGAAATCCCTTACTCTTAGCACCCTGGAAACATTGTCATGTGTTACTAATCTATGAAAATCCTATTACCATATTGATAATTTGAGAATTGTGTTAGCATCATAATATTCAAGTGGGAGTACAACTCCTCTAGTAGTAGAAAAATAAAGAGTTTGGGTCCTACTTGCATCCTTAATTTAGAGCAATCTCAATATAACCCTTATAACGAGTTGATTGTTGTGGTGCCACTCTCTAGTAATTATTCTAGTGGACCTACCAACACCACTTCTGGGAAGATATCTAAAAATACCTAGGAAGAAGTATTTATTGCATTAGTAGCACTCTCTAGTAATCATTTTTATGGACCCACATCTCTATTGCTACCACTGAAGGGGTATATATCTCCAACAAAGTCTCCATTCTAGAAACTCTATATGATGATTTACAACATAAGAGAGATTGTAACCACTCTTTCACTCAAAATAATCTTGATGAAATTCATGATAAGCTAGCCAATTTAGAGTCACCAACCAACTAGTTGTCCAAAATCATGGCAATGAAGCATTAATGATAAAAACTAATCTTAATTAATCATCAAATCACAACTCAACCTACCACATTATACCTTTTTTAAAACACATAATAAAATCAATCATATTAAAACCTCTAAATACATGTCCAATTCAACTCTCCGAAAATCCTCCCAATTCTAATATACGAAAAGCCTTATAAATACATGTGAAAAATCTTTTGTTCCTTGCATATCATGTTAATATTCAATGTACATGATCACTCAAATTTTTGGATGAAAAGGAAGAGTACCTTAATATCACATGAACCTATACATCTAGTAGAAAATGAACCACGCGTGAACCTATGGGAAAAGCATGAAAGTCATGCTCAATGTGCCTCTTAATCCATTTTATTTTTTTTAAATATGAAAAGAGGGTTTTGTTTGAATCATAGTCAAACCCTTGGTGTATTATTTCTCATTTCATTCCCTTTCCTTTAAAATGGTTTCTTTCTTTCTTTCTTGTAAAATGCTAGGTACATGGGTTTTTTAATTTAAAAAACTAAATTAAATTGATTAGATTTTAATGTTAATTGTACTCATTATTATTTTTTTTTTAATTTTGAAAAATGATTTTATAAATATAAATTTAATAGTTTCTTTAATAAAAAAATTCAATGCTATTGATTATTTAACTAATTATATATTAATAAATATTTTATTGGAATATTTTTAAATTAAAAATATAACAAAATTAAATTAATATATAAATATATAGATATAGATATAGATATATATAGATATAATTTCATAATAATATTCTAATATATACATTAGTCATAGCATGTGTTTTCTTCTTGGAGGTCACATGTCAAATCCAGAGGGCAATATAGTATGCATTCCTCGGTAACATACACAAAATATGTGATCTCCAAGTCTCTTCGCGAACTTGTTCCCCCCACCACAACTAAGTCTAGTGGGAAACACAAGTTTCATGCTAGTTGGAAACCTCAAATTAATCGAAAGTGGAAACCCCAAGTTTTCCACAAACCAAATTGTATTGCACCCAATTCTGCATGATTTGTGGCATGAATCAATATGGTCGGTTTAACCAACTTTGAATATGAAATTCACCCAAATCTACTGCACTCTCTCGATGTGATGTTGTTGCCTTGGTACTTTTTGGTTCCATTGCTACTGTAGCTACCTGCTAAAATTGATTATTGCCCAGTTAACTTCAAAATTTCACCTAAGTTTTGAACTCTTGTGATATTGATTTTGTTCCCATACTTCAATCAGATCTTCCATGTCTCCACACACTGAGTTCCCTCATTCCTTGGAATGATTGGGTAGATATTCCAATCATCATTCACAACTCATGAGAATGCACTTCCATGTGCCTGAATTTAGTCTTTTTTGTCACATCTCCATCACTCCATTGAACCTAAATTACTAAGGAAAGTGTTCATATTTGCCCCATTAATGTTGTCATCATCCTATCTTCTTCAAGGAGATCCTACACAATGTCTAAGTTCTGCACTTTGAGCCTATTGGAGCGTTCATAGTATGACATCCTTTTGCATTTGGTCCACCTGAACAAAAATCTTAGACCAAGGAAAGGTCTCTGCTCACCTTGCTTCACTATGAATTCACCACAAAATAAAGTCACCCGTGGTAAATCAGATCCAATATCCACCTCATGATACAATTAGCCAATTTTCTATGCACAATCTGCATTGCATCCAAGTCTGCAAAGAGTCAAGGGAAGTGATCATGCATATCCACATCTAAACAACTCTTCCCTTGTGACTGAAACTATGATCAAGTCCACAAGTATGGCTTCCATGATCGAATTCTCCCCATCTTCATCTGTGTCTTTGGATATGAAACTTCTTGTCTACACCAAGAACTACACAACCAGACTACTTTTCCCCCACTACTTCATCACCTGACCATGCTGCTACATCTACCTTTTTTCTTCCTATAATGGTTAGGATTCACTTGCAACCGTGCTTTCCAAATCAAGGAAAACAACCATGCCCAAATAATCATATCATGTTGCAATATGCATGTCTACACAATCCTCTAAACCAAGGAAAGTTTTCAACTCACCTTATTTCATCAAGTCACATCTCTGCAACTCAACATCTGCGATCAGTGTGGCCAACATGACCTTAGTTTTCAAACATCCCAATGAAATATCAAAAGTATTCCAAGTATAATGAATTACCTCAAAGGACTCTCATGCCTTAGGAACATTTGAACCAATACTCTACCAACATCAACTAATGACCCTGCCAAATCTCTGAGTCATCGCACAATAGTATGAAACTCACCAAGGTGTACTCTACCTCATCCAATGTGTGATACAAAAGGTGAGAAAACACCACCCAAGTGACTTGGTTTACATTATTCTCATTAAGGTTCACTTACAATAATTCATGGTAGATTTCTTTGTTGACTCCATCCCTCTTCTACAATGAAAACTAACTTGCACCTCTTGCAAGCATCCAAACTATGGAATTGTCATTGCAACTGTCAATTCATCACATGACCCAAAGAATATGGGTAAGGGACCAAGAACCAAGGCACCTCACCCATCATCTCAATTGTGGCATGTACATACCTCACTTCATACTTCACCATAGCGACATGTCCAATGCGCCTCATTAAAGAG
Source organism: Picea engelmannii (assembly GCA_009831015.1). NCBI lineage: Eukaryota > Viridiplantae > Streptophyta > Pinopsida > Pinales > Pinaceae > Picea > Picea engelmannii. The sequence continues at coordinate 2,317,500 of ML778947.1, forward strand.
TTAGGAAAATTCCTCAAGCCACCTACACAATTGCATCCAAATCTTCCTAAGTCCACCACAAGACTCATCTAATAAAGTCTCCTAATATCTCTGCACATTCACCCCACAAGGGCGTCCCAAATTCCTATAAGAATTCTTTGAATATGCACCATTTGGGTCACCCTCAAGTATTTTGGTTTTCACAGTGGAAATGGAATACACTTGACCCACCAAGTCATCTGAATTCCCTTCAAACAACTCACTGCAATACTTAGGAAATGCAAGAACTAAAAACCAATTGTACCTTTCCAATGAAATCCTTCGTCGTAACCATGTTCTAAGTCTGTTGTCTTGGAATTTAACTTGCCCAAGAAAATGATTCTCAACATGAATCCTATCCAAGTCCAATAATCTAACTCCCTTACTCTTAGCACCCTAGAAACATTGTCGTGTGTTACTAATATATGGAAATCCTATGATCTAGTTGGATATTAGTGGCCACCCACCTTTGCCAACTGGCTCAAAACAGTTTTTTGGCAATTTTGGCAATTTACCATTTTTAACAGGTTTCAACTTTCGGGGCCATTTTGAGGGCCTAAATGAAGGTTTTTTGAGATCGAGGTTCTCAATGATAGTCAAAGCCATGATTGATCCCCCAAAATGAATCTCCTTGATTATACCCTTCCAACGAGCTATCATACACCTAAAACGGAGATCGTATGCAAAAGTTACGACCCCAGGAAGTTGATGTACTAACTTACCCAAACGGGGCCCGCGTGACTTTTGGCGCTTTATTTCCTAGGGTTAGGTTTTTGGATGTCTAGGGTTTTTTGAATTCCTATTTATTGTAAAAATTCCTTCAAAGCCTCATTGTAATCATCTTATTATGAATGCGAGTAGTCATCACATCTCTTCTCAGAGATAAGTTGCCACCATTCTAGCGAGTCTTTCACTCTATGTTTTTACAATCTTTGTACATTTCTTTTCATTAATAGAAATCGTGTATTACTGTATATATGTGTTTATGGTTGCATCTCTAATACATTTCCGTTATATTATTGAATATCTGTGATATCTTTGTGCATTTCTTTCTTATATCTCCGATCTCATTTCATGCCAAAAATAATCCGGATTAGTGGTATCAGAGCAGGCTGCTCTTGATCATTTTTTTTACTGCATGTCCCCGACGAGGTCTGAGTATAGAAATTTGGGTTTCGATCTTGTCTCTCTTGAAGACAATCGCTCTTGCACACCCAAGAAACCCTCAATGGCAGAAGAAAAGAAAAACGACGAAGTAGACGATCCTATCAATCTATTTCTTGAGCAAGCTCTCACGCGACAGAGGGATGAAATGATGGAGAATTTTTCCCACTTTGGAGGCACCTGGCCTTTCAAGGTACAAGTTAATTTTGATATTCCTGTATTTGAAGGATAGATAGATGCAAAAGCCCTAGAAAAATGGTTAACTTTTCTAGAAGGTTATTTCTCTATTCACAATTTTTCCGACAAAGAAAAGATCATCTTTACACTCCTTAAATCTCTCCCTCATGTCAAACATTGGTGGGAAAATTACTGGGAGAAAAGTTCCACAGAGGAGTTTGGAATATATGGGGCCAATCCCACTTGGGATTTTTTTGTGGATGCAGTAAAGGAACAATATTACCCTGTTGGCAACTAAGAGAATCAATACATGAGATGGACCACATTGTGGCAAGAGAGGGGCCAAGTAGTTCCGAAGTTCACCAATACCTTCCATACCTTATGCACCAAGTTGGGTATCAAAGACTTCGAGTGACATTTGGTTCTGAAATACCGTGGGGCTCTACACAGATACATCCAGACTGAAATGGATTTTCTAGACATCTCATCACTCGGTGCTGCTTATCGATATGTTGTTAAAATTGAGCAGAAATTTAAGCACCAGAACAAACGGGAATTCGGGTCTGCAAATCTGCAACAACCAAAGTATGACAAAGACGTCCCTAACAAACAGTATCCCTAAAACTAGTCCAAGACACAGGAAAAGAAGGGTCACGGGAAGTCAAAGAAGGAAACTAGAAAATGGTGTGATTTCCACAAGAGCCCATGTCACAACACCGATGAATGACGCTCAAAACAGTCATTGGTGGTCGAGATCAAAGATAAGGAGTCGAACCTTGATTCAGAATCTGATTCTAAAAATACTGGTAAAGGACAGATCATTGATGCAGACCCCACTGCTGTTGTCGCGACCGCAACAATTCAACCAGAAGAACCTATAGATCTTGAAGAGGGGGAGTTCCTTTTTCATTCACATATGTGGGTGAAGGGGACCCCGTTGCATTTTATTGCTAATAGAGGAAGCCAGAAAAACCTCGTCTCAGCAGAGGTCGTCAAACAGTTGGGATTGTCGACAACACCACACCTACAACCATACAACATCGGGTGGCTTCAGCAAGGACGAGATCTTCGTGTCAGCCAACAGTGTCGATTGTCATACGGCATCCAACCCTTCAAGGATGAGGTATTATGTGATGTTGCCCCACTGGATGTCTGTGATGTTCTCTTTGGCCAACCATATATGTGGAGATGCCATGTTGTTTATGAGTCTCGACCTCGTAGTGTCATTGTTACTTTGGGGGGTAATCTTTATAGAATACCAGAGGTATTTCCAACTATTGTTCCACCTAAAAAGTGTCGCAAGTTAGTATATCATACTACAAAATTCAACTTCTTCACAATCTATTCAAAAGGGGAACAAAAGGACACTGCAACCCCTACAGCCTCGCCCCCTGCACCTTCTATCCAGCAGAAGCAGGTCGAAAAGGTTGCAGAAAAGTGAAAATATTCCTTATGCACACCTTCCTCTCATGTAGCTCAACTTGTTGAACAACCTCATCTTCAACAAGTTCATGAAAAAATTCCACAAACTAAGCAACGCAACATATCCAGCAATACAAGCAGCTCACCAAGATGCAGATCTAGCAAATGCTTTTCCCTCTCCCCCAGGAACTCAACGCAATGGAGACCATTGCTTCCTAAGGAGGGAGGACTGATACAAGTGGATATCGGTGGTCACCCACCTTTTTCGACTGGCTCAAAACAATGTTTTGGCAATTTTGGCAATTTACTATTTTTAGCAGGTTTCAACTTTCAGGGCCATTTTGAGGGCCTAAATGAAGGTTTTTCGAGATCAAGGTTCTCAATTATAGTTGAAGGAATAATTGATCCCCCAAAATTAATCTCCTCTATGATACCTTTCCAATGAGCTATCATATGCCTAAAACAGATATTGCATGCAAAAGTTACGACCCTGGGAAGTTGATGTACTAACTTACCCAAACGGGGCCCACATGACTTTTGGCACTTCATCTCCTAGGGTTAGGTTTTTGGAATTCCTGTTTATTGTAAAAAAGCCTTCATATCCTTATTGTAATCATATTCTCATGAATGCGAGTAGCCATCACATCTCTTCTTAGAGATAAGTTGCCACCATTCTAGCGAGTCTTTCACTTTGTATTTTTACAATCTCTGTACATTTCTTTTCATTAATAGAAATCATGTATTACTATATATCTATGTTTATGGTTGCATATCTGATACATTTCTGTTATATTATTGAATATCTGTGATATCTCTATGCATTTCTTTACTATATCTCCGATCTCATTTCGTGCCGAAAATAATCTGGATCATCCTATTACCATATTAATAATTTGAGAATTATGTCATCATCATAATATTCAAGTGGGACTACAGCTCCTCTAATAGTAGAAAAATAAGGATTTTGGGTCCTACTTGTACCCTTAATTCATACCAATCTCAATATAATCCTTATAATGAGTTGATTTTTGTGGTTCCACTCTCTAGTAATTATTCTGGTGGACCTACCAACACCACTTCTAGGAAGATATCTCAAAATACCTAGGAAGAAGTATTTATTGCATTAGTACCACTCTCTAGTAATCATTTTTATGGACCCACATCTCTATGGCTACCACTCAAGGGGTATATATCTTCAACAAAGTATCCATTCTAGAAACTCCATGTGATTATTTACAACATAAGAGAGATTGTAACCACTCTTTCACTCAAATAATCTTGATGAAATTCACGATAAGATAGCCAATTTGGAGTCACTAACCAACTAGTTGTCCAAAACCATGGCAATGAAGAATTAACGATTAATCTATCCATTGAGTCACCTCAAGGAAACGCAATTCCTTCCATGTGGATTGACTTGGCTCCTTGAGAAAGCTCACCCCTCTTCATCAAGGTCTGCCTAAAAATAAAAAAGTTGATATTTCCCTCCTTTTTCTACAACACAAGTATTCCAATAGAGGACAAACACCTTCAATAACCACTCACACAACCAGATAAAACATCAACACACCGATTTTTTGATGTGTAAAAAACCCTATGCGGAAACATCCACGGCCCCAACCAACGCGACCACTTAGAGAAGTTTATTAATGCAAAAGAAAACGATTACATATATACTTTACAAGATATTTTCTCACAATCAATCATCGAAAAATGACCCTCCGTGCTCTTTAAATAGAGATCATGGACCAATCGGGTTTTAAGACATAGATCAATGGTTGTTAAGATCAAAGAGAATATGAACTGTCATATCACTCTATGTCAGGAACATATCCCGACCGTCGGATTTCCTAACTACAAATGAATACTAATGCATACTAACGAAACACACTTTTACCTAACGACACATTAGACCAAGGAGATCGTAACTAACTACTAAGTGTCTAAATATCCTAACATCCCCCCTTAAGAACAACTTGGGATAGGATTGAAGTATTTACAATAGTAACACAATAGGAGAGGGAAGGAGGCATTAGAGCCTATCCCCCCTTAATGACAACTTCCTGAAATCCTAACATATATCAAAGTTTGGAAAACTTCACTTCTGTAAGAGACATTGTGAAAATGTCTGCAACTTGATCTTCTGTAGGGAAAAAGAGCAATTCAATAACTTGATCATGAATGAGATTTCTGATGAATTTCATGTGTATATCAATGTTATTGTTGCATTGATGCTGAACTAGGTCTTTGACGAGATTGATGGCACTATGATTGTTGCACCAAAGGCTGGTCGGATGCTGATGCTTGAATCCAAATGATGAAAGGATCTATCGAAGCCACAAGGCTTCCTGACTTTCATTTACCACTGCTCAGTACTCTGCTTCTATTGAAGAAGTGCAATATCTTGTTGTTTCTTACAATCCCAAGTGATAGGTCTTGAACCAAGGCTAAAAACATAACCTGCAGTAGAATTTTGATCATCAGGGTCACCGACCCAATTTGAATCAGTGAAACCAACCAATAAAGGAGTCCCCCTTGAACTGTAATGTATCCCGACCTGAAATGTAACACAAAGATAGAGGAGTATCCTTTTAGCTATTTTCCAATGAATTTCATGGGGTGTTTGCATATACCGGGAAACAAGACTAACAACAAAGGAAACATTAGGATGGGTATGAGTCAAGTATAAGAGGATACCAACTAACTAACGGTATAGGGTGGCATCAACTTCAGGAGAAGTACAGGTGACAGTAATCTTGACTCCATACTGGAAGGGAGAAGGGGTTGGTTTACAATCATCCATGTGAAAGCGATGAAGAAGGTCACAAACATACTTAGACTGGGAAAGAAAAATTCTGTCATTGGTTTGCAAAACTTGGCGGCCAAGGAAATAGTGAAAAAAACCTAAGTCTGTCATTTCAAATTTCTTCTTAAGGCCGGTTTTCACATGGTTTAAAATTTTTGAGTCACTACCAGTAAGGACAAGGTCATCAACATAAAGGAAAATGATTATGAAATGGCTTCATACTTTCTTGGTATAGACATTAGGATGATAATGGCATCTAGAGAATCCAGTGTCAATAAGAAAGTTGTCCATTTTGGCATACCAAGCTCGAGGAGCTTGCCTAAGACCATACAAATATTTCTTAAGGTGACAAAAAAGGATAGAGTCATTCTGGACATAGTCAGAAGGTTGTTCCATGTAGATTTCTTCTTGCAAATATTTGTGCAAGAAGGTGGATTTAACATCCATCTGATGGACCTCCCATTTATGTGAGGCAACAAGGGCAAAAACAAGGCAAATGGAATTCATTTTAGCTACAGGGGAAAAGGTTTCATTATAGTCAATTCCTTTAACTTGGGAAAATCCTTTGGGAACTAACCGAGCCTTACGTCTTCCAACACTTCCATATGATGCATACTTAGTTCTGTAAACCCATTTACATTTGACAAGTTTTCATCCTTTTGAAAGAGGTACAAGATCCCAAGTATTGTTTTCCATTAAATAACGATACTCTTCATTCATTATTGTATCCCAATCTGGATGACCTAAAGCTTCTGCAAATGTCTTTGGATCATGAGTCTCAGAAACTTGAGCCAAAATAAAATCAGTTTGCTGGAACTATGAACATGTTCGACGTTGATTTGAAGGATCATCGAGAAGACCACCAACTTCTCCTCGTGTTGAACGGACCCATCTAGGAAGTGGTGGAACTGTGGCAGTTCAAGTTCGAAGGACTTATCTGGAGGAAGGTGAGAAGGAACCATAATAGGAATAGAAGAATGCACAAACATTGAAGATGGCTCATAGGTCGAAGAAGGCACAAACTCTGAAGATGGATCACAAGCTGAAGAAGGCGCAATCGTCGAATTAGGCTCGCAGGCCAAGAGATTTTCATAAAATTTAACATCTCTTCTAATAATAATTTCATTACAATGTGGTTGAAGAAGTCTATAACCTTTGACATCTTACAGAGTATTCCTAATAATACTTACAAGTTGCAGAATTTGGAAGGTGATGAAGTTTTTTGTGGCCCTGTTAATGGGAATTTTATGAAGAAGTTTTCTTTTTAAGCCATGAATGGATTCCCATGTCATTGTAAATACCATTTTATTTTCGTTTTAATGGCTGAATCCACAACCCAAAAGTAAGTTGACTGAAGTTGCAAGTTCTTTGCATCTCACAGGGAGCATGCCATCCCACATGGAGCCTAATGTTATCACATATTGTTCGTCGTGGGGCATTTTCCCTGGTAAGTGGCATTCTGGCCAAAAAATAACCAAAGAGGGGTTAAAAACCCACTTTTCACTCTTATCCTAAGTTGGGTGATGTGGTAAGAGGCATGTAGATCTAGGTGGCAAAGATCTACGTGCTCATATCTACGGTGCACAGCCTAAGTTGGACCCCCCATAGCCTTCTGCCTTTGACCGGGGAGGGTCTGAGCAGGCAGGTTTCTAGCGCGGGACCCACACTAACGTGGTGCCTCCTCATGATGCTTGGACCGCCCTCCCCCCAACTCATTCTTGCTTACAACTCCTCCCCCCTTTGAGCAAGTCGCTTACCGCCTTCCTCTCCTATCAACACTTGTCTCCCACTCATTCTCTCTCCTCATCTATCACATCTCCGACTCTCTCTCCACCTCTCGCTCCCTCACACCTGTCCTCCACTCATCAACCTCTCAACCTGTCACCATCTCGCCTTTGCATTTCACCCTCTCACCATCGAAAAAATGTCCCACTCGTACTCCCTGTCATCTCCACCTAAGATGGTTGTCCCCACATCTTTCAGCCACTGAATCTTCCCCTTTATACCTGTCACCTTCGTTCCCTTTCATATCCTGACACCTATTCACCCCTGCCCCGTCATACCACATCTCTCACATGTCGGTCCCCACTCCTTTCTAGTCACCATTATGCTGCCAAAGTTTTCCACCTAGCCAACCATTCCTTTTCGTTTCCACACCTATCTGCACCAACCACCTCACCTACTCCTCCTTGTTAGTGTCCACGTCTGCCTGCTAATTTCTTCGCAGAGGTCGAGTGAAGGACAAATCACCGTAGTCAACATTCAAATACCAATCACAGTGATAAGTTTCGCATTTGAATTCGTCCCACTCAGATCCTGATGAAGCAGTTAATGAAAACAAGGAAGGTGGTTGAGACATCGTCTCCTTCCATAAAGAAAAGGCCAGAAAGGGATGAGTTGCAAAAGAAAGTTGTCATTCCAGTCTAACAAAGATCATGTCCAATAGAAGACTGCATGGGTAGTCTGATCAACGTCTGCAGGGGCAGCCTGACAAAGAATTTCATCAACACAAAGCTTTGAACACGTGACATGATCACATCTCAGGCATCTGGAGCCAGTTCTGAGTATATGTAGGCATTTTTTCCATTTTGTTTAGTGTCGATGGTAGACCTAAGCTCCTGATTGTAAAGATTTAATGAAATTTCTAGTTCTCTGGTCATGTGTGTAATTTGAGACTTCTTGTTTAATGATAGTCAGCTTTTTCTTCCATCTCTTTTTCCTCTAAGAATGAAAGACTTGGGCATAGATGATCCATTCGAGTGTTGTAACTATATTGTGATGTATGTTTTATTGCAGTGTTGTTATATCGTTTTTAGCTTCCTGAAGTTTCGGATCCAAGAGGATCTTGCATTCAAAGCTATTCCTCTTTAGGTTGTTGGAAGACCGGATGTCCATAGCAGACCTTTACACTTTCTCCTCAATTTCTTCCTCCTGTTCACCCTTACTTCAACTTATTGTCTGAATTTAGATCAATACCTCATCTTCATGTGCATACCAGTCAAATTTTCTAAGTTAAAGCGATATCATCCTGAGTTTGCTTCCATTAGACGCCTCTTAAATTTATTCATTGTGACATAAAAACATATGGGTACTGGGCTCGCCTCTGCCGCAATCCAGAGGTGACTTCTACTACTAACACACTACATCATTGTCCATAATAAACTATTTCTAGAAACATCCTTGTGAGGTTATCTTCTTATATTTACTCTTCAGAGTAAACGACGTCACAATTGATTCTCGTTCTTGTTTTAATAGTATACAGAGTGTTGTCTCTAATGCTCATTGTCTATAGCTCGTTAGTGATCATGTTCATTATGAAATCCTTGTTTTGTTTCCACCAGAGCATCAATTTATTCTCACCGCATCAAGATCTCATAAACTCCTTTTGTAGTGTTTTAACCTTGCTACACTTCCCGAATGAACACATCACATGACATTGCTACAGTGCTAGAAATGTGTTATCTCCTCTGTTATGGTTGAAAGTAAACTTATCCTTCCACCTTCTTACATGCCAAAACTGACGGAGATCTCCACACTATTTTTAGCATACTATTATTATTCTTTCTTTACTTGTTTTGTTTACGGTTGGATTCTTTTTCAAGATTCCTCTTCCATCCAACTAATATCTAATAAACTTATAGACCGGTGTGATTATTCTAAACAGACTTAATAAATCTTAAACCTAGCTTCTAAATTGTGTCTTATGTGTAATATTTGATTGATAAGAAATTCAAAAAATAAGAAAGGTAATCCAAGAGTTTCTTGGATTGGTGTTTTAAAAATAAAAAATAAAAAAATGCATTTAATTAAACAATTAAACATTTATTAAAGTAAAGAGGTTTTTAGTACCTCATATAAAATTCTTTTTTTCTTGCATTTCTTTCAATTAATAAGTGGTCAAAAATATAAAATTTTATTACGTAATGGATTGGGAATGTTATGATTAAACAATACTGAAACTTAGTGATCAACTATATAAATATATTTTAGAGTAATAAGATGAATTTAATTAACTTTTGAAGAGACATTAAAATTTATGTTGAATATATTTATGATTGATAATATAGTTGGGGTGTTAGAGCTTCCTATCAGGGTCCTTGGGAAAAGAAAATAATAATTAGAACCTTTCTATATTAAATAAATTGATTACTAAAGGAATGGTATTAAATTTAATGAGTTTAGTATTGTAATCGTTATGCTTTATATTGATTGACATTATTGTGGCATTGATAAATTATTGATCTTAGATCCAAATGATAATTAGGCATGATTATTGGACATTTTGAATTTCATCACCTACGCCTCTAATAATGTTAAAGTCTGAGTTGCACAAATATTAATTAAGTAGATGTTGGAAGATTAGTTGTTGTCATTGATGTCAACCCTAGTCATTGGTTTTGGACCCCAAGATTGATGAAGGTATTTGGACATGAAGGATAGTGCACATGCAGATACAACACCCATGTATGAATAGTATGCATCATGTTGTTTCCAGTGGTAGGTGGCACATCACATGGATCCTCATGGTTGAGGAGGAATGAATTTTTCAAGATGACAATGTGAATTGAAGAAGCAAGTACAGGTTGGCCCTGAAGATAATTAAAGAAAATATTTACAAAATAATAAAGTGTCAGGCCAGCCCTAATGTTAAAAGGAAGTGACATAAAGGGTATAAATACATCTCATTATACATTTATTTTTAAACACAAACAAGTTTTCTAATGAACAAGGAGATATAATGCGAATTTCAAAGGAAATCTGAAGTAAAGAAGGTCGGATTTCAAGGGAGGATGAAGTCTTTTGGTGATGTGTTATAAGGTATGTTATTTACAGGTCATCTTACCATTTCCGCTATAGATTTTTTTCTAGAACGATTCATATGGTTAAATTAGTATGGCATTGAGAAAACATATCTAGGTACCTGTGGTAAACATTTCATCTCTTTATTCACTATAATTATGAAGATACACTCTGTGGAAGATAGGGTTTTTTACTAGTCCTAAAGCTAGTCATAAATAGGTGTTCCATGTAAAACAATCATAACTTATTCATATAGAATCCAAATGAAGTGAGACCAATTGAATTGGAAAGAGTTCGGGTTTTAGTTTCTTGTGTGAAAATTTCAGAATCTGATGTTAAATATTGAGTGTGGGGCATTCTGTACAAGTTCGCTCTCCTGAATAAACCAGAATTGAATAAGGTCTACCATATTCTCTATAACATGTTTTTGGGGGGGATTCAAGGCGTGAAAATTGGAGAAGTTTCAAAGAATACAATGAGTTATATTATCAATAGGATCAGAGTATTCTAAGAAGTCAGTAATTGAAAAACTTGAATAAGTCTCAAGAATCATTATGAAGTTCTATGTGATGGTTAGTTGATGATGATGATTTAATGTAAAGTTTTATTATCTCTCATATATTCTTGGGTGGAAGGAATGGGCAAGGATGGAGAGGTCAACCCTCTCTTGATATTGGAGGATTGTATCTTCCTTTTGGATTTTTATCCCTCCCTTTATATTTGGAAGTTGTAGCTACCTTTGGAACTCATTACTTCTCCTGAACAATAACTATTGGTTATTTATCATATATTATGCATGGTGTATTGTGGTGTATTGGTGTAAATATTCTACTATTGTTCATTGCTCATTGGATATAATTGAATATATAATATGGTTGAAGTATAAGTTGGAAAAGTTTTTACATTGTACTTGATATTGATTCACCCCCCTCTCAGTATCAACAATTGGCATCGGAGCAGGTTTCCTTCATAATAGTTTAACCACTAGAAGGAAAATCCTGAGTAGATATGGATGAACGTGAGCACATTTCAAATGGTATTCAAATATTTTATGGAAGAAATTATGCATATTGGAGTGATAGAGTGAAAACTTACCTAATAGGTTTGGGAGTAGACATTTGGTACTCAGTTGTAAATGGCTATGTAATCCCAAATAATGCCCCAACCGATCGAAATGAGAAGAAGCTTATGAGTTGTAATTAAAAAACTATACATGTTATTCTAGGAGCATTGGCACCAACCATTGCTAGCAAAGTAATGGGGTACAACACTGCTAAAGAGGTATGGGACAAACTCAAGAGTATCTATGAAGGTGATCCAAAATTTAAGTAGGTCAAGCTTCAATGACATAAGGAAGAATTGAAAATTTGAAGATGGATGAAAATGAAGATATTGCAACCTATTTTCTTAGAGTTGATGAAGTTGTTAATGTTATCATAGTATTAGGTGAAGAGCTCAATGAACCCTTGGTTCTACAAAAAGTGTTGAGATCACTTCTCTTGAAGTATGATGCTAAGGTCTCTTCCATTGAAGAAACTAGGGACTTGACTAAAATGACAATGGATGAATTACATGGATCTCTTATAGCATATGAAATGAGAACAGGTACAGAAAGTGACCATCTAAATAATGAAGCAACCTTTAAAGCCATAAATAAGACAAAAGACAAGGATAACGACCTTCATGAAGAAATAACAAATTTCGTAAGAAGGTTCCAGAAGGGAAGTGGAAGATACAAATGTAAGTCTCCACTCAAATGCTTTAACTGTTGTAGAATATGACATATTTTTGAAAAAATATACTATAAAAAGAGAAGTAACAACAATAAAAAGATCTTCTACTCCAAGGATGATGACATCTCCTCAAATGAGAGTGATGAAGAAGATAATGACGGAGGAGGAGTCCTCTTCATAACCCAAGAAACCCAAGATGATGATCACAAGACTTCTAAAGAAGACGAAATCATTTCTGAAGAATATTCAGATGAAGAAACCAACCTTGATTCCTTTTGGGGATACAAAGACAATGCAAAGAGTGAACAAGAAGATGAGAATCTTGAAAAGTTGAAGCATGTTGAAACTGAAAATAGAAAGCTTAGAAACAAAACATAATACTAAAAGTTGAATTGAGTAGTCATGAAGAAAAGAATTACAACCATTGATAGCTTGAAGGAACAATTAGAATATTATGAGAAATTGAAAGAAGAATTGGATCACACAAAAGGGGAGATACTATTGACAATAGAAAAATTGAAGAAGTTGGAAAAAAGCAGTAAAAAATTAGATGAGATCCTTAGTAGTCAAAGATCTCCAAATGAAAAGAAAGGAATAGGATACAATGACAGTTTCAAGACAACAAAACAAGAGAAGGACTATGAAAATGATCAAGCCAACACTCCAGAACAAGTTGAACAACAAGATAGAAGACTAGAATTCAAAAGGAATGAGACATCAAGAAGGTCCTCTCCCATCAGGTATGAAAGAAATCATTATGAAGGAAACTACAAAAGAATGTATCATGAACCCATATGGACCACACCACAAATAAGATCACTTACTCCTAGGTATGGAAATTTCTTTCTTGGACATTGTTATACTTCCGGAAATTTTGGACACAGGGAAATCAATTGTAGAATCAATGAAAAGAATAACTACGCAAGCTACATGAATGGTGAAAATAGTAGATATGGAAATGTTCATAGACCTGTAAACATAAATTATAATCCATTTGACCCATTAATGGATAAAAATATTGTATGCTACAAGTACAATAATCTTGGTAACAAAGCACGAGATTGCAGAGAGATGAAGGAAGATAATCATATGCCAAATGTCCCTATACCAACTACAACATGGAAAAGGAAAGAAATTCCACACAATGAAAAATGTCAAATAGAATTGGTCACTAAAGAATGAAAAGAAGAAGATGAATGGTTCATAGACAGTGGGTGCTCATTTCATATGACCGGAGATCAAAGAAAATTTTTTAGCTTGAAGAAAAAGGGTGGAAATGATGCATTTGGAGATGAATCATCTACCAAAATACTTGGAAAAGGAACTATAAATATTGTAAGTGAAAATGTAAAAGAAGGAAAAGTCCTATTGGTTGAAGATCTGAAGCATAATCTCCTCAGTGTCAACAAAATATGTGATCAAGGATACAGTCTTACGTTTGACTCCCAAAAATGTAAAATCAGAGAAAATAACTCAGGAATATTGGTTGCAACTGAAACAAGAAGACTAAACAACATATACATCCTAGACATGAAGAAGAGAGAGAAGATAGAAGCCACACAAAAGGATTCCAAGGAAGAAAAAGTACCAAATACCAAAACTAAGGAATAATTATTATTGAGTGCCACATGTGCAGGGGGAGCAGCCCCAATGAAGAAGGTCACCTTATGCCATTGAACTCAGGGGGTGAAACCCCACCATTTGCCATTGATGTTGAAGTGGGAGAGATATTGGGATCATGATGAAAGGGGGAGAATCAGTGTTTTCATCAATGACAAAGGGGGAGATTGTTGGAAGATTAGTTGTTGTCATTGATGTTAACCCTAGTCATTGGTTTTGGACCCCAATATTGATGAAGGTATTTGGACATGAAGGACATGCACCATTGATTGAACCTCCTAGATATTTAGAGTTCACAGATATGGTAGGAAGCACAAGTTGTGAAGTGGAACACTCTAAAGTCCAGAGCACAGAGCAGATACAGATCATCCATCGAAATCAGATGAAAAACATTTGATATAGGAATATGAAGGTATTTGTGTAGTTGTTGAGTTAGGACTCCTAAATCCTAGAGTCCCGAAGTGTCATAGTCTGTGTCATTCAAGGGTTTTATCCCACAGGCTTGGCCTGAGGTCACATGTATTTCTATGCATGGTTAAATAGACCCTCACGAACTTGAATTTGCATGCAGGGTAAGGGAAAAAGGCCTCTAGAGAAGGAATTTGAGGGTTCAATAGGAGCCCAAGATCTGATTCATCTCCCTACTGTGAAATATCCTTAGACTGAGAGGTCGTTCTAGACCCATAAGTTGGTGTAGGTTTGCGTCAAGTGGTATCAGAAACATTATTGTGTATGTAGAAAACATGCAAAGAAAGGAAGGAGACTTGTCTCATATCATTAAGTGGTATTGAGAAAGGATATTAAGATCTATGTCAAAGGAATACTTGGAATCATGCCACCAAGAAGATGCAAAGACAGATCATTGGTCATTGCAGCCATGGAAGAGGAGATGAGACAACTTCAGGAAAGGTGAGATTCCATGGATACAACATTAGGAAGAGTGCCTAATGTTGGTGACGTCAGTGAGTCCTTGAATGAAGGTGTCGAAGTAGAATAAGTTGCATGAGAACAAGCATCAGAGGAGAGACTACCGAGAGTTGTTGTCAAGCTGGGAACGAGAGAAAAAATAGAGGTCCCAATGTATGAAGGTAATTTAAATGTAGACGAATTGCTTGACTAGGTAAGTTCTTTAGATAGGTACTTTGATTATGAGGAGATTGATGATGAAAAGAAGGTAAAGCATGATGTGAACAAATTGAAAGGACATGCAACGTTATGGTGGGAAGAATTTCAGGCTCACAGAAGATGCAAAGGTAAGTCTAAAATCAAGAATTGGGATAGAATGGTAGCTAAATTGAAAGCTAAGTTCACACCCAAATATTATCAAGTGAATTTGTTCAGAAAGCTACAGAATCTGAGACAGAAAGGTTTGTCAATGAAAGAGTACACCAAAGAGTTCTACAAGATGAACATAAGAGAGGGACATAGAGAGAATGATGAAGAAAAAGTTGAAAGGTACATTAATGGTTTGAGATATGAAATCCAAGTTGAAATCAACATGATGACCATGAGAATTGTGGACGATGCTTATCAGGTAGCCTTCAAAGTAGAAGAAAAGTTGGCAAGGAAGTAGAGTCAACAAAACAAAGGAAAATTTCCTAGCAGAGGCAGAGGAACCATCAGAGAAAATTTCTAGAAGCCCAGACCAGAATCTTGAAGGTATCACAGTCAAAACAAAATAGGAGGAAGTTCTAGAGGAGGACACTCTGGTGGAAGAAACTCTTTTCCTAGAGGAATATGAAGAGGCAAATGAGGAGAATTGAAGTGTTACACCTATGGAAATATAGGGCACATGTCTTGGGAATGACCCAAGAGAAAGAATACAAGAGATGGAGAAGCTCACATTTCTGACACGCAGAAGAAGAATGTGGAGACAGATATGAAGGTCGAAGCTGCATTAGAAGAAATATCACTCATGATGAGGAAATCTCTCATAAAGCCATAGAAAATGGTAAGAGAACCAGTCTAGAGGAAGAGTTTGTTCAGAACTTCTTGCAAGCCCAAAGACATGTATGCTAGGTAATCATAGAGAGTGGATATACTGATAATTTAGTATCCAGAGAGATGGTGGAAAAGACAAAGCTCGAGAAAATTGCACATCTGAATCCATACAAGGTATCGTGGTTGTTGAAAGTACATCAAGTCATGGTAAGTGAACAATGTATGGTTGAGTTTAAGATAGGTATTTATAGAGATGAAGTTTTATGTGATGATATACCCATGGATGTTTGTCATGTTCTATTGGGAAGACCGTGGAAATATGACATGAATGTCATACATGATGGAAGGAAGAACACTTATACCCTGGAGAAAAATGGGTGTAAGGATATGTTGTTTCCAACAGAAGACAAGGAGTCAAAGAAGAATCTAGTCCTTGTATACTTCTCATGAGTGGGAAGGAACTCTTGAAAGAAGTCAAGAAAGAATAAGAAATGAAGTTTGTTGTTGTAGGTAAGCCAAGAATCATCCTTACAAGCACCTCTATGAATTATTTTCCTGTGAAAATTCAAGATTTATTAGATGAGTTTGTTGATATTGTGGTGGATGAATTGCCACATTCATTACCTCCCATCAGGAGTATCAGTCATCATATCGAATTTATTCTAGGAGAAATTTTTCCAAATAAAGAAACGTACAGATTGACCCCTCGGTAGAATTAAGAGGCCAATGATCAAGTCCAAGAGTTGTTGGATAAAGGTTTTATAAGGGAAAGTTTGAGCCTATGTGTCGTACCAACTATGTTGATTCCAAATAAGGATGGAGGTTGGAGAATGTGCAAATATTCAATATCCATCAACAATATAACCATTAGGTATAGATTATATGATCCAAGGTGGATTGTTGTTCAAGGGAAACCAGTTGTGTATCTTGAAATGCTCAATGAGGGATAACCTGTTGAAAGAAAAACATAGTGGAGGTTTGGTTGGGCACTTTGGCCATGATAAAAAATATGCGCAATTGATTTCTTCGTATTACTRGACAAGAATGAGGTCTGATGTGAAGAAATTCGTGGAAAGATGAAGAATTCGTGGAATATGTCYAGAATATGTAACTGTTGATAMAGTCSAATTCTAGACAGTTACATATTTATARCATTCTGGACTGTATCAACARTTACATATTCTAGACATGTTGTGGGATGCTATAAATATGGAATTTGTTCTGGGATTACCAAGAACCTAGAGAGGAATTGATTCAATCTTCATAGTGGTCGACATATTTTTGAAGATGGCACATTTCATTCTATGTCACAAAACCAACAATCCGACTCATATAAAAAAAAATTCAAGGAAATTGTGAGATGACACAGATTTCCAAGGAGAATAGTTTCAGACAAAGACACTAAATTTGTGGGACACTTTTGGAGGAATTTGTGGAAGAAGTTGGGGACAAGTTTGTCTTTAAGTTCATCATATCATCCTTAGATGGATAGATAGACTGAGGTGGTGAATCAAATTTTAATAAACTTGTTGAGGAGTTTGGTCACTAATCATAACAGCCAGTGGGATCAAATTATGCCCCAAGCAGAGTTTGCATATAATGAATCACCAAATAGGAGCACTGGTAGAATCCCATTCTAGATGGTGCACGGGATGCATCCAAGAGGAATTTTAGATTTGAGAGATTTGGGACAAAATGAGTTTTGAAGCACATGAGCTGAGGATTTTGTTGCAGCGATGCATATTTTTCATGATCCGATCAAGGGATAGCTACATAATAGAAACCAAAAGTACAAGAGCATAGTAGACCAGAGAAGAAGAGAGGTAAACTTTGAAATTGGAGACCAGGTTTTAGCACATCTGAGGAAGGAGATATTTTCAAAAGGGAAATATAAAAAATTCAAGATGAATAAGATATGATCTTGTAAGATCCTCAAAAAATTTGTTGCAAATGCGTATGAGATTGAACTTCCAGAGGCCATTGGAATATTGCCAATATTCAATGTAGTAGACTTGTATCCTTACAGGATGGATGCTACATACGGTCAGGAGGAAATTCAGTGGAGGTATCATATGCCCATAGAAGAGAAACCACATATAGAGAATATTTTAGATTAGAGGATTGTTAAGAATACCAGAAGGAATATTTACTATGAGTATCTCATTAAGTGGAAAGACCATCCAGCAGAAGATGCCAGTTGGATAACTAAGAATGATATCCAGAAGCATGGAAAGATAGTGTAGGAGCTCATGGATAGGATTCCATGCATATTTTTTGTCCATAGTTGTATGATGCAGGAGCACCATCATCAACTCCCAACAAGTCGAGTGGAGGATAGTTCAACAACCAGCGTGTGCGTTCAAAATGTTTTGGATCCCAAGGAGAGTACATCAATTATTGTTTTTGAAATCATTGTAATCAAAAGGATTTTAATGTTTTGAGGAAAGATCCATTGTATGAGATCGTAGAAGATTATAATTATCTTAATTAGTTGCAGTATTGTACATATATTGAGCATCGACTCATTTTTGGGTTGTAAATTCCATTTATTGTAATAAACCTTGGTAGGAGAATGTTTTAATTATGATATGATAGCACTAAGATAAACTGGATGGAAGGATTGAGAAGCCCCTCCATGTATAAATATATGTAATCTATGCCCAAATGAGGCTGCTGAGAATTGTGATTGTTGTTGAAGAATTGTTGAACAATTGTTGTATAGAGTTGATGAAGAGAACCTTGTAGATTCTTTGTTGAATGAATATAATAGAGGAAGATTTCTTTCATAATCTGAGTTTGCATATATTTACCTTTGAATAATTGGGTAATGTCATGTTATTTGATTTATTTTTTTATATGTCAATGTGTGCATTCCATGGTTAATTGAATGAGTCTGTAATGTTCTGTAAGTTTCAATTGTTTCTCTTCTGAAGTACTGGTGCAAGGAGTGCACAGTAGCCACGCAAGGAGTGTGAAGGCAAAGTCATTTTCAGACTCAGTAGCTCAGGAGAGATAACATGAAATTTCATGGGTGAGTGCAAGGACTACACATATACTCATCTGAGTATAAAAGATCCAAAAGAACCTCAGAAGGTGTGCATAGGTACAACACTTAGTCAAGTGTTGAGAGTGTCTCAAAGAAGACGAGTGCAAGGAGTGCATGGGAATATTTCCTGAAAATCTTCAAGTTTTAGTGAAGTGCAAGGTGTGCGTGGAAGTCTAGGTCACCTCGAGTGTTAAAGCTCAGGAGAAATAACAATCATAATTCTTTGAAGCGAGACCCCTTTAAATTTTAAGGTCGAGTGGATGAGATCCACTCGAGGAGGAGTGAAATATTCTCTAACTGTCAGATATAGGAAAGTAGTGCAGGTGTTAACCCTTGAAGTCCTTTGGACTTCATGTACTCGGAGGTTTTTGTGTGTTGTGTGCAAAGAAGGAAATTTTCCCAAAGTCCCAGGAACCAAAAACAATCTAGACCATCCAATTGTGAGGACACATTTCCATACATTCATCAAAGTTTGGAAGTTCGACTATTCGGTAGAATTGGGGTGTGATAGAAAATGTTTACGGAATTCCCAAAGTTTCGAAACCTAGAACAAATCCTAGCCATTGGCGTAAAGAGACAGGTGTCAACAGATCTCGTAGTTTGAAGATATGGTACTTCAGAGGAATGTATGTGTAATTTTGTTTGGGTCGATAAATCCCGAAGGCCCGAAGGCCTGAGTAGATCCAATTCGTCCATTTGCAAGAGCACACACACCATTGATTGAACCTCTCGGATATTCGAAGTTCGTCGATTCAGGAGGAAGAGCAAGTTGCGAAGTGGAATGCTTTGAAGTCCAGAGCGTGGAGTAAATACAGATCGTCCATCTAAAGAGGACGACAGTCATCCGATCTATGAATATGGAGATTCTGCTATTCAGAGTTCAGGGTATTTGTCTAGTTTTTGAGTCACGACTCTTGAAGCCTAGAGTCCCGAAGTGTTGTAGTTTTTTCCAGTCAATGGTTTTATCCCTCGGACTTGGCCCGAGGTCACATGGATTTCTCCGCGTGGGTAAATAGACCCTCACAAACTTGAATTGCATGCAAGGTAAGGGAAAAGGGCATCTGGAGAAGGAATTTGAGGGTTTAGCAGGAGCCTGAGAGATGATTAAGCTCCCTACTATTAACAATCCTCATACTGAGAGGTTGTGTGAGCCCCAAGAGGTGGTGGAGGTTTGCATCACACAAGGACCAAAAACGTTTCCCACAAACAACACTAGGCTCAAGTCTTCCTATTCAGATTCTTGAAATTCAGGGTCAGTTCTCTCTCTTTGTACAAGACATTGATTCCTACATGAAATTATATTTTCTATTGTTGTCATTCTTATCAATTCCATTTATTTTCTTCTCCAAAAACTCCTCTGAGCAACTCTCGATCGACATAGTATTGGATCAATTTGTATTCCTGAGGGGAATTTTACCCATGAACACAAGAGCATATATGTTGAATTCTCAGGATGGAAGATTATTCATTAAATTTGAGAGTCCATGCAGTTTCGACCTAGGTTTTGGATACCAATTGAAGTATAAGAGACAAATCATGGGATGGATCAAGATGGGTGTGATTAAAAATTAACAAGAGTCAGCATCGAGGTCTTGTTCTTCTAGGTCGAATTGAAAAAGTAAGTCATGATGGAGATGATATGGATTTATACATGAGATTAGTTTCAACTTTGTTCCCCATTTCCAACTTCTACATATGTCCTTAGTGTTGTTATGGGCTCAAGTTTGTGGTTCCCCTTCTCAAGGCCAATGAGAAGAAAAAATAAATTTTTTTATAGGTATGGCTAGCACAAGCCTCTTTGTTTCAAGTTTCAATGGCATTTATTGGGAAAAGAACAAGCTAGGCATATTTAGAGATGAGGTGAGAGACATAGACTGACAAGTTAGTAGAGACTGATAAGGGTAATGTTTTCTCTGATGTAGAGAGAGGAGGGTCGTGAATGGTAGTATCTTCTCATGATAGGAGAGATAGATCTGCGGGAACAAACAAAACCTATAGGTTTTTTCACACATGAGAGAGAGTCATCTAATTAAAACAGTCGGCTCTAATACCATTGTCGTGTAGATTATTGAATAACTCTACACTTGATTGATTTTTATTAGCGTGACACATTCATAAATAAAATGTATGTGACATTTGGTTTCATCTTCTAAGAGGTTCAAATGAATCTTGATATTTCTCCTAAATAATCTTTACAAAGTACCTCAATCCCTAAGAATTAGGTATCTAATAGTTCTAAAAACTAATTAAAGACATCTACCTTTATTAGAAACTACTATGCAGTTCTCTTAAATAACAGTATCATATAAATCCAATCATACACTTATTACCTTCACAAAAAAAGTCTGTATACATCCTATATCATGTTTTCCTGGATTAAAAAATTTGATTTAAGGGTTTTGTAAGGGGGGGATTTTTTGGGTTTTGTCCGTGTAACTTAGGAGGTAATATTTGGCCTAATAAGGTATTTTTTACTCTCTTATCAAGATTCTTAAACCAATTCCTTGATTTATTAGAAGGCATTATTTTATCTAGAAGAGAGCGCATAGTGAGAAAACCTTCAGAATATTCCCTTTTGGGTCTTGTAATTTACCTAGTTGATGAAAGTAATTGATTTATATAGGTATGAATAAATTTCACATGCATGATATGATTATGATGTAACTTGTTACCATGTTCTAGTGCTTGAAAAATATATGTAATTGACTAAAAACATACTATTGGATTTCTTCATAACCTTGTCTCATTATTCCAAAGCTAATGACTATCAATTATGATCTAGAATGTTTTTCTTTCACTTGATCATTGATTAAGTTGAAGAAGATAACTCTTTTATGCATTTCTAATTGAATTTTTTTCATATGAATTGGCCTACAAGGAGGGATATTGAATTAAAAGAAATTTACAAGAGAAGTGTTGGAACAAGCCTCTTTCTAACCATTTTATACATAATTTATATTTGATAATTTACATGAAATTTGTACTTAGATGTAATGGACTAAGTAATTTACTTATAAGGATTAAAGGTTGGTTGTATATGGACATTGGATGGAATATTTGTTATATTTTTGTTGTTGAGGACAATTGTGAACCATTGAATGATTAGTAGAGGACTAATCATTGTGGTCTAAATCCTTGTCATAATTAAATTGGTAATTGATCCACATTTGCTAGTTTTGTTTTCTCATTAGTTGTGATTGAAATATTCAGAGTGCTAGAATCGTGTATTTACATTATATAATGCTTACATGACATTATAATGGAAAAATAAGTGATTGAAGGTATGGTTAAAAAAACACTTTTTAAGCTATGTCCATTGTTTTTTGTTAACGTCACAATGGGAGTTACACTCTTTAAGAGGGTACTTCTAGGTTTTCAGTTTATGTAAACATGAGAAGAAACAAATTTGATGTTAACAAAAACATGTATAAATGGTATTCAAATATTAATTAGTTAACTTCTATAACTATTAGAAAACATAATTTTCAAAATAAAAATTAAATAAATAAGTGAGATAAACTACATTTTTTATAAATAGTGCTTGTATAATATTTTTTTGAAAATTATAAATTTAAAATAGTTGTTGTGAACAAAATTCATAACTTTTTTAGAAATTTGCAAGGACAAAAGGGTAGATAAATCTAAATTGGACACATCAAATTATATTACTATTTTTTGAAAAAATATCATAATTAGAAAGATAACACACTTAGTGGGAAATTAATTCCATTGGACATCAAAATCTATATGGACTTCAATTTTTTAAATATGTAAAATATCAAATTTTCATCATCACATTTCACTAAAAAATATAAAACAGCTTCATAGATTCAACACAAGAAAAACTAATTTCATATCACAATCATAATTTCTTAATTGTGATGTGAAATAAAATAACTTATTGTCTAAACGTATCACTTGTCAACCAAAATGAAAAAATAATTTTAATTTCCCACTTAACTAAAAATCAAATGACTTATTATAAAAACCTATGGATTCCACAACAATTTCATTTATCAATTACTTAACCCTATTACTTACTTAAATGGAACAATAAACCTATCTATATGTTGGTAATTATGTTAAACTTTAAATTTAATATACAATGTTCAGTTCCTCCCTTTTGTAACACATTCATAATTTCACATACACCTCATAAGAATTTTCTCTAACACTTGCATTTGGTTCATGCATATGTCCTTTCTCTTTCATTGATTCAATTATGGAAAAAATTCAACCTCCGAGAAGCATGCTCAATTCAACCATCTTAGACGCGTTCTAAGATGACGTGCAAAGCATTAAAATAGTGCATATGTCCCTCCCTCTCCATATTTTTTTTCTCAAAGATACAAAGGGAGCTTCTTTTAAGATCACGGGTTGTTTCTTCAACCATGGTTCAATCCAAATGTTACGTAAACCTTTTCTTTCATTGTTCATAAATTTCAATTTTTAGTCGTTCATGTTACGAGCAATTATGTTATTACGAAGTTGTTAGGTATTTTGCAAAGAGTTGTTAGTATTTTTCAACGTCCTTTCCTTTTGAATGGTGTGAACATTTTTTTTTATATCTCGGTGAATATAAATATTCTAGTGCTCTTTTATGTTAGTTGTAATTATATTAGTATTTATGTTATTAAGTATTTTATATTATATCAAATCTTTCACATTAAGTGCATTATTTTATATTTATGAATTTAGGAAGAATATCATTAATGATTATAACAAAAACATGTTTTTAATATTATTATTAAAAAATTAATTAATTAAATAATTTATTGATTTTCATAATTGTTTTTTAGTATATAGATTTCTATAGCTAGTCATAATGTGGATCTTCACATTAAGTGCATTATTTTATATTTATGAATTTAGGAAGAATACGATTAATTAATGATTATAAAAAAAAAACAAACATGTTTTTAATATTATTATTAAAAAGTAGGTTGGGATTTGGTATCAACTAATTCTTCAAATGATGGATTTGGATTTTATTGTTTTGTGTTGGTTACAACTAAATAGACCAAGTTAGAATATGGATAGGGATTGCATTTAATAATCAGTTTCTTATAAATGTATATAAATACATGTAAGTCCGTAGAGGCAAAGAGAGAGATAGAGTGAGAACTTGCTAGTCTGTTGTAATATCCATGATCTAAATAATAAGACAACCGATGCCTATGCTTGGTAGACATAGCCCAACGTTTGGGTGAACCATGTGAAATCCCTGTGTTTCTTATCTGTGTGATTGTTAATTATCATATGTGAATTGTGTTTTCCGCATTTACAATTCTAACAAGTGGTATCAGAGTTGATTGAAAGAGCATCAAATTCTCAAAAAAATCGCAAAAGTGAAATCTATGTAAAATGTGTCGAGTTCAACATCATCACAAGTCCCTCCTTTGGAAAGATGCGATGTCATACTAGTCAGGTGCGATGACTCCAGTGGTAGCATGAGGTGCGACGACTTCCTTTAAACACAAGTCCCGATCCAAAGATAATATTCGCATGGTTTAAGGCATGGTGCGACCCTTTTTTTTGAAAGTTATGCTTTATATTTTATAATATTATATTGTATGCATAAAAGGTGGAGGAGTGTATGCATTAAAGGGTTTAAGGTATGACATGGTGTTTTTAATTAAGCACGAGATATTCCTTTTTTAAAAGGATCGAATAAGAGTGAGTGGATGAATTAAAATGTAAAAGTGGATGGTTTAAAAAGTGAATTTTTTGTTTTATAAATTTTTTTTATATATTATTAAAAGGGTTTTTTGGATTAAAGTTTTTTTTTAAATTATTGTTCAATATTGAGTAAGATCATTCCTCTGTATAAAGGCTTGCTTTTATAAGCAGTTTTGGGTATTAGGAGATTTTGTGCTAATGGCTAAGATGCAGATTTTGAAGTTTGAAGTTGAAAAGTTCAGTGGTAAAAGTAGCTTTGAGCTCTGGAAGCTTAAGATGCGGGATTTACTAGTGCAACAAGGGTTGCAAAAAGCATTGGCAGACAACTCAAAGAAACCAACGGCCATGACGAATGAGGAATGGGAAGACCTGGATGCAAAATCTCTTAGTACCATTCATTTATGTTTGACAAATGATGTTCTGTTTAATATCGTAGGAGGGGATACAACATCGGGCTTATGGAGCAAGTTGGAAAGTCAATATATGACGAAGTCCTTGATGAGCAGAATCTACTTGAAGAGACAGTTGTACATTTTGCAGATGAAAGAAGGTACAAAAGCTGTTGACCATTTAAATACCTTTAATACAATTATAGTTCAATTGACTAGTATGGAAATTAAATTCGAAGATGAAGATAAGGTTATCACACTATTGTGTTTGTTGTCTGAGACTTGGGATAATCTATTCACCTCTATTAGCTTTAGCTCAGCAGATGTTTTAGATTATGACTATGTTGTGGGAACTTTGTTGGCTGAGGAGATGAGGAGAAAATCTAGTAAAGAAACCTCAAATTTAGAGGCGATGTTGGTTAGAGTTCAAACTAAAGAGAAGAATGAGAGAAGTTTTTCTCGATCTAAGTCAAGAAACAGAAAGGGTAAAGCAAAATGTTGGTACTGTGACAAAACATGACATCTCAAGAAAGATTGCTGGAAGAGAAAGGAATCTAAGGAAAACTCTATGAAGGAAGAAAATTTGGATGTAACAAATTCAGGTATGACTGATCAAGTTTTATCTGTTTCTAGTAATTTACAATATCAAGAAGAATGGTAGTTAGATTCAGGTGCCTCCCACCATATGTGCTCACATAGAAATTGGCTCATTTCTTAC
>ML778947.1:2382177-2421042 GCA_009831015.1 Picea engelmannii
AATTTTTATATATGATTAGGTAAATGTAAAAAAGTAAACACATAAACGGATGTCTTTATAATAGCTAGAAAATTAATGATTGAAATCACAGCCATTTATTTTGTGTGACTACTAAGAATATTCCAGCCATATTTAATCCTGTCGATAGAAAACTTATTAAGCACTAAACCCCTATTAAATCTGCCAATTGTCAATAGGTGTACGCCTTTAGGCGTAACAACAAGAGGAGGAAGAAGTGTTGCGTGTGTCCGTGTTTAATGTGCCGAAAGACTTATTGACGCTTAACCCAGAGGCGTACATTCCTCGGTTGGTTTCCATCGGACCCTATCACCACTGGAGATCTGACCTCAATGATATGGAACGCTTCAAACTGGGAGCTGCTCGTAGATTTCAGAAGAGAATGAACAGACGCAAGTTTGAGACCATCGTTGTTGAGGAGTTTAAGAAGCACGACTGGCAAATCCGGAGCTGCTATCACAAGTTCATCAATTATAAGGAAGAAACCTTGGCATGGCTCATGGCTCTGGACGCTGCCTTCCTTCTCGAGTGTTTGCAGTTTTATGTGAGATATGCCGACCAAAGCTCCCACACAGAGTTCAAGCAGCTGGGGGCGAGACTTGGATCTGAGTGGCACCGGCGCTCGCCAAAACGCCATTGTCAGAGATGTGATGATGCTCGAAAATCAATTGCCACTCTTTCTTTTGCAGAAGCTTTTGAAGTTGCTGTTTGAGGGTTGTAAAACCAAGGCAGAGGAGAGGCTCCGCAGGCTGCTAAGACTCGTATGCCAGGAATTATCTCCTTTCACTTTCAAGTTACCCGAGGATTCAAAGGTCCATATAGACGGAAGAGGACACGTGCTGGAGGTGCTGTACTACTGTATCACCCCTCTTTCCAATAATCAAAACCCTAGTCCATTTGAACAAGATAACGATGCACCTGATACATCCGACATGTCAACCAATACACGAGCCTTCAGTTTACTATGGAACACTCTCTCTTCTTTAAAGATTGGCCCCGTCCAATTTCTCACGGACTTACACGGCGAGTGCTGAACTGGAGGCCTCTGCAATTTGTAATGAAGTTGCCCTTAGCCGGACTTCTTGCTACTCTTGCGAAACTACCTGTTCTGAGTGCATTTAAGAAACCCTTGGCTTTTCTAAAATAAAATTTCTGATGAAAGTTCTCAATTCAATTCAATGATTTATATTTTCAACTTATATTAATGAAAATAATATTTTCAGAGGAGCAAAAACATTGAGTTTTGTATACAATGAATTACAAAACTGCTATTCTACAACAGATATTAAAACAATCTTCAATATTGACTTCTTAGTGCACACATCATATCAAATGGTAAAAGGAATAATCCAATAACAGAGACTGCTATACACTTCACGATATTTTACAAATATATAGTATCGAAGTCGAAGGCTCCTCTACTTAAGGACGATATTGTGAACTTGGAGACAGCATGGATCACAAGACATAATTACTAAGGTTTTGAGCTTTAGGCTGACTTGATGGGCATAGATGTATATTATGTGTTATAGAGGTTTGTACACTGGGTTTTTGGAGCTGCAATTTCTCATTAATGAATGATTCCACAAAGGAAGGGAAGATATTAGAATTAAAATCGCAAGGGTTGCTCCCGTAGCAGTCACAGAGATAAGATATTGATAGTTGAATGTTGTGATTTGATCAGAAACTGCACATGTTGTATGGCTCAATTTTTTATAGGCTCCCTCCTCAGAAGGATGCACTATGAAAGAATGGTGGGTTTCCATTTCCAAATTTTGTGTTGAGAAATGCATTGCCACACATAAAAGCATGATTTGAGTTGAATTGTCCGACGAAATGTGCTTTTTGTGAAGCAAAGCTTAATCTCACAGTGGACATTATCGTAGCATTGATGTTTGTAGCAATATTCTTCATCAAAAATTGGTCGACAAAGTCACGAGCTACATCTTATTGTGCCCAACTATTAAAACATGTAGTAGTTAAAAGATGAAAAGAATTTCTCTTACATCCCTTACTAGGCCAACTGTCACATCAAAACACATATCTCAATCGACCACCACCCATGCAACGTGGCTAAATTTTCACCGAAAAACACCAAATGTTTCAATAGTTTTAGGAGAGAAGTACAACTGGCAACGGGCCAAAAAAATAAAAAAATGAAAATAAAAAGCGGTCTGCGGAAAACGAAGCTTTTGGAGAATCGATATATCTATCGAGACTAAACTTTTTTACTATACATCCTCGGAATAGGGCATGCGAATTGATATGGGAACCATTAATTCATTGATTTAATGATAAATTCAATTTCCAACGGCTGTACTGTCGACAACCATTGATAGATCCGATCCATTGATAGAAAAATACGAGATACAGGACACCTAAAGACAACTTATAGATTCGTTGAAATTTCCAAATCAAATCAAATTTTGGTTGGTAAACAAAAAATTAACTTGCACAAAATTTACACCTTAATATCTAATAAAAAGAAATTAAATCGCACAAATTCAAGCCCAGATATCAAATAGCGTTGCTCCGTCCACACCAAGAAAAATAATGATTAACTTCCAAACAGGAATTAAATTGCACAAAATTTAAAAATTGATATCAAATAAAGCTACAGCATGAACATAAAGAGGAGAGGGACTGTAAATGACAAGTGAGATCGATTGTAAAGATTCTCTGATTTGAAATCGCTTTCTTTCCTATTATACAATAATAGACATCACTTCCAAATGAAACTATTGTACAATAAGTGACTTTTCTACGACTGTGTTATTACCCCTGAAGAACAATTCAGTTTAAGAAAACAAGAAACCCTCCAGCTCTAGGAGGGCGAGAAGAAAAAAAAATAACTACATGAAAGATCAAAGTTAGATGGGTTGGCATTTCCTGCGAAGCAAAGTGGTGTTTATGAACACCATTTGTTTTTCAATAGACTAATTAATAAATCAGGACTTTTTCGCCATAGGAGCCTTCGTTGCGGGCTTTTACTTTGCAGGGGACTTGACAAACTTGATGGACTTGGGATTCTTGGCCGACACTGGTTTTGCAGTAGTGGGCTTCTTGGTAGGTGCGACCTTCATCGGAGATGGCTTCTTGGCCGATGCAACTGATTTTGCATCCTTGGTCAGTTTCGCAACAATGGTGTTGCTTGCAGCAGGAGCCTTTGCGACCTTCTTGGCTGCCTTCATTTTCAATGTAGGTTTTGCAGATTTTGGGGCAATCTTGGGCTTAGAGACAATTTTCTTCTTGATAGTCTTCTTGACAGGTTTATTTGCAGGGACCTTCTTGAGTCTCTCTGCCAACTTGAAAGAATCCTTTACCTTAGTAAGCTTGTCATCCAAAACGAGCTTCTTGATCTGCATGCCAAGCAGCATGCCAAGCATCTTCTTGTACTTAGGGGGAAGATCTTCCTTGTTCTTATCCTCCATGTATTTAGTAATGGTCCTAGGACTTGAACCTCCCTTCTCCTTCAAGGAAGAGATCGCCTCTTTGATCATTTAAAAAATACATAATCAACAAGTTATATAACAAGATCTGCCATTACAAGCCACGCTCCAATAGATTCACAGAATGAAATCAAAGAAATGTAACACTAAAATAAATCATTTAACCAACTATACCTGAAAGAATGGAGGATGAGTAGAGGAAGTCTTGGAGCCTCTGGGATCCTTGGGTTTCTTTTCCTTGGGAGGCTTCGCCTTCTTGGCGGCATTGGGCTCATCGACCTTTGCTTCAGTAGCGACCAAAATAACTTCCTTGACGACAACAATAACAACTTCCTCGGGAGCATTCTTTTTAGCTGTAGAGGCCATTGCTATAAGTCACATAATTAATACTCAAAAAAATTTAGGATCCTGAATGTTTTCACACACAAGAGAACCTTCTCTTTCAAGCCTTTGCAAACAACAACCAAGAAAATCATAAAACAAATCAAATGCAATGGACCATACTCCTTAAAGGCTTTTATATTTAAGAGGAATGATAAGGGTGGTGGTGTAGCAGGGTGATGGACGAAGGTAAGAAGTATTTGTGGAAATGAATAAGTGGTTGGAACTATCCGGTTGCAGACAAACACACTGGTATCACTGAAATTTGGTCTACAACATCGCATGCAAACGGTTATAGGAATATAACATCTCCAAACACCTATTAGTTAACCTGCAGCACCAAAATGCATTTCCAAGAGACAAAAACTATACAACTGGTCAAAAAATTGACATGCACAAAAATACTAAAGGAAGCGCACACACACTGTGTAGGCCAAAGAATCTCATAGAGTGCACAATGCACCATATGCACGACTGTGTATGAGAAAAGTCATGTACTCCTGTGAACAACGCATTTATGGTTCTTTTTGGCCCCTCGCCCACTTCTGGACCAGCTCCCAACTTGATTTGACCCTCAAATCTGAGTTGAATCCGAATGGGGGGCTGGTCAAAGACCTAAGGGTGCTCTAAAGGGCCCCTTGTCCACACTGAGAACCAGTTGGATATTGCCTCAACGACATGCTATAAAAGAAGGCCATGGATGCACTAAGAATATAAGAATCTCATAGTATTGTTATGTTGCCTCTATTCTCTTTCAAGAAACCTTTTTTCTTCTTGGAGTATTCTAGCATCATCTCAATAAGCTATTCACCTCACCTCTTGAGGGAATAGGCTTGGATTTCTTCACCATTTGTTTTCTAGTTTATCATTGTAAGAAGAGCTCTCACATAGGGGACTCAAGAGCCCTCCCAAGGAGGAAGAGGGGATCCATAAGTCCTCATTTCTCTACGATGTTTTCCCACTAATATAGTTATCCATTGGTTGAATGATTATTAGTCAATTGGTTGATTGATTTTGTATCCAAGTTTCTTATGCATTTTAGTTTCATTTCCTTATTTATTTTCTTAGTTCTTTCTAGCTTATTTGTTTGTTTATTTCATGTGTTTGGATTGATTAATTCATACACTAACCCCTGTCTTATCTTGCAGGCCCAACTAGACTTGCAAGTGCCCTGATTTTTCTCATTCAAGTGGCGAAAATGACACAACAGATTGGCGACCATACTGGGGATAAGGTATCAATTTCCTCCGTATTTGGGTTGTTTGAGAACTTCTTTTTGACCTGTATTCCTTGCAGGGATCATAATTGACGTAGCCTTACCTGTCAAGAGGTAAGTTTGGATATGGAGTGTAACACACCCACGACGGGGCATAAAATTTTTCGCTTTTCTTAAATGACAGATTCTCCATCCATGGTTTCTAATTTGGAAAGTAAAGGAACCAGTCCGACCTCTCGGTCAAGGATCTCCGATTCCAGAGACAAACAACTCTCTGAGACCTTGATGGTCTCTTTCTACAATTAAACGCAAAATTTGTTGACTTCTGGGTGCAGGTCTAATGGTACTCACGACCTTCCCTTTTTTCACTTGCAAAATCTCCGAGTTTGGGCGCTAGCCCATTTTCTGATAAGCCCTTCCTTGTCATGACCTTGGGTGATGACCTCACGTAATCCATGCGATTGCGGGTGCGGCCAAGGGTGGTTTGAAACCAACTACTTTTCACCCCGCAATTCACCTTGAGACTCCCATGTCCTTTCTCCAAAACCGTTGTTTGGATTGTGGCTTGCCCTCAATTTTTTAAAGTTTAGGCACCTTTGGTCCCTGGAATGTGATGGGACCGTCGATCTCATGACCTTGACGATGCTTCTGAAATGACGGCTCAGATCTATCCTTTCTGAATCTACGAATCAAATCTAGCCTTTCTAAATCAACGATTGTGATTTATTTCGTGATTTGGGTTTCGGGAGTCTCAAATCTCAACTTTCACTTCCTTCGTCAGAAGCTATCTTCCAGAGTGGAAGAACTGTTAACACCTGTCCTCAACAAATGGATGGTTCTGATGAACTTTGGCTCTTCGACCTTCGGGAGTTCTTGCTTTTTCATTCACCCTTTTCTCCTGGAGTGCTTTGTACCTGGATTTGTATATCAGATTCCATGCGTCTACTCGGATCAACGATCTATATCCTCTCTCCACAAACAAAAAACTTTGGTGTGTCAGATCTTCTGACACATGTCCTCTCCAAATCAACGTCCCTGGTCCTCTTCGAGACTTCGACACTTTTCAACCAAGACTAGATCAATGGTCCTTCGACCTCCTCCTTGATCAACGATCGACATCTCCTTCAGGACTTCGATGCTTTCACCCTATGCTTTCCTCCAGAGTGCTCCATACCTGGAGTTCTAGATCTGGCACCATGCATCCACCTTCAAATCAATGGCTATCATTCGCTTCGGGACTTTGGCCTTCGACGATTTCAAATATCAATTTCCCCACGTTCTGCTTCTCCTGGAGAATTTTATCCGAAGTTCATGATCTAATGACATTTTTCCTCTCGCACATCAAAGGCTCCTAACTACTTTGGCTATTCGGGGTTCAAGGATTTCAAACTTTACTCCTTCTTTTTCTCTCAGAGTTCACGATCTTTCGCCACGCACCCTCTAGATCTAACGGTCGAGATTCTCTTCAACTCTTCGGCTTTTCAGGCTTCGGTAGTTTCAGAATCCTATGCACTTGTTTCTCCTGGAGTGATTTCACCCAAACTTCATGGATTTCCGCCATGTGTCCCTCTACAACAGACGATTGCGATCTTCTTCGACCTTCAGGGCTTCGAGATTTTTTCACACTCCTCACTTGGAAACCTACAATGTAGTTTTTCCTGAAGTCTCCAATCTATCAACACGTATCTCGTGTCAGTCGACGGACATGATGTACTTCGGGTCTTTACCTGGAGTCCATAGACTTACGTCGCCTGTCCTATGGATCCAATAGCTGATGTTTACTTCAGACGATCCGATGGTTGACAGTTTCTTCATACAATCTGACGTTTGACATTTTCTTTGGGTCTTTACCCAGAATCTACAGGTTTACGCCGCCTGTCCTCTGGGTTTGACACTTGAGATTTACTTCATTCTCCTTAATGATGGATGGTCCCAAACTATTTTGGGACTTTGGTAAGTCCACTCTCCTTCATGTGAAAAGAACTAAGGCTTGGGCACCTTGATCCAATCAGACGACTATTGGTCCTCTATGTTGTGATCCAACGACCATTGTCGCTCCTCCTCCTGAGCTTCTGATCTCCTTTAACTTAGAATATTTTATAAGTTTTCAAAGGCCTCGACCTTTTCTCCTCCTACGGGTCCATCTATTGGACTTCATCTGCACACCTGGAAGTGCTATCTTCTCTGAGCTTGATTCCCCTTGAAGATTTTTCCTTCCCATGCACTTGTTGTGTTTCAGGGATCTTGTCAAACTCAGATCGAAGGTCAATGTCGATCGACAGTTCACAGAAATTGTCGGGCCACAACATGTTTGCTCTTTATCAAAGAGTTCGACCTCCACAATCTGGAAAGTGCTCGCCCAACTTGGTATAAATGGAGTTATTGATATTCCAGCCTAACAAGATCAACGACGTTAGTGAATTACGGGCCTTGAAATAGTGCATCTGCTACTTTCACCTTCGCACTCCACAATGATTCCCCACCATCGATCTCCATTCATAGATCGGTGGTTGACAGTGATTGCGAGGTCCCACCTCCGCAATCTGAGAAGTGCTCGCTCAACTCTAGTCTAATCCTAGTCGTTGATCTTCCATCCCCAACAAGATCAACAACATGGGTTGATTGTGGGCCATGAGCTAGCAGGTCCGGTAAATTCACCTTCGCACTCCGCAATGATTCCCAACCGTTAACTAAATCGAGTGGCTAGTGTTTGATTCAGTAACTCTAGTGAGTATTTGAGTCAATATGATGACTGGGATGGCCCCTCCTCTCATTGAACGGCTCGCATCCATCTCCGCTGTAAGATTCTTAAGTAATGGTTAGTTCTGGTAACTTGACTATCGTCTACCTCCTAGATATGACGGTCGGGACAGTTCCCAGGCATCCTCATATCTAAGGCTCAGATTTAACTTTGAGACTTCAAGATTTTGGGGATTTTACCTCCCTTACGATGAAATCACTTAGTTCTCCGAACTTCCGAATTCCGAATGACTCCAGGGTTAACTCCCACGCTCTTTCCCGTACCCAATGGTCACAACAGACCATGATTTCTTCCGAGAAGATTTCATTCATTCATCTTCGAAACAAGGGACCTTCCCTTTTGATACTTCAACCTCGTTGTTCTTCATGAGCTTCATTATCTCTCAAAGGATTAAGAACTTTGTGCTCTTTCTCTTGAACTTAACACTTGGAAGAATCCTTTTGCGCACCCCTTACTCTCATTCTTCAACTCTATAACTTAAGTGGTTCTCAGTATCTGCCTGCCTCGCAGAGAGCCTGTGCATACGTGCACTATATCTCCTTAGCTTTAACAGAATCCCTCCTCCAAGGGACTCAGAATGACTAGGAGTGTCGACATGCGTACATGAAATTGTGCCCAAGGTTGACGAACTCACAATTCATGGATCTAGCTTAAGCCACTACAGGGTGCAATAATTTACAATGAAAAAACATGTCCAATCCATACTTTCTTAAATACACAACTTAAACAAGAATAAAGAGATATAGTATAACCATTAAGAAAACATACGCATCGTTGGGTCCTTCATATTATATCCCTTTTCATTACATAATTACAGCTTAATTTCATAGGGTATGAGAATACTTACCTATTACAAGTTCCATCCAACCAACTGACTATGCGTGTGTGCCTTTCCACCCAACCATAGGCTCAGAGGCATTCATTCTTAGCACTCTAGTCATCCCTCTTCCAAGCCTTGATATCACTAGGGAATTTACGCCATCTCTCAGAGCAACTTTCTCTGCCACAGTGACCCTGTGAGGTTTATCAGATGCTTCCTCAACATCAAGCTCGCG
Source organism: Picea engelmannii (assembly GCA_009831015.1). Lineage (NCBI taxonomy): Eukaryota > Viridiplantae > Streptophyta > Pinopsida > Pinales > Pinaceae > Picea > Picea engelmannii. Next base: position 2,391,058 of record ML778947.1, read on the forward strand.
TTCAGGTCCTTGGGGCCATGTTCTCGACACTTCCTTTGGGTTTGAAAATCTACCTTATGATATTGTGCTCTCATCCCGTCTCCTATATCCTCTCTTATTGTGTTCCTATATGTATCTTACATTCCCTCCTTTGGAAGGTTTCCGACCTATCCTGTTCCTTTTGTCAGAAGGAAGCTCGGGTCTGCAAGTCTCTGTGGTACTTTGGGCTGACATCCTGCAGCTAGACCATGCTTCCATTCATGGGGGTGGTTGATAATTCAACCACTGGTATTCTCATCATTAACTGATTTCTCTCCTCTAGAGATATCATGGCTCGTACTTCAAGGCTTCACCCCCAACAGTCAGTTATGGGCAGTTTAACAATAATACATTTACATTGTCCCCATGCCTTAGCATGGTAATCCTATTTTATGATTAATTACAAGCTCAGGGAAACATGGGTATTGCAATTCCCTCCCCCTTAAAGGAACACTGACCTCGATGTTCTTTCTAAAAAAAACACATGTCATGCCTCTCTCATTTAGTTGTTTCAGAAATCTTGATCCTTCGCTCTCGGTCGGGTCCTTTTTCAGACCCTTAATCTTAATCACATGTTGTCAATAATTCTTGGACAACAAGTACGTTAATAATAGTCTTATGTGAAAACATTGCATAAAATTTCTAGGAAAATTTCATAATCTTAGCACAATAATTATCTGCGCAGTTTGTGGATTTGTATCCACATGGTTGTTTTTCTATCCAATCTCATTGTTTTTCCTTGACATACCCATTTGGTGCATGATCCCAATCAATAGTTTACAAGAACTATTAAGGTCCCATCTTCTTGAGGTCACTTACCCTCCAGGCCCAGGCTCACGCATCCCTTTCTCTGCTATACAGTCCCTTGGGTGATCCATCTTTCCTTGCCAAGGTTTTATCACACAGGAAGAACTACCCATCGTGTGCATGATCCCAATCAATAATTTACAAGAAATATTAAGGTCTCCTCTTCCTTGCGGCCACTCACCTTCCAGGTCCAGACTCAAGCATCCCCTTTTCTGCTATATAGTCCCTCGGGTGATCCATCTTGTCTTGCCAAGTTTTTCTCGCACAAAAGGAATTCCAGAGAATCTGTCGAGGCATCCCTCAAAATTTCTCTGTCGAGGTGTCCCTCTGGCTTGTGTTACCTCAAAAAAACATATTCTAGGCGATCATGGCTTACCACGGGGTTCTCATGGCTCAACAGTAGCCATTTTTCATGCTTTTACAGCTTGACAGCCTTCTGGCTCAACTAAAGTTCGGGACGAAGGTTACTCTCCTTCTCTTGGCACATAAATAGTTAGGGATGAAGGTTACTCTCCCTCTCCTGACTCAATCATAGATAGGGATGAAGGTTACTCTCCTTCTCTAGAGTCAGTCTTTATTTCATGCGATCAAATTATACTCTTTCTCATAGTTCTCCCTTGAACATGAGAGCTCAGTTTCTCGTCTGTGCGCTCTTCGCAGATCTTTCCCTTTCACCTGTATCACAGGTATACGGAAATTTATGAGACATCATAAACTTTAAATTAAAATTTTTTCTTGTAAATCTGTCACCCGCAAATTTCTAAATTCCACACTTTGTTCTCATATTTGTTTTGCACAGGAACCATATTCATAATTATGGGACTTTCCTTCCCATAGAGGTTTGGATTAGCAGGCAATTGGTCTTCCTTATGGGCCTACAATGCTTCCATATCCAATATCCCTTTGCTTCTTACACTTTCAACGTCAATCAGCCAAACAAATTGTTAGTTTTCCATGCACATATATTTTATTACACCTTTATAATGTCGTCACAAACAATTTCAGAGTTGTGCATACTAACAATCAAATTCAATTTCTCAAAAAGGGAAATACCATTCCTTGTAGTTTTTATCAGTAGGCAATCAATCTTCATTATGGGCTTACAATACTACCATATCCAAGACTCTTTCTTACTGCAATTTTGACATTCCTCAGCCAAACAAATTGTTAGTTTTCATGCACATTTTTTTTTTTTTTCAAAATCATGCATACTAACAATCCAAGAAAAAAGGAACATCATCCCTTACCTATGCATCATTTCAGCCTACCAAATTTTTCAAAATGTAATTCAGATATCAATTGACTTTAGTGAATGTGCCAACATTCGTGGCCACCTTCATACCCAATGCATCCTTGCATTGATTTTTTAATTTTCCCACACTTTACAACATGTACTTTGCCATGGTGCGTTGGAGCTTAGCCAAGATTTTCACCATATGGATTATTCATTCTCATTCATTGTTGCAGCAGGACTATGCTTCTGGCTACAGGATGATCACGATCCCAAATCAGTACACATTAGACTCAAAAGTTTCACATGCATGCCTTTAATCATTCTTCCTTTATTAATAACCAGGGTGCCAACACTCATGGCCACCCAAATTTGGTTTTCTCTAACACCTATACAATGTAAGTAGAAATGTTGGAAGGTCCTACTTCCTCAATGGGAAATCCATTGTCTTTCCTTTATGCAAACATGCATTTCCTTGAAGCAATTCCATGCAACGTGCTATCTATAATAACTTTTGTTTCCAATCATTCCTTCATTGGTCCATGTATTCATGACATATCAGTTCATGAATTATTTCGAGGATTAAAATCAGTCTTTACTATTAGAGGTTCACACCTCCATCATTCAGGTTCTCCTTCCTGAATCATACCCTACTTGGGTATCCAAGGAATACATATGACTTTCTGTGATTCATACATACCATTAATATCGTAAAACATCTCATAAGGGATTCTTACCGAATCCCTTCATACCTTGTGCCACATAGGCATGAACATTTTTATACCTATTTTGTTTGTTAGCACCCCCTCTGATATTATCCTATCAGTGGTGCTCCATGGGGACTTTTAAAATCCCTTCAACAATATCTCAACAATAACCTTCTCATAGTCATCCTCTAATTGAGGTTGTTCATTATTGGAAACTGTCTTTCTCAATAGTTCCAATCTATTTCTTCCTACACATGACATACATCATAAACACATTAGTCATCATGTAAATTAAAAATTCAAGTACCATAACATTTAAATTAATAAAACATTTTCATACATGTCCTAGCATATATGTATGCACTTCATCACATTATCCTTAATGTTTTCATGAGTGCAATATCGAGATTTCTCAACTATTTCTGCAATAATACAATCCTCATCACTATGGTGTCAAAACATTTACTTTTATTAGCGTACTAGCTTTCTCATCCTAGAGAAAAACATAATACACAACAAGAAAAGAATTGAGGGCTCTCCCCTTCTTCAAATTCTTTCTACATCGCCTGGGACTTTTTAGCCCAGCTGAGTTATTTCTAAAGCCTCACTTTCTTTTCTTTGCTTTTGCAATTTACTCCCTGTTGGGATATTCCTTCTCTTTTCCTTGAGCAGCCTTGGTTAGTCCTCACCCTAACCCTTTTTTGGAATACAACAACATGCTTTAATAGAAAACTTTTATTTGTTCATAATGGATCATGAACCTTTGCATCCTGCACATTACCATTCAGTTATCAAAATGGTCAATATTCATTTATTATTCTTCTATTCATTACATGATGTTTTGTTTTCAAAATGTAATCCAGGATTCTGGTATTTATATATATATATATAATATTGTGGCTCACTTCTTAATTATCATCTGTCATTAAGGTTGTGACTTTGTTTTCCTGACAGAGTCTTCACACAGTTCCTCCACAGGGAACTATTTCAGCATGAAACTTCCTTATTGCATATCCATCACTATTTGTGATGGCCTCAACCTTGAGTTAGCTTCAACAGTTTACCAAATATCCCATAAGGAATATAAACATGCATCTTTTTCATGTACCCAAATTATGTATCCATACATATTTTGGTTTTTTTAACTTACATCCATGATGTACTTAACCATATTCATAATCCTAAACCTGCCTGTAGCGGTCATAGGTATGTTTCATAGCCCACCTACATATCTAATTTTAAGATTAGTCAACTCAGGATTGTTCACAATCCTTCTCATGTGATTCTCAAAGGCATAATCATTTTCCTCTTATTATGAAAACAAAGCATCTTTGCCCATTTACCCCTTTTATCTAATTATATTAGTATTTCCTGAGGAAAGGGAATACATTCCCCCTCAAGCTATTATTTGGAACAAAACTTTCATGACTCTTCGGAATGGAGTCAGCCATGCATCCATAGTATTCATTTATTCTGGACAAGAGAAATTATTGCTTTATATTTCACTCATCAGGGAAACCATATTGTATTTGTAACTATACTCTTACATCATACATGTGCATCACTTGCACGCTCAATATCATTCATACCTAACTAGTATTAATATTAGGCTTCATATTAGGAAGCTCCACAATGCATTAAACCCATGCACTCAAGCATAATTAAACACATATAAGTATTCAGAATGCTAGCTTATTGCTTGCACTTTTTCGATGTCATTCACACACATGGACATATCCGACTTCTATATCCTTTCCCAAGGATCTTCTAATCATCATTATGATCATGTATACACATTCGTGTATAAGTAGGTGCATCTCTTGCACCTTTTTACCTCATGCATTCACTTGATAGTTTAATTTCATCATTAGTGTCCTTTAGTTTGATATTTCAGTCACTTATAGGACTAATCTCACAGTCATATCTTGTATTGATGTTTCCTTCTCTCTGGGCAATAACCAACCAAGGTCACTTTCCTCTTTATGCGACAAGGTCTAGCAATAAAACCTTCTTACCTCAGTGTCCATAGGGTTTTTCCCATCTCACTTTTCTCTGGTCATGAGGAGTTATATACTCTGATTTTTAATATAGAGCAGTAACTATGAATTCCAAGGATCCTACCTGATCCTATTAAATTCCTTTAAGCCCACAAAGGTATTAACCATAATATAATCCACCATCATCAGTGCCTGAAGTTCCAACTGCCCATGCTTAGAATTAGTGTTACGAACACCAGTTCATCCGTCCTTCGGGCTTCATCTTCCCTTGATAGAATCCATTCCACCTTCAGCTATCCACATTCAAGTCTTATTATAAATGTTAAGTAGCATATCCCTACTCTAGTAAGAGTAGTTATCACTTTGACAATGACTAAAGAAATTCTTCTGCTGAAATTCAAAAAGAATTCTGAAAATCAGAGGTTCAATTTGTTGTCCTTCTCCTGAAGGATTAAATGTAGATGATAATACCTCCTTATGCGACTCATGCAGGAGACCAAGTAGGACAAGGGTTATAACCATGCTCTGATACCAATTTGTAACACACCCACGATGGGGCATAAAAATTTTCTCTTTTCTTAAAGGATAGATTCTTCATCCATGTTTTCTAATTTGGAAAGTCGGGGAATGAGTCTGACCTCTTGTTCAAGGATCTACAATTCTAGAGCCAAACGACTCTCTAAGACCTTGATGGTCTCATTCTTCAATTAAATGCAGACTCTTTCAACTTCTGGGTGAAAGTCTAATGGTACTCGCGACCTTCCCCTTTTTCACTTGCGAAATCTATGAGTTTGGGCGCTAGCCCCTTTTCTGATAAGCCCTTCCTTGTCATGACCTTGGGTGATGACCTCACGCAATCCACACGATTGCGGGTGCGGCCAAGGGTGGTTTGAAACCAACTACTTTTCTCCTTGCAATTCACCTTGAGCCTCCATGTGTCCTTTCTCCAAAACCGTGGTTTGGATTGCGGCCCGTCCACAACTTTTTAAAGTTCACACACCTTCGATCCCCATAATGCGACAGGACCATCGATCTCATGACCTTGATGATGCTTCTGAACTGACGGCTCAGATATATCCTTTCCGAATCTACAAATAATATGTAACCTTTCTAAATCAGCGGCTGTGATTTATTTCGTGATTCGAGTTTTGGGTGTTTCAAGTCTCAACTTTCACTTCCTCCGTTAGTAGCTATCTTCTGGAATGGAAGAAATGCTAACACCTGTCCTCAACAAATGGACGGTTCTGATGAACTGTAACCCTATAACCTTCGGGATTTCTTTCTCCTTCATTCACCCTTTTCTCCTAGAGTGCTCCGTACCCGAAGTTGTATATTGGACGCTACGCATCTACTCTGATCAATGGTCTATATCTGCTCTCCACAAACACAAATCTCTAGAGTGAATCCTTCCAGAGTGTCTGATCTTCTGACACCTTTCCTCTCCAAATCGACAACCCTGGTCCTCTTCGGGACTTCGACACTTTTCAACCAAGACCATATCAACGTTCCTTCGACCTCCTCCTTGATCAATGATCGATATCTCCTTTGGGACTCCAACGCTTTCACCCTCTTCTTTCCTCCGGAGTTCTCTGTACCTAGATTTCTATATCTGGTGCCATGCATCCACTTTCAAACAGCAACCGTCATCCACTTTGGGACTTTGGCCATCGACGATTTCAAATCTCAATTTCCCCATGCTCTTCTTCTCTCGGAGCATTTTATCTAGAGTTCATGATTTGATGACATGTGTCCTCTTGCAGATCGATGACTCCCAGCTGCTTCGACTATTCGGGGTTCGACGATTTCAAACTTTACTCCTTTGTTTTCTCCTGAAGTTCACGATCTTTTGCGATGCACCCTTTGGATCTAATGGTCTAGATTCTCTTCGACTCTTCGACTCTTTGGGCTTTGGGAGTTTCAGACTCCTATGCACTCATTTCTCCTAGAGTTCTTTCACCTAAAATTCATGGATTTCGGCTATGTGTCCCTATGCAATGGATGATTGCGATCTTCTTCGACCTTTGGGGCTTCGGGAGTTTTTCAAACTCTTCACTTGGAAACCTCCGAATTAGTTTTCTCTGAAGCCTTCGATCTATCAACACATATCTCTTGTCAGCTGACGGAGAAGATCTACTTTGGGTGTTTACCCGGATTCTACAGAATTATGCCACCTATCCTATGGATCCAACGACTGATGTTTACTTTGGACGATGCAACGGTTGATGTTTCCTTCGGGTCTTTACCTGAAGTCTATAGTTTTACGCCACCTGTCCTCTGGATCTGACGCTTGAGATTTACTTTGTTATCCTTGATGATGGACGGTCCCAAACTAATTTGGTAAGTCCACTTTCTTGCATGTGAAAATCATTAAGTCTCGAGCACCTTGCTCTAATCACACGACTATTGGTCCTCTGCGCTATGATCCAACAACCACTGTCTCTCCTCCTCCTAAGCTTTTGATCTCTTTTGACTTAGAAGATTTTCTAAGTGTTCAAAGGCCTCGAAGTTTTCTCCTCTTACCGGTTCATCTCTTGGATGTTGTCTGCACACATGAAAGTGATATCTGCTCTGATCTTGATTCCCCTTGAATATTTCACCTTCCCACACAATCCTTTCATTTCATGGATCTCGTCAAACTTAGATCGAAGGTCAATGATCATTGACAGTTCACAGAAATTGCGGGGCCCCAACATGCGTTCTCTTTATCAAAGAGTTCGACCTCTGCAATCTGGAAAGTGCTCGCCCAACATGGTATAACCAGAGTCGTCAATCTTCCATCCTGACGAGATCAATGACGTTAGTGAATTTCAGTCCGTGAACTAGCACGTCCGCTAATATAACCTTCACGCTCCGCAATGATTCCCCACCCTTGATCTCCATTCATAGATCGACGGTTCACAGTGATTGCGGGGTCCCACCTCCGCAATATGAGAAGTGATTGCTCGACTCTAGTCTAATATTATTTGTTGATATTCCATCCCCAACGAGATCAACGACGCGGGTTGATTGCGGGCCATGAACTAGCAGGTCCGCTAAATTCACCTTCGCACTCCACAATGATTCCCAACCATCGACTAAATCGAGCGATTGGTGTTTGACTCGGTAACTCCAGTGAGTATTTGAGTCGATATGACGATCGAGATGGCCTCTCCTCCCATTAAACAACTTGCATCCATCTCCGATGTTAGATTCTTAAGTCATGGGTAGTTTTGGTAACTTGACTATCATTTACCTCCTAGATTTGATGGTCGGGATGGTTCCCGGGAATCCTCAGATCTAAGTCTCAGATTTAACTTAGGGACTTTGAGACTTCAGGGATTTTAGCTCCCTTACGATGAACTCGCGAAGTCCGAATGACTCAAGGGTTAACTCTCATGCTCTTTCCCGTACCCAATGGTCATAACAGACTATGGCTTCTTCCGAACAGATTTCGTTTGTTCATCTTCCAAACAAGGGACCTTCCCTTTCAATACTTCAACCTCATTGTTCTTCCTAAGCTTTGTTAGCTCTGAAAGGATTAAGATATTTGCGCTATTTCTCTTGAACTTAACGCTTGGAAGAATCCTTTCACACACCCCTTATGCTCATTCTTCAACTCTAGAATGTAAGTGGTTCTCGGTCTCTTCTTGCCTCGCAGAGATCCTATGCATACGTGCACTATCTCTCCTGAGATTTAATAGACTCCCTCCTCCAAGGGACGCAGAACGAATAGGAGTGTCGACATATGTACATGAAATTATGCCCAAGGTCGATGAACTCACAGTTTGCGGATCTAGATTAAGCCACCACAGGGTGCAAGAATTTATGAATACAAAACATGTCCAATCCATACTTTCTTAAATACACAATTTAAACAAGAATAAAGAGATATAGTATAAACATTAAGAAAACAGACACATCCCTGGGTCCTTCACAGTATATCCCTTTTCATTACATAATTACAACTTATTTTCACAGGGTATGAGAATACTTATCTATTACAAGTTGCATCCAACCAAGTGACTATGGGTGTGCACCTTTCCACCCAACCATAGGCTCAGAGGCATTCATTCTTATCACTCTCGCCACCCCCGTACCAAGCCATGATATCACTAGGGAATTTACGCCATCTCTCAGAGAAACTCTCTCTATCACATCGACCCTGCGAAGTTTATCAAATGCTTCCTCATCATCAAGCTTGCGTTCAGGTCCTTCAGGCTGTGTTCTCGGCACTTCCTTTGGGTTCTCACATCTCCCTTACGATTTTGTGCTCTCGTCCCATCTCCTATCTCCTCTCTTGTTGTGTGTCTGTATGTATCTTACCTTCCCTCCTTCGGAAGGTTTTCGACATGTCCCGTTCCTTTTGTTAGAAGGAAGCTTGGGTCTGCAGGTCTTTGTGGCACTTCGAGATGACATCGTGTAGCTAGACCATTCTTCCATTCATGGGGGTGGTTGATAATTCAACCACTAGTCCTCTCATCATTAACTGATTTCTTTCCTCTAGAGATATCATGGCTTGTACTTCAAGGCTTCACCCCCAACAGTCAGTTATGGGCAGTTTAACAATAATACATTTACATTGTCCACATGCCTTAGCATGTAATCCTATTTTATGATTAATTACAAGTTGGGGGAAATAGGGTTGTTACATGGAGGAGGAGAATTCCAATTAAACCACCCCCCCTCGACGCGTATTAGAACGTGCATGGGTGTTCCATCCCACAGACACACATTCCAATCATTGTGCGCCAACAACACTTCATTTCTATGCACATTCTACACACAGTGTGTCAAAAGGTCTTCAGTTCTCTGCGCATTGTGCACCCACTGCGCCTCTGTCTGAACTATAACCCATGCATCTGTCTAGAATTTCAACATTGTAAGAGTTTTTGTGATGTTTTGAAGGCCCCTAGTCTTCAAAATATTTCTTTTATGCTATTTATAAATGCATCACACTTGTATTCCCTTCCCACATGAAGGGTTAGTCAAAACATAGGCACTTAGGGTGCTAAAAATAACCATATTTCTCCTCTTTTTGCTTTGAGTTTCCACATGGATGGCTTGTTTTGATTGCAAAAGATCAGTTGAGCTTCTTTACTATCACATATAAAAACACTTGCATTGGGACCAAAAATCAAACTTTAATCATTGAGTATACTCTTCTCTCGCACCATAGAGCGATCTTGAGAATCACAAAAGTGATTAAGGGGACATTTCATCTCCTTTAAAATATTTGGGAGAGGAAAAAGCCCCCCCTAGGGCTCCTCTTAGTTTCCTTTTCAAAACATCTTAAAATTGTAAGGGCCCATACATGCCCACATGTTGCAAAGTTAGGATAGTTTTGAAGCTACTTTCTTAGTTTACATCACTAGGGGAGTTTAAAGATTAAAGTAACGGGCCCATACATTCCCACATGCTTGCAATCTAAGATAGTTTTTCAAATCTTTCTTAGAATAGATCACATTAAGGAGTTTAAAGGATTGGTAAGGACCCATATGTCCACATGCTAGTTCTTTAGGGAGTTTAAAATTTCGTAAGGTTGTACCAATGGCATCTAGTAAGATAGGTAATAAATATTTGTAAGGACCACAAGAAGTCCACATGTTGCAAATTGACACCTAACTTATTAAAATTTGACACATTTTTTTCACTTGCTCACACACAAAGTTACTCCTCACTCACATAATTTCATCTCGAATTGTGGAGGTTGAAGTAAATTTCCTCCAAAGGGATTCCAAAACATCCCACTATTTCTTGAAGAAATTATCCACACCCACTTAATTTCAATGAGATTGGTTAAAACCCCCAATATTTCAACCAACCACTTCTAAATTGTTTTCTAAATACTCACCAAGTTTTCCTCCATGGGAGGTGTCAAAAGAATTTTTTTAGTCTAGGTAGGATCTCGGGGGTAGGCTTCCAAATAACCCCCCGTTATCTGGTTCTCACATATTCAAGCATTAGAAGTTGACAAATAGGGAAGTTTAAAATCCTCTAAGTCAAGTGTTCCTAACACCATAAGGCAAGGAGATACATGTGAAGGGTCGAAGGCCGAGGTCTAGTTGTTTTGTGCATCCCCCCTTGAGTCACCAACTCTTGGAAGGGATCCATCCCGTGACCCATTTCTGAGGATGAAAATCTAAATGTCGCACTTTGACCGAGGTACCTAGTGGCCAAATTTTAGGACATCTACCTAGGTGGAAATTGTGGGCTGCAATTGCACCTTGATCAGATTTTGTGTGGCTATTGGGAAATATTGCCATCTCTTTTAGGATATGTACCCTCTACCCCTCATTATAACTGATTGTTTCATCCTTCACTGGTTCCTCTTCAAGTGGCTTCAGAACCCACTATTGAGTGCTATTGGAAGGTCTAGTCTTATTTGAGAGGAATGAAGTTACGTATTTTTAGGACACGAGCATTTGTTTTCTTTGTTCTCCCATGCGGACAACATTCACCTACCCACATGTATGATTTTTTTCAATTGATTTATGTATGAAGTTCATTTGATTACATACAATTGAGAGATATATTGTGAAATGTCCAAAATTGTACAAAGTATCTTGTTCATTTATTTCTCTCATCACTATTTACACACATTCACTTTTCTAGTCAGACATCATAGTGGACCCACAAAATCCTCGTCATTCTAGACGCTTGCAAAACCTCCCTCCTATCCTAGGAGGAGTTTGTAGTCTTGCCAACTCACCGACTCAACCCTCTCACACCCCTGTGAGTGCTATTATTTTTGGATCATCTTTTATTGGTTCCACTTTACTTGGGTCCAATTCCCAAAGCCAACCATCCACTAGCTCTCCTTCACAAGGAGGTCGGGGACAAACTTCTTCTCAAGGGAGAAGTACAAACGCACCAAACCCCCCTCAAGGGTTAGGTACACAACCTACTCACACCATGGTTGGAACTGATCCTCCATTTCCACCCCACATGCCATATTTGGCCTCCCTCAACATACCTGATTTGAGTAAGCTCACGAATGACCCTATATTGCATGACCCCACATGGCCCAATATGCCTACCAAGCTACCTTCATACATTTCCAAGTTTGAAGGGAAATCGGGGGAAGATCCCGCCAACCATATCATGAACTTCCACTTATGGTGCTCTTCAAACAACATCATGGACGACTCCATCCATTTAAGGTTATTTTATTTCACACTCACATGTCCATCATCCAAATGGTAGGTGGACGAAAAATCAGGGTCCCGTGCGACTTTTGAATCCTTGGCCAAAACATTTTTGAACTTATTTCAACTACTAGTTCATCATGAAAATGGTCTAGAACTTCTCTCTAAGTGTAAACAAACCTCATCCATGCATATCACCTACAACATTCACGAATGGTGTCGACAACGTAGTTTATGCAAAGCAAAAACCTCCAAAGAAAAATTCCTTGATTGGTTTCTTAGATCACTCGTCTTTATCCTTGCCAAAGATGTGGCCTCCAACTTCCCCCAAACTGAAGAGGAAGCCATCAGCAAGGCTCAACAGTATGACCTCATTTATGCTCAATCAGGTTACTTATACACAGTACTACTTGACGCCCCGAGACATGTACCATTTGGTCAGGACAAACCTGGGATTTCTCACGCGGCGGATGGATTAATCGGTACCAAAACACACCATAATCCGTACATACAACCACCACCCATGTATGGTACACCTTAGTATCTGTCGATGTATGGAGGTCCATCTTACTACCCTCCTCCCCCTTACCAACAACCATATCCTATGCCCCCCCCTCCACCCATAAGTGGACCCTTGTCAACACCCATGATGAGTCCGACCTCTCAACCAAGTTCAGGTACCCCCTCTACCTCAGCTTATAACATGGGCCCTAGCGAAAGCACTATGCCTTCCTATGCGCCCTACAGGTCATTTCCACAAAATAATTTGTATTTTCCATTTCTTGGTCCTCCACAACCAATTGCTCCTCCACAAGGACAACCACACACTAGGTTTAACCTTGTTCATCCCTCTCCCATTTAACAATTTCAAAATTTTGAACAAATGAATATGAAAAAACTGATCCATCAATCGAATAATGCCAAGAATAAAGGAAAAAACTGAAACACTAATAACAAAGGACTAGGGGGAAATAACCCCCAACAAAACCAACCTGCTGGGGGCAACTTGGAACAGGGTAACCAGAACCCTCAAGGGGACAATAACAACAAACACCAAGGGTGGAACAACAATAACAACCTCCAGACGAATTTCCCTTGTGCCCTTTGTGGTGATCATGGTCATTATACTCACCATTGCCCCCAAACTACCAACTTCAAATGGATGAAATATTCCATGAACACGCCACATCCTCTAGCGCCGTCTACCCCTTAACAGGCCCCATAGTATTTGCAAAAAACACCCTCGGGTGTGTTTTAAAACCCCATTCCACACCAAGGTGTGATGAATACCCAACAGGAGATGCTGCTTGCCCCACCACAGATGGGTCAGTATCAAAACCTTGGAAACCCGATGGATCACAATATCCTCATAACTAGCAAAGAAGAAATTCTTCTACAAATGCGTAGTCGTCAATACAACTCACCCACTGAATCTACTCCCACCACTTCGGAAGTAGCTCCATCTACAATCGGAAAACCTTTGACAATTCCTTTCCCTAACACTGAACCTGCCATTTGTATCCCTCGCATCATGTTACGATGGAAATTCAACAACCCTTAGGCTAGGACGACACACAATTACAGTTTAGTCGATGACTTGGAATAATCTCCTACAGCCATGTCAGTATTGGAGGTCCTCCAAAACTATCCAAATCAACAAAAATCCTTACTTTCCACCTTGGGGGCAGTCAACTCAGTTGATACTAGACTCACCACATTTGATCTAGATTGTGGGGAACCTCGTCTCCCCGCTTTGGTAGATTTCCAGATACCAGTTAAGAATCGAAACACCATGGTTCATCGATCTATCATTGATGAAGGTCCATCCACATGCATCATGTCCAAACATGTATGGCAGAAACTTGGCTCTCCTGAACTCATACCATCCACCATCACTTTGAGAACTTATGACAGACGACCATGTTCTCTTGAAGGGCTCTTTCAAAATTTCCTCATTGAACTCGGGGGAAAAACCATCCTTATCGACATTGAAGTTTTCGATGCCCCGCTCGATTACAACATCTTGTTTGGATGTAGCTACATGTATGCTATGAAGGAAGTGGCCTCTTCTGTATTTTGAACGATGATGTTCCTCCACAATGGGAAAATCATCACCATTGACTAAGTTTCACATTATGAGCCTAACTAGTCCTCCAACATGGATAACATCTTACCTCTTGTCCACACTAGTTCTGATGCATATCCACTCATGGATATGGGCCCCAGAATTTTAAGGTACCCATCTTTTCTTGAGGGATACCACGAAGCACCATTGCTCATACACCCCTCAGCATAAGTGTGTGTCATATATTCCATTGGAACTGAAACTAGAGATACCATTCCTCCCACGGAGGCTTCTCCACTCCCTGACGTCCCACTAGTGGAAAAAATCCTACCCCAGGAATCCCTTGAAAACCCTACGACACCACTTATCCCTGATTTCACCCTCCCCTGGGGTCAAATCCCCATTTGGGAGACAATCCCCCAAGCCATTACTCAAATTCCCTTCTTATACCCCCCACTAGGAGTAAAATATTTCCAGGTATCCACAACGCTTACCCTTCCCAACATGGTTCTTTCCATTCCGGTATGGTATCTACACCCACCCACGATGGTCTCTCAACCATCTCTCCCTCCCCAAACAGAGGGAATCCCGATGCAAATTCCATTCCTAACTCCGACCACACCTCCCTCACCCCCACTTTCCAACACAACCTCAAGGGCTGGGGATAGATGAAAGAATAAATATCCCACCGCTCCACTTCCTCCTTGAGTTCAGCCTCCTTGTGCACTATGCGAGAGATATAGACACCCCACAAATAAATGTCCCTCTCTCCCCGATTTACACAATTTGACCCAACTCCCTCTAGCAACCACATCGCTTGTTGTATCACCAAACACACCTATTACTACCACCGCATCCCCTACTACAGGCAGTAAAGGGCTGCGAACCAAATTTGCATGTGCCATCTTTTTAGAGTATGGTCACTACACTCATCATCTCCTTGCGTTACCTCAGTTTCAGTAGACACTAACGAAAGTACACCAAATATTTCAACAAGACCCCTCTCCACCCACGTCATCAAGTACCCATGTCACTGACATGCACTATGTCACGACCTTAGTGAACGAACAGATGAGGTTCCCTTGCTCTCTTTGTGACTCACTTGATCACTTCACATACCAGTGTCCTTCAATCATTGAATACAGGCGTCTTCAAATGACCCTTATTCAAAATCCGTTAATCACATCACTTCCTGTGATGTAGGTGATTCCCCTTATTCCTTCTCCAGATACAAATCATATCACCTCCCCTAAACCCGAGTCACTTCCCTCCCCTCCATGGTTCATGGATAGGTTGTCTAAGGATTTTCCCCCAAATCCTCCCAATTCTCCAATTCATTTCCCTCAGGAAATATTAGCCCCGACGTCAATTTACCACCCACAGTATCTATACATTTGGTTTATGACAAGCACGTCATCGCACCTCAATTGTGATACCCCCTCTACGTATTCACCACCTAAAGACAATCACGCAATGACAGTCACCAATGTTACTTCCCTGGATCCCCTATATTCTCTCATTTTTCACTGTGACGAGGATATCCTAGAGGAGATAACTACCCCCGATTTCCCATGGACTTCCCTCCATCGCAGAGGACTCTTTTTGTCACAGGAATCCTTTTACTCTCCTAGACAAGCCTCTATATGCACAATCGAAACCAATGATTTTAGTTCATTAGGGCACATAGACTGGTTCAACAACCCTATCCCTTCCCCCGATGCTTTTGAAGAAGGCAACATGGCCAATATTTTCCCCACTGTCAAAATTGACATTTCCATCAAACTAGGAATCATAGAGGAAATCACCATTGGCGCCACATGCTCCCCTGAAGAGCTCATAGCTTACAAAGCTCTCTTTCAGGAATGCCAAGATATTTTTTCTTGGTCATATATAGAGATTCCTGACCTTGATCCTTCTATCATTGAACATCACATGGACACATGGCGCAATGTCACCCCAGTACGTCAAAAGAAATGCCCACTTCACCCATCCAAAGTCACGGCTATCAAACACGAAATTGACAAATTACGCGCAATTGAGTTCATATACCCCATCGCATACACGTCATGGGTCTCTAATCCCATCCCTGTCAACAAAAAACAGGGCACTATTCGCATTTGCACCAGCTTTTGCGATCTTAATCATGCTTGTCCCAAAGACAACTTCCCAACACCTTTCATTGACTAGATTATTGATGACTGTGCCAGCCACGATGCCTTGTCCTTCATGGTTGAGCTCTCCAGCTACAATCAAATCCAAATCCATCCAGCCGATCAATATAACACCACATTTACTACCCCATGGTATACTTTTTCTTATCATGTCATGCCCTTTGGACTCAAAAATGTTGGTGCTATGTTCCAACGAGCCATGACTTACGTTTTCCATGATCTTGCTCACATCATTCTTGCTTACTTAGACAACCTCACTGCTCACTCCAAGAAACAATCTCAGCATCTAGACGACTTACGAGTCGTCTTTCAACGATGTCAGCAGTACAATATTCACTTGAACCCCCTCCAGTGTGTCTTATGCGTCACCATTGGATGCCTCCTCAGGTTCATCATCTCCCAACACGACATCACCATGGACCCCCTCAAATTCCAAGCTATCATAAAAATTCCACCACCTAGGAATTTGCGCCAACTACAGAGCCTACAAGGAAAAGCCAAATTTTTACGACGCTTTGTCCCAGATTACGCCACTCGCGCACATGGTTTCCGTCTCTTATTACATCATGATATCCCCTTTCGATGGGATGAACATGCTCAAACCACTTTTGATGATTTAAAAGTGGTGCAATGCCCCTTTGATTAGTCCTCCCGACTATAATCATGATTACATCCTCTACTTGTCGACCTCAACTATCTCAGTAGCAGGAGTTCTCGTCCAACTAGGGGATGATGGTCATGATCATGTTATTTACTGCATCAGTAAAAATCTCTTAGGACCACCCCTGAAGTATAATCATGAGGAGAAACTTGCCCTCGTATTTTTCCTCGCAGTCCATAAACTACGTCATTATATCTTGCTTTGCACTACCAAAGTCATGGTAGATTCCAACCCCATGCAGTACTTTCTTAGTCGACGACAAATTAATGGTAAATTTTCCTAGTGGATCATCATCCTTCTGGAATACGACCTAGAGTTTTCAACGCCCAAAATCAAGAAAGTGTTGGAGCTACTTCACACACACCTCGGATTTATTTTTCCTAAGGTTATTCCTTGTTTATTAGTCATAATTAGTCATTATCCAGTCTCCTATATTTTAGGGGAGAATATTCCATCTAGAGAATATTCTCTTTCAGTTGACAGTTCAGTTTGACTAGTTGAGTTGAGTTTAGATTTTGCATTGGTTTTGTCACCATGCACCATTGGGATCATTACCAACTCACTACTCTTTGTTCAATCAGTTAACTAAAGACTAGTTGACTAGTTAACTCAACTAGGTGGTAGTTCACTCCCGTAACTGCCTGAGA
Organism: Picea engelmannii; assembly: GCA_009831015.1. Lineage (NCBI taxonomy): Eukaryota > Viridiplantae > Streptophyta > Pinopsida > Pinales > Pinaceae > Picea > Picea engelmannii. The sequence continues at coordinate 2,408,486 of ML778947.1, forward strand.
GACTAGACTAGGTGGCAGTTTACTCTTTTAACTGTTGTTGTGTGTTCAGATCAATCTAGACCACCACTATGGCTCATTAGTTACTTATGTAGCCTATATCTATTGTAAATTATTCACTCTTTGTGTGTGGAATACGGTTAATGAGAATTCTTCCATTCTTTCTCTCTTCCTTCTTCTTTCTCAATTTCTCTCTGTAAATGTGTGTAGTATTTTCTAGATAGATCTATTTTGTGCAGGTTCAACATATTTACATGGTATCAAAGCTAACGGACTGTTAAACAAAAGCTACACCAAAAAAATTTGCAGGTACAAAAGATTGAAGACAACAAAAGATTGATTATTCGTCGAAAATACTTCTCAGGCCTCATAACTATTTGGAATGGAAGCAAAAAATTCTTCTTCATATTAGATGCAAATGCTTGTACCAAATATCTATGGAAATGGAAGTGGAGCCTAATTCCGTCGATGAGAAAAATGACTTTCTCAATAGACAAGATATGGCCATAGGATTTATTTGCATGTCTATTTCTCCAGAAATTCTCCACCAAGTATGTGATGTCACACAAGAATTCACTCCAATTGAATTATGGATCAGGTTGGAGGTTTTATTTGGGAATAAGGAAGATTGCATGCAAAATGTTGACAAGATAGAGAATGTAGAAAAGCCACTGAAAGATAAATCATCTCAGTTTGAAGAGCCTTCTACACAAATATTTTTAGAAATTTGTATTCCATTAATTGAAGATGATGTCTACTCCATTTCAGATTTGTTTTCTGAAATTCATGTGGAAGATATATGACATGTATTTCAGGAGTCACATGCAGACACTTTTGCATGCACCATGCATGCATCTCAGGAGTCAAAAAGGGAGTTGGGCACATCAGAATCCATTCTAATATTTTCTGAGCCATATTTTCATAAAAAAATTGGATATTTGAATTCCTCTAGGGAAAATATCCAATTTCAAAAAACAAATCATCTGAAATGGAGTCCGGAAAGTGAAGTTATGATCGTTTTAAAATCAACAAAATTTCAACATTTTTCTGGAAACGGCCGTACGGTTTTCAAAATTTCATCCAAAATTTATTTGGATATTTTTCATTACAAGAAGATAAAGTGGATATGTGTGGACATCTCAATGGTGCATATACTTCATCAGATCCGTGCAGACATCTCCATATTCAACAAAATCTTCAAAGAGAACAAACTTGCATAGTTGTGAGGTCTTCTTGGAGTGAAGGACATGGTTTCTTAGCAACTGTGTTTTGTTCCTTATCATTTTTTATTTTATGCATTGTAATTTGAGGGGAGGTTTTGTTCCCATGAGGTTTTCCCTCTTTCCTCGTTTAGTTCAGTGTATCTTTTGTATTTGGGTACCTAACATGGCCTCGTAGCCGGGACCCATTCTTTATTTTCACCATAGTGATGTTCAGGGGGGTGTTGGAGTTACTTCACACAAACCTAGGATTTATTTTTCCTAAGGTTATTCCTTGTTTATTATTCATAATTAGTCATTATCCAATCTCCTATATTTTAGGGGAGAATATTCCACCTAGAGAATATTCTCTTTCAGTTGACACTTCAATTTGACTAGTTGAGTTGAGTTGAGTTTAGATGTTGCATTGGTTTTGTCACCATGCAAAATTGGGACCATCACCAACTCACTACTCTTTGCTCATTCAGTTAACTGAAGACTAGTTGACTAGTTAACTCAGCTAGGTGGCAGTTCACTCTTGTAACTGCCTGAGAGACTAGACTAGGTGGTAGTTTACTCTTGTAACTGCTGGTGTGTGTCCAAATCAATCTAGACCACCACTATGGCTCATTAGTTAGTTATGTAGCCTATATCTATTGTAAATTATTCACTCTTTGTGTGTGGAATACGGTTAATGAGAATTCTTCCATTCTTTCTCTCTTGCTTCTTCTTTCTCAATTTCTCTCTGTAAATGTGTGTAGTATTTTGTAGCTAGATCTATTCTGTGCAGGTTCAACACATTTACAGAAAGCACTTGTTCTCACCGAAATCATCATAATGTTTCCCTCAGACACTACAAGTTCACCTGTCAATACAGATTTTCCCGATGAGCACCTCTTCTACATCCCCTCGGATGACCCCTAGTATGGTGACCTCCTCGACTACCTTCGGATATAGAAGTTTGGGTCTCATATCTCTCGAGACTATCGTCGACGCATTCTCCATCAGGCCCCTCAATACCTCCTCATCGGTGACATCTTGTATTGACTTGGGGTCGACACCATACTTCGTCGATGTTTGACCATTGACGAAGAAGACAAAGTCTTGAACGATTTCCATAGTGATGCTTGCAGTGGCTACCTCTCAGGGATATACACTACCCAAAAAATCATTTGAGTCAGATACTTTTGGCCTACATTGTTTCATGACTTCATCCACTCTGTCAAGCAATGCGACAAATGCCAGCTTTATGCAAACAAAACACGAGAACCACCTGCTCTTCTACATCCATTCATCATTGTTAGCCACTTTTGCAAGTGGGGCATAGACTTCATGACTTTCAATCCTCCATCAATAAATGGACATAAGTACATATTCATGGTAGTATATTACTTTACCAAATGGGTCGAAGCCATGCCTACCTTCAACAATATTGCTGACACAACAATGTGTTTTTTCTTTAACCATGTCATTACCCGTTTTGGAGTTCCACTACAGTTAGTCTCTGATCACGGTAAACACTTTGAGAATGAGATCTTTCTCGAACTATCCTCAATGTTAGGCTTCTCCCACGAGTTTTCCTCCCCATACTACCCTCAGTTCAACGAACAGGTCGAGGTTGTTAACAAAGTCCTCAAAACCATGTTGCAAACCAATGTCAACAAACATAAGACCAACTGGCATCATATGTTATTTTCAACATTATGGTCTTATTGCACAACGGTCAAAACTTCCATCGGTTTTACACCGTTTCATCTCATCCATGGGATTGAATCCACCCTCCCCATCGAGTGAGAAATTACCACGTTACGCACCACCATTGAGCTATTATCTGACGCTGCTCCAATGGAGTAGTGTTTGTTGAACTTAGAGTCGTTGGATGCATATCATTGGTCTTCCTTACAAAACAATGAGGCATCCAAGAAATGGTCTAACGCCACCTCTGACCACCATGTCAACCTTTGCTCATTTAACGAAGGAGATCTCGTCCTAGCTTACGATATCACTCACAATACCCTTGGTCATGGGAAATTCGAGTCATTATGGCATGGACCCTACATCGTCCAACACCACCTCACTAAATTTGCATACATCTTGGCCTCTCTTGAAGGATATCCTTTCAAAGAACCCATCAACAAGTTGTACCTAAAGAAATTTTATGCTTGAGCGTAGCCATTCTACACTGGGATTTTTCTTCGTACACATTTGTAGAGTTTTTAGTCTTCTTTTGTTCCCTCCACACCTCAGTTCTGATATACCATCCATGTTATTAACATATGCCTCCTCCATCGACCTACCACATCGGTTACGTTGACGAAGCTAGCCGTTGGACACAGAATCTCGCTTCGGTCGCTTGGGCCCTCTACACCCCCTCACATGAACTACTTCACTACAGCGATATATGTTTGGGCTCAGCAACCAACAACCAAGCAGAATACGCATCCATCATTGGCCTCCTCGCTGAGGCCAGTCACTGCCACATTCGTCACCTTAGCATCTTATTAGATTCCCAGCTTGTCATCCTGCAGCTCAACAATGTGTACCGTAAATACCTGCAAGTTAGACTCTTATCTCGAAATTTTTATTCCATTACATTTACACATATTCCATGACAATTTAATCAAATATCAGATAACATGGCTAACCTAGTGTTAGATTGGCATTTATCACATCAAGATATCATCACACATACATAAATCATCAAAATTCGGTCACAGCATATAGATTAGACATCATAAAAACACCACACAAAATATCATCACATGTAAACATCACGAAGATCCCAAACATGTATATCCATATATATATATATATATATATATATATATCGATCAGTCTGTCATCAATGTTTACAAAAAGGTACAAAGTATACATCACCCATAGGCAACTAAGCCCCCCTCACCCCTATAGGTACAAAATGGGTGTCACACTACCATCTACAAAATGGGCTTGTAGGCCTATATAAATACAAAAATATACAACATAGCACTCATGGTGCCCCCAGAGAGCCACCACCAGGTCCTCTGTCTATAGGAGGTGCCCCACCAACTGGGGGCCCTTTAGGCCCCGGGGGTAACTGCCCAGTCATCACTTCCCCCGCTATAGGTTCTCTATGAATCAGGGTCCGCAACTCTGCAGGGCCACCCACACACTGCTCCAATACTCTCTCGTCCTAGATATGGGACCACATTCCCTCATACACACCCCATAGTACCACCTCCAACCACCGTTGGAAATCCTCTAAAACCTCGCTAACCTCCACCTGAGGCACATGCGATGGCCCTGCACTTGGATTGTCAAATTTGCGCCTCTTGTCGGCTCTTGCATGATCTGTTGGCCTCACACCATCCTCATCCCTCTGATGTCTCTCTCCCACCCGTGGCTCTACCCGCAATGGTTTCATGGCCCCCTAACGAGTCAGATCTCCAACCAACTCCGCCTCTCGACCTCGCGGCCCCACATCTACAAAAACACAACCAAATATAGAATCAACATCCATACATATAAACATATGCTACATTTTCAAACTCACAACACATAAGTACACCAACATACCTCTATTGTCCCAATCCTCTCTAGGAGGCAGCACCATATCCTGATCATGACAAAAATCCATCCCATCATAAGGGAACTGTAGTATAATCTATGGCATATGTCACCACACACATGCCAATGTGGTCGTAAAATAGTGGCCACCCTCCCCCCCTCCATGACATATCAAAATCGATTCCCATCGCATCAGTCATGGCTCCTGTGCCCCAGCAGCCGATAAAAACACTCTAGGGTGCAAAATGGGCACCCTCTCCAAAAACCACGCCACCAAGATCGATCCCAAGGAAAACTCCCTGGAGTCGGTGATCCGACACTAGTGAAGCTTCCCCATCATCTTGGCATGCAACACTAGGCCCGAGGCGAAAAAATCCCCATCCAATACTCTATGCATAATCCTCAGCTAACCACCACTGATCCGCTGAGTCGCCAAGGATCCGTAGATCCTCACAACCATCGTTGCGATGCACTGATGTAAGATCTCATCCATCACCTTGATATGGATGACCGAACCTAACATAATGTTCAGCCCCAAATAAAAACTTTGTGCCAAGTCTACCAAGTGTACATCCCTTGGAAGCTGGGGATCTGCAGGTACGACCATTCCCCGAAAAGGGAGCCCCGTCAAAAAATAGACATCCTCCATAGTCGAGAATGTCAACTATTGTCCCCGCATAATGAAGCACTGCATATCAATGCTCCACATCGAAATTAGATACTGAAGCAGGTACTCCTGCGGCCGTTTTAGGGGACAGTCGAAGAACTTGAGAAACCCACAGGCTGCCAAGAGTCTTTGAATGCCTGACTCCTCTCTCACCGCCTCCCTGAAGCACTCTGAGTCCCGCTCCCTCCAGTGGACTGGAATCCTGCACTGATCACCTACATTCACACAAAAAACAATTGATCAACAATCATCATTCATTACAAACATCTTCAAAAAATACAATTTTTTGAACAAACCCCCCAACATTGCCTTAAGTGCGCGGTTGTCAACCCCATAGACATGCACATATGCGTCCCTATTCTTTGCACAGTTGTGCATCCATGCACAACTATTGAACAAACATAGGTGCATCAATGTGCATCTATCACACTCATAGGTGTGCATTCATGCACACCAATTCTCTATACAGTTGTGCACTGATGCACAACTGTCTGTGAAACAACTACGCACAAGGCGCAACTATAATTCGAATAGGTGCACATCACATGCGCACGCATTTTTACCACCCATGTGCCCCTATGAAAGAGAGAGGGAATTATACCCACACATCTCAACGCGGGTATCCTTCCTCCTCCCACGCACTGGTGGGCTCATACCTACAAAACACCCTAGTACGACCATCTATACTACCCTACCCAAAAAGTAGAACCTATCTACTGTGCAGGAGGATGAGACCACTAACCTGGCTCTCGCAACTCCTAGATCGCTCGGTTTGAACTCTCGTAATCTCCAAATCTCCTCTAAAACCTCTCGTCAACTCACTATGGAAGCATGTACAAATGAGGTGGCATTATGGGCCCGCAACTATATATAGTCCCCTTTGCCAACCTTCCACACTGAGTTACAAGAGATTAGAGTCTCTATTTTCCGATCTGCCTTCAGCCATGGGATCAGGATCCCACCGCCTACACAGTCACATTCCCTGGGTCACCATCCGCACTCAGCCTTGGGGGAGCATTTTTCTCACATTATGTTCAGGTACGCATGCTCATGTTCAAAATTATCAAATAACTATTATATGTTATTTATCTTCAGATATTGTTCACATTATGTATTTGGTTTTAATGTATGCAGGTACTTGGTCATCACAAATCAGAGAAACCCCTTCAGGTATATGATTGACATTGGCATGTAATCATTCCCTCTGAATACCAATTGCATCTCCAAGTCACACCCTTCGACATTCGCCTTTAGGATCCTCACATCCGGCTCTGCAATACTGTCACCTCTTATGCATTTCAGTACTGTCACTTGGTAGCACTCTCCCCCACATGAGTTTCCCCATTCATAGTCCCCCTTGGCACTTTGACACTCATGCTACTTTCAACCCCTAGGGATGGGAGTCCCGATAGTCCTACGCATTTTCTAAGACTTGACCACATACTCCTCATCATTTTTCTAGATTTCCCAACAAACTCCCAGGTTGTCTCATCATGATTCTCTTTTGACTGCACCTCTGGAGTATCATTAACCCTCCATTTCATCCACAATTAGTTTTTCCATCTGCACATTTCTCTCCATTCATTTACTTCATATAGAAACCCACCCATGGGGCCCCCACCCTCCACTAGTTCTCATTCCAAGCCATCCTGCACTGGGGCACCCGTTTCTATATCTATACACTCATCCCAAATTATTCTTTATTCATTTGGTAAAAAGCCTTTGTTTCCAACATTTACTTAGCTTTTTGTTGTCACCCTTGACGACCCTCTTTTTCTGGCAAAGCAACCCATGTCATCCTTGGTTGGGGCATTCACTATCTCCTAGTCATGTTGACATCATCCATAAACCCCGAGTATCCCACAGTCCATGTACCCATGATCTCTGAGTTTGTCCAATTTGTCATGCATCTGGCACAATTTAACCCATGTCTAGTCATCCCCTTGGTGCTAGATCTAGTTTCTCGGTTGTTGCCACTCATCCTTCACCTATATCCCCAACCAAGGGTAGTCTTGAGTCTCACCGCATCTTGACTTCGTCCATGTTCCTTATCATTCTCTGATCTTATGTAGTAGATTTCATGAAGCCCCTTTGCTTGTTGGAGTCACGTATCACTTTCTTTTGACATAAACATAGTTTCTAGAAGGGTGACAATATCTTGACTCTCATTGCCTTTATAATGAGGAGTCTCGGATGGAACAGAGAGAACCATCATTGCTCTATGTTGTCGTTGACCCCCATAACATTTGACTTCAACACAATCTCATGTTATGGTGGGTTTTACTATGCGACTATTACAATTTTTTTATACTAGCCAAAGACCTATGAATTTGTTAGGCCATCAATGCCTGCGAGTCATCGACATTTCTTACAGGTGTCCTTGCCTCTTTTCAAATTCTGTGCACCATTAGAATCAACATCTCCCGTTATTAAAACCGCCCTAGAGGGCGCTATAGTTATCTACATCAGCATACAACTTTAGTTATTGTCATACCTTTTTTGAGTTACATGACATAAGCATGGGGCATGCTCGCCTCGTTTGTATATAGATTTTATTTTCTCCACCTAGAGAAAGGTTCGGGTACCACTATTTCCCCTCTCCCTTCGACAGATCACTCTTGCAGTTCCTATGAACACTCTTCATTACAATGGTACTCTCAGTAGAAGAAACATTGATGTATTTCTGCTATACATATGCTCCTAACCTCACACATCAGGGGCCATCTGTTATCACTGAAATTTCATCCGCAACATCACATGCAAATGTTTGCAAGAATACAACACCTCCAAACACCTATTAGTTCACCTGCAACACCAAAATGCATTTCCAAGAGGCAAAAAATATACAACTGGTCAAAAAACTGGCATGTACTAAAATATTAAAGGAAGCATGCAGGCCAAAGAAGCCCGTAGAGTGCACAATGCACCATATGCGTGACTGTGTACGAGAAAAGTCACGCACTCCTGCGAACGCCGCATTTATGGTTCTTGTCGACCTCTCACCCACTTCTGGACCACCTCCCAACTTGGTTTGACCCTCAAATATGAGGTGAATCCGAATGGGGTATTGGTCAAAGACCTAAGAGTGCCCTAAAGGGCCCCTTGTCCACACTAAGAACCAATTGGATATTTCCTCAAATACATGCTATAAAAGGAGGCCATGGGTGCACTAAGAATTTAAGAATCTCATAGTATTGTTATGTTGCCTCTATTTTCCTTAAAAAAACCTCTTTTCTTCTTAGCGTATTCTAGCATCATCCCAATAAGCTATTCACCTCACCCCTTGAGGGAATAGGCTTGGATTTCTTCACCATTTTCTTTCTAGTTTGTCATTGTAAGAAGAAATCTCACATAGGAGACTCAAGAGCCCTCCCAAGGAGGAAGAGGGGATCCATAAGTCCTCATTTCTCTACGGTGTTTTGCCACTAATATAGTTAATCATTGGTGGCATGATTATTGGTCATTTGGTTGATTGATTTGTGTTCCAAGTTTCTTATGCATTTTAGTTTCATTTCCTTAGTTGTTTCTAGCTTATTTGTTTGTTTATTTCATGTGTTTGGATTGATTAATTCATACACTAACCTCTGTCTTGTCTAGCAGGCCCAACTAGACTTGTAAGTGCCCTTCTTTTTCTCATTCAAATGGAGAAAAGGACACAACACACACCTTACATTTGTTGATACATTGTAAATATATGCATGTGTCAATTGTTTATATGGTGCAAACAAACGACAAAGGGGTGAGAGAAACCTCCTCTTAAAGAACACCTTCGGCGTAATAACTTCACTACAGAGACTGAACAACCTGGATTATGGCTCATAAAAATTCCTTAACACAGTTCCTAACATGTCTTATCTCTTATCTAAGACAACATTATGTCATCTACATCAACGAAGAATTTAACATCTTAGAAGACATGTAATTAAGTAGACATCATGTAATAAGGGTACTTCTATGTGATCTAGTATTGGGGACAAACAAGACAAAATGTCACATTCAACAGGTCATATAAGTTATCACATATGCATCAGATAGGTTTCACATTCAACAAGACATATAATTTATTACAGATGCATCAGCTTCATAGGTTTGTGCTCGAATTAAAATAGCTTTGCAAATTGATACATTTGAATATTTTCACACATGGCTATCAATTTCCACTTTTTGGTCAGAAAGTGATTATAGTTGGCACAAGTTTTCTACGTGCATCTTAATCAATTAGGAATCTAAGATTCTATGTGCTTGTATTAATTTCTTTAGCTTCCTCTTGTAAAGCCATAAATATCACTATAGTGAATTCTTTAGTCCTAAATCTCTGATCATAGTTACAAAGTTACACAAGTTTTTTTAGAAATTATGCAAAATTTGTGTATCTTATAATCTCCACAGACTGTAAAGTACCCGAACATGAAACTGAGTCAGTAAAATCCTCGATCTTAAGCTATATTTAAGAAGGATATCTAAATACAAAAGAATATCTTACATATAAAAGCCTAAGCACTGGGTAAGAAACGTATTTATTTTATATATTTTTCATTTTCTAGTGCAAGTCATAAAACATCCACTTATAGCTTATAATCATGTCATCTAAAAGCATTTCCTTATTTATTTTTCTATACAGATCAATGTGTTGACAAATTTTAAAAGTTTTGGTTCAACATTCATAGAGATCATGTCAACACAAGCAAAACCATTTGATGTTATTCAAGTTTCCAACAAAATCTCTAAAATTTACCAAACCTTTTCATTTACACATATATGCACAAATTTGTAACGCCTCTGACTTTACTAACCAAGGCTCTACCGTCTTGAATAAGATTTCAAAAGCATGGCAGGATGCACATCTAACATGGAATTTTCATCACTTTAGACATCTGTTATCCATATAGAAACACAATTTGGGGCTTTAGGAACCCTTGGGGTTCTCTTGGTTCTTTTGTGAGGCTTGATGGTAGGCTTATTTCCAAAAAAAAAAAGGGAATAAGAAAATGGAAGAACTTTTGATATGCAAAACATCATAATTGGTATTAGTATAAGGATGAAAACATGAATGTTTAATATTTTTCATAGTTTTTACTATGTGCTCATTAATGCTTTCAAGGTTAGCTATTTAATTTAAAATAAAATTGTTTTATGATGATAAGATATGGTTGTCAATTATTTCATAATTATTTTTTAGAAAAAAATACCTAACCTTAATAAACGTTTTTTTTTTTATTAAAATATGTAGAATTTCATGTTTCAATCTCTAACTTTGAATCATATGATAATATAGTTTATAATTTTCAATATAACCCTCAACAAATTATATTAATATTATGTTTATCTCTAAATAAATAAGAAACCTCTATTTTTAATTTTAATTTATTTTTAAATCTCTTTTTAAATTTTATTTTAATTTTAAATATATTTAAAAATAAATTAAAAGTAAAATGATATAAAATTAAAATTTTAAATATATTAAAAAATTAATTTTAAATTTTAAATATATTAAAAAAATTGATAAAAAAATATACTTTTAAATCTAACATAATCCCAATATAACCTTCAACATAAATCTTATCTCCAATAACCTTAAAATTTTTAAATCTAACATAATCCCAATATAACCTTCAACATCAATCTTATCTACAATAACCTTAAAATTTTTAAGATATGTACAATATCCTTAAAATTTTAAGATATCTCCCCACTTTAAACTTTTATTTTAATTTTAAATTAAAAAAACCTTAAAATTTTGAGATATCTCCCAACTTTAAACTTTAATTTTAATTTTAATATATTTATATACAAAGTTAAAATTTTAAATATATCTCTTAAAAATATAAATAAATGTAAAAGAATTAAAAGTTAAAATTTGAATATATAGAAAAAGTTTAACAAATAATATATTAAAATAGATCATTCGGCGTTCAAAGTAAAAATGAAAGTGACTTTTTCGTAATTTCCCTCCTTTATTAAGACTTCACATAGTTGTATGAGAATCTTAACTATCTTATTTTGCGGCTCCTGCAACTTGATTGGTGCAAATACATACATGTGTATAATTGCGGTTGGTGAACGCAGAAAGATTTATAGTCGATGGTGTATAAAAAAACTCTCCTGTTAAAAAAAACATTTCAACCACGTAACTTCTACTGACAAAGAGATGAAGAATAATTAAACATGGCAATCATATGATGTTACAGTAAATTATAAATGCAATTATCGGATGTAATTATAATGGCAATTAACGGATGTATTTATAAATGCAAAGAAGTTATCAACAATAAATCTGACCCATTGATTTTGGAGGACGAGTGAGAATATGCCAGCATCTTCAATGCATAACCATCAGATTAGAATTTAAGATTAAAAGATCATTAATTGTGCTCATCTCTAATAGGTATACACCTTTCAGCTTAATAAATAAAACCTAAAACCTTATTGCTTGTAAACCTTTGAGAATAACTTATTTCGCAGGACACAATATTCGCATTTCATTCACCATCAATTACTTTAATAACACAATATTCGCATTTCATTCACCATCAATTACTTTAATAACACAGTTTTTTTTTTCACGAGAAAAAAATTGCTCTTTATATTCAACAAGGATATAAAAATTTACAAGTCGACTTCTCTTTACAGTAGCATAAAGCTACAAGAAGGTAATTTTCTATAAAAGGATCCCGTTCTATCCACACTGTGGCCTCACAAACAAGGCATAAACCATCAAGCCTGCATGACTGCTACATCGAATGCTAGTCATCAAATCTGCCAAGGAGAAAAAACCAGTCAAAGGTTGATCTTGTAGATAGGGCCTTCATTACCGTCCTCCCAATAAGAAAATCTAATTTGGTTCATAGGGAGAAACAAAGCTTGTTTCGAGAGGATGTTTGCCTCGGAGTTTTCCTCTCGAAAGATATGTTGAAAAGTGAGCTTGTTGAAAAGTGAGGTAGCTTTCTTGGTCCTATCTTTCCAGCAAAAGAGGGCTGCCACATGGAAGTCTGTCAAATTATTCAACCAATCGATTATGAGTTTGGAGTCACCCAGAAGGAGTAAGGTGTCGGAATGGCGACTGGCCAGCAGAAGCGAAGCCCAAGCAGCTATGAGTTCCGCCTTTGTGTTGGATCCCTGGCCTCCATTCAACGTCCAACGAATAATGG
>ML778947.1:2435642-2469516 GCA_009831015.1 Picea engelmannii
TTTATCCCTCCCTTTACATTTGGAAGCTGTAGCTACCTTTGGAAGTCATTACTTCCCTTGAACAAAAACTATTGATTATTTCTCATATATCGTGCATGGTGTATTGTGGTGTATTGGTGTAACTCTTATACTATTGTTCATTTCTCATTGGATATAATTGAATGGTTCAAGTATAAGTTGAAAAAGGTTTTAAATTGTACTTGATACTGATTCACCCCCCTCTCAGTATCAACAGTTCCTTGACTGAACTTTCTCTTGTGGGAGTTGGGATACCTAGCTCGAGTAATGAGTGGTAGATCGACCTTGCGAGGTGAGTTGGGTGCTAGAAGTTCTCTAGTATTGTGGGCAAGGGCCCTTTGTGGCTCGGGGAGCTCAGGGGGAGAAAGATTACCCCTAGCATTGGTTGGGAGGTACCGGTGAGGTCACATCAGTCGAAAAGCGGGAGCTGGACAGAGCACGCACGAGACAACGACTCAGAGCTTTCACATTTGGCTACGGTACACATGCGTGTAAATTTTGAATGGTAGTTTAATATTGTTCCTATGCTTTCAGTACTGTACTTATATTGTATAAAAATTATGTTTTATTCAACGTTTTTTAATCAAAGAACTTAAAGTCATCCCAACCTTATGCTCATTGTATTTTGAATTGATTCTCTTGGAGAACCCAAACTCTGATTTATGTGACTTCTCTGTGATTTTTTTATTGATTATTACGAAGAAATTTTTGTTTTTCCCTTATCCCTTTAGTTATTAGTCCATGCCTGAGCAGTCGGCGAGGAGCTGAATCGATGGTCATTACTATGATGTTTCTAGAGACATATAGATTCAAATGTAATTCTTTCCTATGCATGGATAATAAGTGAGGGATAAATTTCACCCAACTATCTATCCCTTACATATATATGTGTTCTTCTCTTATGGTTAATCTCTAATATTTGCGCCTTCATTGTGAATTAGTATCTTTGTGTTTTCCTGGTTGATTATCTCTGCATTTATTTTGAATGATTACCTCTACTTTTCCTTGAATGATCAACTCTGCGTTTCCTTGGAATGTTTAAACTCTGTGATTTGAATGATCAATCTCGAAATGTTTAAAATCTGCATTGAATGCTTAATCCTTGAAGGATTGATCTCTGAATAAATCGTTTATCCCCAATTTGTTTTTACCCAAAATCGTTATTACTTGTGTAATGGTTGCGTTTTTATTGGATTTATTGCTACATTTACATTTTGATTAAACTCAGATCTATGTGTTTTCCCTCCTATCAAAATCTATGCGTCTTTACTAGAGGTTATGGTTGTGTTTTCATTTGATTAAACTCATATCTATGCATTTTCCCTCCTATGAAAATCTATGCTTCTTTACCAGAGGTTATGGCTATGTTTTCATTTTGATTAAACTCAAATCTATGAATTTTCCCTCCTATGAAAATCTTTGTGTCTTTACCAGAGGTTATGGTTGCATTTTTATTTGATTAAACTCAGATCTGTGTGTTTTCCCTCCTATGAAAATCTTTGTGTCTTTACCAAAGGTTATGGATGTGTTTTCATTTTGATTAAACTCAGATCTATGTGTTTTCCCTCCTATGAAAATCTCTACGTCTTTACCATAGGTTATGACCGCGTTTTCATTTTGATTAAACTCGGATCTACGCGTTTTCCCTCCTATGAAAATCTCTACATCTTTACCAGAGGTTATGGATGCATTTTCATTTTGATTAAACTCGGATCTATGTGTTTTCCCTCTTATGAAAATCTTTTCATCTTTACCAAAGGTTATGGCTCCATTTTTCATTTTGATTAAACTCATATCTATGTGTTTTCCCTCCTATTAAAATATCTGCATGTTTACCAAAATTTATGACTTCGATTTCCTTTAATAGACAACCTTTCATTAATAGACAATGACGTATTTGGTTATTACAACCATTTTATTATCCATGATTGTGTTACATCAATTTTGTTATCCATGATTGTTATTACAATGATTTTGTTATCCATAATTGTTTTACAACGATTTTTCTATCCATGATTGTTATTACACACTGATCCTGTATATATCAATGACAACGAATTAAATTGCAATATATTGACTGTGAATTTACCCATATTGGTTGTGATTTTACATGCTAAAGGCATTGTGGTTAATAGGTGAAGAACTGCAATACTTTTATTAGATGTCATTATTTAATAGACAATGTTTTTAGTGTATGTAGGATAACGATTTTATATATGTATCGTTTGACTGCGAGCTTAATAGATATTGGCAGAGATTAGATTTATAGATTTCAAATTCTTTTAAAAAGTAATTGGGAAGCGAGTTAATGTTGGACAACGATGCCATTTCTAGGTAGTGATTCTATTGGTAGCATTATTGGATAACAATATCATAGATAGCAAATTAATATTGTTGACAATAAATGTTATTTACATAGCAATTTTTTTATTTATCAATAGTGATGGTGAATGACATAGTGATATATACACAACGATATCATATAATTAATAGACATCTTGTGTCATGTGTTTTAGACAACAATATCATGTTTTTATTAAACCAAGATATCATGTATTAATAGACCGCGATGTTGTAGTTGACAACGAATATTAATAGACAACAATAATAATGATAGGGTTGGAAGATTAACTTAGGTCTATACGAGGAATTATATGTTAGTGAATGACAATTGTAGTGAGGCTTTTGTTAATAAAATCTTAACTAATTAATAAATGACTTGAAAAACAAGAGAGAGGGTTTTAATTGATACATGTTATTGTAGATTGGATTCTCGAGGGAATAATTCATAGATGGTTAGTCGCGTCCTTTAATTGATGTTTGCATTAGAATTCATTGCACCGGGAATTTAATTGATGTATGATTGTTTAGTATTCAGATTTCCCTTACGTCTTGTTGACTTGTCAATTGGGTGCTTGGATATAGTCTTCTTGTATTCTGACAGTTATTTTGGTATTATAGCGTGTTAGATTTTCTTGGTTTATTGGTCTAGATAGGTTGTGTTTCTCTATGGTTATTGTCGCGCCTACCACCTTGTGACGGCATGATTTTTTATGAGGGGATCATTGCGCGCCCTGACAGATAGATGTGAATGATAACCTGGCCAGAGTCTTGTGCCTCCCAAGGGCGTATTGTTCGTTATAATTGATGTTGGTTCTTGGTTTTTTAATGCCTTAATGCGTTTAGTTTTGCGCTCCGTAGAGGTATCTAGTTACTAGTCATTGAAGCCGTGGTGTCGGGTTGTTGATGTAGACCTTTAGCTGGTAGGTATTTTCTTGCTTGTGTCGGGCGGGTAGCCATTTTTATCTGTCTATTGATTATCTCATGTTTTGTCCAGTTGCATGATGTGCTAGTATACGTTGTCATTGTTGTCTATTTATTGAATGTGTAAGTTGTTTTCTTCATCTCATTGTGTTGTTTAATTGTTGTCATCGATTGCCTTCCTTCTTAAAAAAAAAAAAAAACTTGCACTTCCTGCGTCACATGTAGTCGTAACGAATGGGGTCGTTACACTTGGAAGTATTTTATTGAGATTTTACAATACGACACAAGATTTTCTAACCATAGAATACACGTCAAATATCATGTTGTGGAATGAAATTCAATGGCTACATATGCACAAAACATGATATTTCATTGAAAACTAATAAAGACTTTGAACTTAAAACAATAAAATCCAAAACCATAAATTTTGATCATGTTCATAATTAAAACAAAACCTGACAATGGAGCATGATGGTTAAGTAACCATAGAAAAGGAAAGAAAGGCCTGAGAAAGGACCATGGATTATTTTTTTGAGATTTTACAATATGATACAAAATTTACTAATCATAGCATAGATGTCAAAATATCGTTTCGCAGAGTGAAATTGAATTGCTACATATGCACATAATAGGATATTTCATTGAAAAATGATAGAGTTAACACAAGCTTGAAAATTTTGTTTGAAAGTCAAATTCTAGAAAATCAGTAGCTATGTATGCCAAAACAGTATGTTGGAAAGGTCAAAAAATATACAATTGTGTTTTCAATAATATCTATGAATGCCAAAACAATTTGTTGGCACAGGGGTAGACCCAGGGTTCAACACTTCAACAACGCACCAACAAAACCCTAACTACTGGCCCTTTCAACAACACCTGCGAAGTAAATGAAATCTCACCCGAGGTAGAGGTAGGGATGGTTGCAGGACTCAAGTGTTTGCAACCTAGCTGGGACACAGATATGTGATTACAACACTCTAACAAAGAATTTAGCAGTTAATATTCGTCAATAATTCACCTTTATTCACATCGCAAGATCAAACCCTTATTATGGAACAACACAATATTCAACTAGATCTAACACATTCAAGCACCAATAACATCAAAATAGATTAGATCTAGCATCCATTCACATTACTAAGCACTAAGCTATTGCATATAACATATATAATTGTACTAAGCATACATCACATCAATAACATAAAAACTATAATGCACACAACAACCACAACACAAGATATACATGGTTCACCCCCAGCGTGAGGCTACATCCACCAACTCTTCTCTTCTTTATTATCTTCTCTCAATATTCTACAAGCACAGAGCCACATGAACCCACTCCACATAGGAAAGGAGATCTATGTGCACCTCGCCAGATCCTCCTTCCCCGAGCTAGGTTTAAGAAGAAAGCCTTCTTACAATCACTTGCACTTAGCTCTGCAAGTTCTTAACACACAATAAGCACAAATCCTTTGCAATAACATAGATAAAACTCTATCACTTAGCATCTTGGCATTATTACCCTTATCACTGCCTACTTACATTGCCTAGATTTCTATTTATACATACAAAATGGGCCTAAACATGGGTAAACCCATGGGCCAACATCCCATACCTGTTACATAAAACCTAAGCCAAAAAATTCTCTAAGAAGGAGCCGAGATCCCCGATCACCACTTCGCCTTGCACTACGCCTTTGACCAACCTGTCGAAGTCCTAAAATTTGTCAAATGTGACCCAAGTTCACAGAAAATTGGTCAAGGGCCAACACAGTTCTTTGGAAAGTGTTGTGTTGGGTTTGTCACATGGGTGAGAAAAAACACAACACTTACTTTCTTAGTTAAGTCAACTAAACAAGACAGAGGTTTGTGAGTTTATTAGATAACCAAATACACATGAAACAAGTACATAAAACTAAAAACAAAGGGAAATAAATGTTAGAGAAGCTTGCAAGAACTAGAACCATGAAAAACAAAAAATGACAATCATATAGCTACCAATGGATCAATATATTGATAGGCTAACACCATAGAGAAAGGCATGGACTTATGAATCCCCTCTTCCTCCTTGGGAGGGATATTGAGTTCCCTAAGAGAGATCTCTTCTCTTCATGCAATGGAAAGTGACAATGGTGAATAAATACAATGCCAATCCTCTCAAGAGGTGATTGGAATGGCCCTTGCTATAGTGCTTGAATGATTCTAAGAGAAAAGAGGATTCTCTAAGAAGAATTCTTGCAGCATAACAATAACTTGAAGTTCTTATTTTTCTAGCACACCCATGTCACATATTTATAGTGTCCATTCATGGCAAGATACAACTAGTTCATAGTGAGAAAAAGGGGCCTTTTAGGGCACTTCCTATCCATTGACCATCCTCTAAGCTAGATTTCACTAAGATGTGACTGTCAAATCATATTGGGGGTTGGACTAGAAGTGGTTGAGAGGCCGAAAATATTCATAAATGTGTTGTTCATGAGAAGTGTGTGTGTTTTCTCATAGAAAATCACGCATCTTGTGCACAGTGCAGGCTTAGGACCGTGTTAGCCTGTGCACTGTGCACATGCTTCCTTTGGTGAATTTGTGCACTTTAATTTTTTAACCAAGTGTATAATTTTGTGCCTTTTTCATGGATTTTGATGTTCTAGGTGTACTAATTGTTGTTGGAATTGATGTATTTTTTCAACCATTGTGTGCAATGTTGTGGAAGACTTTTCAATGATAACAGATGCCCCCTATTGTGTGAGGTTAGGAGAATACAGATAGCCAAAATACATCAATGTTTCTTTTGCTAAGAGTGCCATTGTAAGGAAGAGTGAAGAGAGGAACTGCAAGAGAGATCCACCGGAGGGAAAGGGAAAATTGTCGGAACCAAACCTTTCTCTAGGAAGAAAAAATAAAATATGTATACAAACGAGGTGGGCATGCCCCATGCTCATGTCATGAAACCAAAATGTGAGTGTAACTGAAGATGTATGATAATGTAAATAGATGCAACGCCCTTGGGGGCGGTTGATAATGAAAGATGACGGTTCTAACTACAGAACAAGATTTGAAGCAAGTAATGGATGATTGTAAGAAGTCTCGATGACTCGTAGGCATTGATGGCCTATCAACTTTAGAGGTCTTTGGCTGGTATGAAACAAATGCAATGGTCACATAGTAAGACCCACCTTAACATGAGAGTTTTCTTAATTCGAATGTTATGGGGGTCAACGGAATTAGAAAGGGATGATAACACTCTCTGTTTCATCTCAGACTCCTCATTGAAAAGGTAATGAGAGTCAAGATATTGCCTCCCTTCTAGAAACTCTGTTGATGTTGATAGGAAGGGAGACGTGACGTCAAGAAGAAAAGGGATTCTTGAAATCCAATGAGTAATGGGTGAGATCATGTAGTCATGGGTAACATGGATGAATTCAAGACACTATGGGAATCAATAATTCCCTTGGTTGGGATGTTGAAGGATGATTGGAAGCAATCGTAAAAATGGATCTAGTGTTAGGGGGGCGACTAGATATGGGGTTAAACTGTGCCGAAGGCTAACAAAGTGGGAAAACTCAAAGATTGTGGGTACATGGATTTGGGGTACTCGAGGTTTGTTAACGATGTCGATATGAAAAAAGGGTGGATTCCCTAACCAAGGGCGACATGGGTTTCTTTTCTGTGTAAAATAAGGCCATCGGGGATGATGACTAAAAAAACTATGTATATGATGAAAAAAAGGGATTTATACAATTACCAAAGAAATAAAAAAAAAAATAGGTTGAGTATATAGATACAAAAACGGGTGCCCTAGTGAAAGATGGTTTGGCCTGTTTAGAGAACAAGTTTGTGAAAGAGAACTGGTGGATGGTGGGGTCCCCATAGGTGGGTTTGTGGATTAGGTAAGTGGATGGAGTACAATCTGCAGATGGTAAAACTGATGGTGGATGAGATGGAGGGATAATGAAACTATGGGGGTGCAATCAATAGAACTAAGTGTAGGATGATATGACCTAGTATTCCATTGGGAAGGTTAGAAATTATAATGAGAATAAGTATGGGGTTTGTTGTCGGAAGTGAAAAATACTATTAAGACTCCCAATCCTAGGGGGTGAAATCAGCATGAGTTTCAAGTTTCCAAGGGAAACTGTGAATGGGACAACTCATGTGGGGGAGAGTGTTATCAGTTAACAATTCCAAAATGTGGCAGAGGTAAAGATACTACAAATCCGAATGTAGGGACACTAAAGGTAAATTTCAGAGGGTGTGACTGGGATATGCAATTGTTTACAGAGGGAGTAACTTCATGCCAGTGTCATACATATACCTGAAGGGGTTGTAAGCTTGCTATACAAGTACCCGCACACATAAAAATCCAAATACCCGACGTGAACAATATCCGATGATAAATAACATATAAAAACTATTTTATAAAACTAAAAGTGAGCATGTGTACCTGAATGTGGTGTGAGAAAAATGCTCCTCCAGGAAAAAGTGCAGATGATAACCCGGGGAATGTGAATGTGTAGATGGCGGGATCAGGATCTCCTGGCTGAGAATGGATTGGAAAATAGAGGCTTTGGGCTCTTGTAACAGAGTGTGGAAGTTGGGAAAAATGGGCTATATATGGATGGTGGGCCCACAATGCGACCTCATTTGTACCTGACACTATTGTTGATCTGGCAAGAGAGATGTGAGGTGATTTCGAGATTATGGGAGCATGAGGCTACCGATATGGTAGTTTTGAGAGAAAGGTTAGTGACCCTATCATCCCGCATTGTGTGAATTTGATAGATGTGAGGTAGGGGTTGTACAAAGGGCCCTACAGGGGTTTTTAAGGGTAGGGACCCACAAGTGCGTGGGAAAAGGGGGAAAACCCATTCATTTGTGCACAATTAGAACTCATTTTCCCACACATTATGTGTGGGTTGTTCCTTGAGAGTCGTACATTGTTGAATGTGTGGCTGTCCTGGAAAACCCCACGCATAATGTGTGGCTTTGTGGGTAACAATTTCACATATGTGTGCACTGGTTTTCTATATAGACACGTAGTGGATGGGAGCCTGTTAGAGAGACAGTTGCGCACCTGTGGCTGAGATAGTTGTGAATTAGTGTGGAGCTTTAAGAATAACATTCATGCATAGATGAAAAATTGTATGGGGGAAAGACGTGCACTATGGAAAGGATAAAGGGGGTGTGAGTTTTTGATATTTATGATTTTTGGTGGATGATGTGGTTGATGAGGTGTTTTTGGGTGAATGAAGGTGATCAACAGAGTCTAGAGGACAATGTCGGTCCACTGGAAAGAGTGGGACTGGAACCAACTGAGGGAGGCTATGAGGGAGCATACTGGAGTATGTAGACACTTGGCAAGCTACAAGTTTCTCAAGTTTTTCAACTTTCTTCTGATACGGTCATAGGAGTTCCTACTCCAGTTCTTGATCATGATGTGGAGCATTGATCTGTAGTGCTTTGTAGTGATGGGGGAGAAGTTGACGTTCTTTGTGGCAGAGGATGTCTACTTTTTGGTAGGACTCCCATTCTATTAGAGGGTATTGGTCGTTGATCCCCATCTTCCAGGGTAGGATAGGGTGGAGACCATCGCGACCCGACATTGTTCTGGGATGAACCCTATGTCGGTTTCAGTCATGCAGATTAAGGCCATTGATGACTTGTTTACTGAGTGCATCACGACAATGGTGGTGAGGATCTATGGATCCTTGGGAACTCAACAGATCACTGGTAGTCAGTTGAGGGTAGTGGAGGCGGTCCTGGAGGAGAATCTATTTGCATGGGGTGTGTTGATGTACACCTGGATGATGTCCTAGTTGAATTGGTCTCAGTGTGCCGATTCTAATGATTTTTCCTATGGGTCAATGTTGGAGGCCTGGTTCTTAGAAAGGGTGACTCTATTGCGCCAATGGATTCTTTTGGATCCAGCGTCGCGGTGAGAGCCTCTATTGATGCGATGGGCACATGTCTTGGCGTGGCATGGAGAAGGGGAGTGTGGCCACTACTTCACGAACATGGTTTCTTGAGTGTGGCATCATATGCCACATGTGATTCTATGATATCCATATGCAGGCATGGACTACAACCAAGATCCAGACAAGGTGCTACCTCCTGGGGAGGACTGGGACAAGAGAGGTATGTGTTGTATATTTTTGTTTTGATTTTGGTAGATATAATTTATCAGGCATGTATCTGAATGTTGACACTATATCTGTGCTTTTTTGCAAATGTTGCACCTCAAAGGTGAGAGGCAGATATCATCTAGGAGTGGGCTTGATGGGAGCTGGCTCGACATGATCCCATAGAGCTCAGGGCTAGGCAGAGGTGTCAGTGAGATGATGTCGATGCAAGACCATACAAAGAGCCACATGGAGACGTTGAGGCTATGCTAGAGGATCTGTGTCGATGGTTTGAGCGGGTCCTTCCGTTAATTCCTAAGGGCATATGGGCCCACATCAAGGACAGGGAGGTCCTAGACCAGTGTGTGGGAGTACCGATAGAGTGGTGGATGTTGATCTACAAAGAAACAGTGGTGGGGGCATATATGACTAGTCAGATGCCTCCCAGAGTTGGAGGGCCCCGAACTGATGGGACACCTCTGGCTAATAGAGGACCTAGGGGGAGCTTTAGGGGAACCTTCAGTATTGAGTTGGTATGTATGGGTTTGAAAGCTTGATTTTGTATAGGTTAGCTGATACCCAGTTGTTATCAAATAAATCCGTGAATGCGGACATAAACTAATCTCCCTAGATCCACCTGAATCTATAACAAAACAAGACAGGACATGACACTTTCCCTAGGCTTCTACCATTGAATTTATAATCAAAGAAGGAGTGTATGACATACCTTTATATATCACTTCCATTTCTCTCTATTGTCCCTGCTTCGCTCAGGTGCTCTTGTGAAATCATATCTGCAATGACAAAAGCCAACCAAAGTGAAAGAAACAATTATAGATTCAATGGAAACCTAAACATGTGATCAAGGAGTCATGTAATAAAACACTAATGATTTTTTATGGGAAAGAAACATGTCACTATATCATATTAAGTAAAAGTGGAAGATACAACCAGAGTTCCTTGATGTCGCAAGTTCCCTTTCGGTGGTCCTTTGTTCCAACACACACATCCACTTGCTCTGAATTTGCATGAAGATAATACACAAAGCTTGATGGACAAATGGAGGCCTAGAGCATCAATTGTATCATGATTCTTCAGACAGTCTTCAATCTATTCTTTGCTCAATCTTGCTTGGCCTTGCTTAACCTTTTCCATGATAAATCCATTATTATATAGGAGAAGGTAAAGTGGTTATTGGGGTGAGGATGATCCCACCAAATCAGAAAAGACAGTAAGATCACAACCATATGGATGCCACCTCACATTCTAGAATATTCTCCTTCTAGAAACTTCGTGAAACTTCTTCATTTTCGTAGCTTCAAGCGCCACCGCACCCTGCCTATATAGCAACATGCAAAAATCTCGCAGGCTAGGCATAGAGTAGCCTATGGAAATCCTTGATTTTCGCACTATGTACCACAGTTAGCCTGCGACGTCATTCTAAAAATGTGCCTTGTAGGGGAAGAAATCAACCATTTTCCTCATGTGAAAGATTTTTTTGGAATCTTGAACACGTGCCTATGGGGTCATCATCAGAGTGACCAAAATGATGTGTAACTGAATTCCCCCCAAAGTATGAGGCTGGAACATGTGACAGCTGAAATAATTTTTAAAATGTGTGTGTGTGTCAGAAACAAGGAGCGTACCAATCAGGAACCCACAAACAATCAAGCATTTGCATAGAATTATACCATTTATGAGGTAGGCATTCCCATGCTCAGATTACAAGTGATTGAAATCATAAATGCAAGGCATAGACACCAATTATACACTGTGGATCGATGTCATTGAAATTCTACATAGCCACCAGAAATACACCGTGGATCTATGTATTAGAAAGTGTAAATTCAGACATAGCCACGAGACATATAAAGTGGATATGTGTGTCAATTCAAATCATAAATACTCTATTGTAACCTGGGCCAAAAATATGAGATCCAGGGTCTTCAATCCTGTCGTCCGTAAGTACGAATCTAGCCATGCAATTGCAGGTGTTGAAGTCGAACATGGTAGAAACCACTTGATTACCGGTCATTGATGAAAACCGTTAACAAGTGTGAGGGAAATCACCATTGATGTCAATGAATCCCAAGGTACCTTAGTACAATCCAACAAATGTGAATAAATGAGATGAATTTGAACACTCGATGAAATCTCTCGATCAGGGACCGATGATGTGAATCCACTGTCAAGAGAGAAGAAACTTGCCATTGAGGAATGCAAGCTCTAAGGTACTAAATGATTTCTAAGTATTGTTCCTAGATGATGAGTTGAAGTTGACAGGAAGAAGACTCTTCACAGGAGGGCCTTGATGTATCCCCCACCAGTGACACGAAATAAGTATAATATTAAAGATATATCAAAGTATGAAAATGATTCAAAACTGACACAAGGAAGGCCAACATGGTAAGAAATGATAATGCAGATGGCCGACTTGAAGGATGGATTGTTTGGACTTCTCTTGAATATATGAAGGACACGACACTCGTCTTGGCAGCACTAAATCAAAGAAGACCCAAGATATGAATTTGACAAAGGGTAGGAGAGAGACAAATCAATTTCCCAACCTGGATGAAAATGACGAAGGGGGTGTCATGTTCAAGAGCGACTAGTACTACCACTAACACCAGTACAGAAAACACATTTCTTTTCCAAATTTTCCCCCACCATTTATGGAGAGTACCTCTTTACTTTTACGCAAGCTTGAGGAGTATAACATATGCTTGTAATGTAAGCTCATCATTCGGATGATTCCCTCGGAGTATTTTTAAGGAACCCTAAGAAGGAGTGGTTCGGTCCCATGTGGGTCTTTCGATGTTTATTTAACGAGTCCAAAGATAGAAAACTCGAGATTTTTTCATGTTTATAGAGTATGAAAAACACTTAAAGAGAACTCTCTCAGTTCCTTTTTCATAAAATAGTTCGACAAGACCGAAAAATTGATAAACTATTGCTCATCGAACGTTTTATTCAAATACTTTTACAAGCGTGAACAGAACAAGGTTGCTCGACAAACTTTTCATTTTTATGGAGTGTGAAAATATCTTAAATGGTACTCCATGTGTGTCATTTTTCGTGTTACCAAGACGAGTACGAAAGGATGAAAAAAGTATACTCGGATGCATTCTCATAAATTTTCGAGCATGAGAATGAACGAAGAGTGAACTCGAGGTTTTACTAAAAAACCCTAAAAAGTATCAATATGCGCAATGAAGAGAAAACAAATTAAGGAACAAAGGTCCATACTCCGATAATTAGGACTCTAGTTTTCCTCTTGCAAGAAACAAGACATTCACAAGACTATTATTTTTGAGGGTTTATAACCAAACACATTTTTATAATACAAAATATTATTAAAAAGGAAAAAAATGAAATAAATAAGAGTAAGAGTTCTTCTTTACCATTTCATTTGTATTTGGTCAAGAACTTGTCAAAAAGACCTTTTTTCACCTCCTATTTCAGTAGTCAATTGCGAGGAGCATGGGCGATCAATCGACGAATGGTTTGTGTAAAAATAGTAAGTGCTTCATCTTCTTCCTTTTCAATGGTTTAAAATTTGTTTTTGGTATTTTAAAGATGATTTTTTGGGTGATTTTTGGGCCGGTAGGCATGCGCTTGGGCCGCCGCAGGTGCCCAATGGCTCGCCAATTTTGTTATCGAAAAAATCGGTGAATGTGGACATAAACTAATCCCCCTATATCCACCTAGATCTAGAGCAAAACAAGATAGGACATGACGCTTTCCCTAGGTTGCTACTATTGAATTTATCATCAAAGAAGGAGTGTATGACATACCTTTATATATCAATTCCCTTTCTCTCTGTTGTCCCTTCTTTGCTCTTGTGCTCTTGTGAAATCATATCTGCAATGACACAAACCAACCAAAGTGAAGGAAACAATTATATATTCAATCGAAACCTAAACATGTGATCAAGGAGTCATGTAATAAAACACTAATGATTTTATGGGAAAGAAACATGTTGCTGTATCATATTAAGTAAAAGTGGAAGATACAACTAGAGTTCCTTGATGTCGCAAGTTCCCTTTAGGTGGTCCTTTGTTCCAACACACACATAGACTTGCTGCAAATTTGCATGAAGATAATCCACAAAGCTTGATGGGCAAATGGATGCCTCAAGCATCAATTGTATCAGGATTCTTCACACAGTCTTCAGTCTATTATTTTCTCAATATTGCTTGAACTTGCTTAACCTTTTCCATGATAAATCCATTATTATATAGGATAAGGTGAAGTGGTTATTGGGGTGAGGATGATCCCACCAAATCAGAAAATCCAGTAAGATCACAACCATACAGACGCCACCTCACATTCTAGAATATTCTCCTTCTAGAAACTTTTTGAAACTTATTCCTTTTCTTATCTTCAAACGCCACTACACCCTACCTATATAGAAACATGTAGAAATACTAAAGGATAGACATAGAGAAGCCTGCAGAAATCCTTGATTTCCTCACTGTGTACCACTGTTAGGTTGCGGCGTCATTCTAAAAATGTGCCTTGTAGGGGAAGAAATCAGCCATTTTCCTCATGTGAAATATTTTTTTGGAAGCCTGAACACATGCCTATGGGGTCATCATCAGAGTGACCAAAATAATGTGTAACCGAATGTGGGTATGGATGACAGCTAGGATCCATACATAGTGCTACCTCCTGGGGAGGACTGGGACCAGAGAGGTATGCGTTGTATTTGTTTGTTTTGATTTTGGTAGATAGAATTTATCATACATGTATATGAATGTTGACACTATATCTGTGTTGTTTTGCAAATGTCACACCTCGGGGGTGAGAGGAGAACATCATCTAGGATCTATCTCGATGGGAGTTGTCTCAACATGATCCCGTAGATCCCAGGGCTATGCAGAGGTGTCGGAAAGATGATGCCAATGCAAGACCATCCAAAGAGCCACAATGAGATGTTGAGGCCATGCTAGAGGAGATGTGTCGACGGTTCGAGCGGGTCCTCCCAGTAATTCTTGAGGACATATGGGCCCACATCAAGGACAGTGAGGTCCTAGACCAGTGTGTGGGAGTACCAGCAGAGTGGCGGATGTTGATCTACAAGGAAATAAAGGTGGCGGAAACTATGACTATTCAGATGCCTCCCAGAACTGGAGGGTCCCCAATTGGTGGGGCACCTATGGCTAACAGAGGAGCTGGGGGGGAGCTTTAGGAGCACCTTTTGTGTCGAGTTGGGATGTATGGGTTTGGGAGCTTGATTTTGTATAGGGTAGTTGATACCCAATTTTTTTACTCATAGGGATGATGGGACTCATGAGCCTACAGGAAGTTGTATATATATTTTTTGTAAAACATTTATGACCTTGATGATATATATATGATGGATAAATTGATCATTCATGTCGTTATGATTTTTGTTTGTGATGTATGATGTCTATTGCTATCTATTGGCAAATGTATGATGTTGTGTATATGATGTTTTTTCAATGTGATAAATGCCAATCTAATACTAGGTTAGCCATGTGATCTGCTACTGGATTGAGGTTTCTTGGAATATGTATAAATGTGATGGTAGAAAAGTTGTGATATAGGAGTCTAAGTTGCAGGTATTTGCAGAAGAGAAAAGTATTTTGAACATGATACACGTTGTTGAATTGTAGGCTGACAAGTTGGGAATCTAGTAGAACGCTAAGGTGACCAATGTGGCGATGACCGGCCTCGACGAGGAGACCAATGACAATGCCATATTCATCTTGGTTATTGGTGGTTGGGCCTAAGGATATGCCACTGGAATGAAGTATTATATGTGAGGGGATATAGAGGGCCCAAGCAGCCAAAGCGATATTTTGGATCCAACGGCTGGCACCGTCAACGTAACCAATGTGGTAGGTTGATGGATGATGCATCTGTCAATAACATGGGTGATATATCAGACATGAGGAGTAGTGGCAGTAAAGAAGACTAAAAAATATACAAATGTTTACAAAAAAAAACCTAATGTAGGGGGGCTATGCTTAGGCATATAATTTCTTCAAGTATTACCCGTTGAGGGGTTCCTTGAGAGGGAATCCTTCTGGAGAGGCCAAGAGGTAGGTGCCTTTAGTGAGGCAATGTTGGATGATGAAGGGTTTGTGCCATAATGACTCAAATTTCCCATGGTCAAGAGTGTCATGGGCGATATCATAGGCTAACCCCAGATCGCCTTCATTGAATTAGAGAAGGTTGACATGGTGGTCGAAGGTGGCTTTGGACAATTTTTTATCTGCCTCGTTGTGTTGTAATGAAGAGAGATGGTCTCCATCAAGTGATTCT
This sequence comes from Picea engelmannii, assembly GCA_009831015.1. NCBI lineage: Eukaryota > Viridiplantae > Streptophyta > Pinopsida > Pinales > Pinaceae > Picea > Picea engelmannii. Next base: position 2,451,331 of record ML778947.1, read on the forward strand.
AAGGTCAATAGGTGCTGCTCCATTAGAGAAGTGTTAGGTAAGAGCTCTATAACATTGCGTAATGTTGGGATTTCTCACTCGATAGGGAGGGTGGATTCTATCCCATGGACGAGGTGGAACGATGTAAATTTGGTTGCAGTTTCGACTGCCATGCAATAGGCCCATCAAGAAGAAAACAACATATGATGCGAGTTGGTCTTATGTTTGTTGACGGTGCATTGTAGCATGGTTTTGAGGACTTTATTGACAACCTCGACCTGTCCGTTGGAATGAGGGTTGTATGGGGACACAAACTCATGGGTGAAGCCTAACTTTGGGGATATTTCTGCAAAGATCTTTTTCTCAAAGTGTTTACCATGATCGGAAACTAACTGTCGTGGGACTTTGAACCAGGTAATGACATGGTTGAAGAAAAAATGTCTTGTTGTGTCAACAGTGTTGTTAAATGTGGGCATGGATTCGGCCCATTTGGTAAAATAATACACTGCCAAAACAATGTACTTGTGTCCATTATTGGATGGAGGATGGCAAGTCATGAAGTCTATTCCCCATTTACAGAAGGGGTCGACTGTGATGACTAGGTACAAAATATTTGGTGGAGATCTTGCTTTGTTTGCATCAAGATAACATTATCACATCACTTGAAAGCGTGGATGCAGTCGTGAAACAAAGTGAGCCAGAAGTATCTTGCTCGGATAAGTTTTTGGGTGGTGAAAACACCCGAGGGGTGACCACCACAAGCGCCGCTATTAAATTTATTCAAGACTTGGTTGGCTTCGTCGATGGTAAGACATCGTCGAAGGATGGTATCGACCCCTCATCGGTAAAGAATGTCCATGCAGAGGAGGTATCATGGATCCTGATCGAGAGTGCGTCGACGATCATTGCGACAGAGGTGAGACCTAAACTTTTGTGTACGAAGGTAAATGAGGAGGTCATTGTACCAGGGGTAATTGGAAGGAATAAAGAAGAGGTGTTCGTCGAGGAAATCCTCATTGATAGGGGAAGCTTTGGCGTCCAAGAGAAAAGTCATAATGAGTTCGGATAGGAAAATAGTTTTCTTTCTTTTGGGAGTAGAGAACTCTAGATCTTATTCTTGGAGGATAACGATCCATCGAGAAAATTTTTCGTTGATCTGTCGTCAAATCAGAAAGTATTGCATGGGGTTGAAATTTGCTACGACCTTGGTAGTTCGAAGAAGAATATAATGCTGCACTTTCTGGATTGCGAGGAAAACTGCTAACACGAGTTTTTCATCATGATTATACTTTAAGGGTGGTCCTGAAATGTTTTTACTAATGTAGTAAATCACATGTTCACACCCATCATCCCCTAACTGGACGAGGAATCCTGCAACTGAAACAACAGAGGATGATAAGTAGAGGATGTAATCGGGATCATAGTCTAGGGGACTAATCAAAGGGGCATTGGATAGGGAAGATTTTAAATCATCAAAATTTGTTTGAGTATGTTCATCCCATCAAAATGGAATATCATGCTGTAGTAAGCGGAGAAAACCATGTGTGCAAATGGCATAGTCTACGACAAAGCGACGTAAAAATTTGGCTTTTCCTTGCAAGCTCTGCAGTTGGCATAAAGTACTAGGTGGTGGAATTTTTGTGATAGATTGGACCTTGAGGGGATTGACAATGATGTTTTGTTGGGAGACAATGAAACCGAGGAGGCATCTGACAGTGATGCAAAATATGTACTTGAGAGGGTTCAAGTTGATATTATATTGGCGACATCATTGGAAAAAGATGCGTAAGTCGTCTAAATGTTGGGTTATATTTTCGGATCAAGCAATGAGGTCGTCAAAATAAGCGAGGATGATGTGAGAAACATCATGAAAAACATATGTCATGGCTCATTGAAATGTAGCACTGACATTTTTTAGTCCAAAAGGCATGACATGATAAGCAAATGTACCCCAAGGGGTTGTAAAATCTGTTTTGTATTGATCTGTTGGGTGGATCTAAATTTGATTGTATTCGGAGAACCCATCCATAAAGGATAATGCCTCATGGCCGACACAATCATCGATTATTTGGTTGATGAAAGGATTTGGGAAGTTGTCTTTGGGACAAGCATGGTTGAGGTCGTGAAATTCAGTGTAGACGGGAATAATTCCCTATTTTTTGTTAATGGGGAAGGGGTTGGAGACCCATGAAGTGTACGCAATGGGGTAAATGAACCCAACAACGCATAACTTGTCAATTTTGACTTTTATTGATGCATATTTGGATGGGTGTAGGGGGTATTTCCTTTGACAAATAGGGACGATATCCAGCCATTTGTTGATTCGATGTTCGACTATAGAAGGAACAAGGCCAGACATCTTCGTATATAACCAGGAAAAAATATCCCAGTATTCCTGAAAGAGATATTTGTAAGCAATGATTTATTCAGGGGAGTATGTGGTGCCAATGGTGATCTCTTCTATGATGCCTGGTTTAATGGAAATGTCAATTTTTACTATGGGGGAGATGTTTCCCATGTTTCATTCTTCAAAATCATCCGGGGCAGGGATAGGGTTTTTGAACCAATCAATATGCCCGGTGGAATAAAATCCTTGGTTTCGATTGTGCACAGGGAGGATTGATCAGGAGGGTGAAAGACCTCATGGGAGAGGAAAAGTGCTCGATGATGGAGCACATTCCAAGGGAAATAAGGGGTAGTCAATTCTTCCAATATATGTTCGTCTCAGTGGAAAATGTGAGAATACAGGGGATCCTAGAAGATGATAGGGGGAACTATCAACGGGTAAGTGTTATTGTCCTCAAGGGGTAAGGACATAGAAGGGATATCATGTACGGGGTGTGATGGCTCACTTTTCATAAACCAAATTTCACGATAATGTGGATGGTACCTCATTTGCTCGGGGACTAACGACAAAATATAACAAATGTCAGTAATGTGAGCCTCAGTAGGGATATCCTGAGTGGGATCAGGTAGAGATGTGTGGCGTACTACAGCTAATGTTTGGCAGAATTAAGGTAGAGCTAGAAAATTATGTGTAATGGCCATATTTTGAGCATATGGCACACGCAAAATTGGTTCGTAACCATTTCTTGCATGTGGTTGAGGACTTTGTAGTAGCGGCGGATGTACTTGGTGGAGTGGCAAGAAACAAGTTTTCTTTAGGGAGTTGGATAAGATTACATAACTCAGGAAGAGTAGGACATCTATTAGTGGGGTGTCCTTCTCTTTCGCATAATGCGCAAGGAGGTTGAGCTCGGGCAGTGAGTGGAGCTACGGGCTCGTTCTTCCTTCATTTTCCCCTAGTAGTGGTAGTGTTGCCTCTCGTTGGGGGTGGGGCTGGTGTGGTATGAGCCTGTACTGGGATCTGCATCGGTAATCCCTCAGTTTGAGGAGGGAGAGATGGTGTAGGAACCATGGAGGGTGGATGGAGATACCATATAGGGATGGAAGGAACCATGTTGGTAAGGGTGAGGGTAGCAACGACCTGGAATGCTTGGACTCCAGGTGGGGGGTAGAAAAAGCGGATTTGGGTAATCNTGGAACTTCGATGTGGGGAGGGGCCTTAGTGAGAGGATTATTTTCTTTGATATCTATTATGTTAGAAGACACTACACATACTTGATCTAAAATAGAAGGGTTGAGGAGAGGTGGTTTTCCATGATAAGTGCCTAACAAGGATGGGTCCTTGAATATTCTAGGACCAATGTCGATGACTAGGAAAGCATTTGAGCTAGCACGAAGAAGAGGGAGGATGTTATCAATGTTGGCAGAATGATTGGGCTCGTAATGTGTAAGCTAGTCAATGGTGATGATTTTCCCGTTGTGAGGGGAAATCATTGTACGAAACATAGAAGAGGCTATTCCCTTCATGGCATACATGTAGCGATGTACGAACATGATATTGTAATCAAGTGGGGCATCAATAACTTTAATGTCAATGAGGATGGTTTTTCCCCCAAGTTTAACAGGGACATTTTGGAGGAGCCCTTAAGGGGACGATGGTCGACCGTCAAAAGATCTCAGGGTGATGGCAGAGTGTACTAGCTCAGGTGAGCCGATTTTCTTCCATACTACTTTGGATATGATGCATCTGGATGCATCTTCATTGATGAAGCACCGATGAACTATGATGTTCCGAATCTTAACTGGTATATCAAAATCTACCAGGGCGGCGAGGCGTGGTTCTACACTATATAGATAAAAGGTGATGAGTCGAGTATCAATTGGGTCGACTTCCCCCAAGGAGGAAAGAAGGGATTTCCATTGTGATGGAAAGATTTGGAGGACCTCCAACACAGAAATGGTTGTAGGAGGCTATGCTAAGTCATCGACCAAATTTTTATTATGGGATGCCCTAGCATGAGGGTTATGTACATTTCGTCGTAAAGGCATGGGAGGTATACGAATTCAGTTTTAGGGAGGGGAATCATCAATGGTTTTTCGATGATAGTGGAAGATTATAATGAGGTGGCTGGGGTAGAATCAAGAGGCATTCTGTATGGATGGCTACGTGTTTTCATAAGAATCTCTTCCTCACTGGTATGGAGGATATTGCGATCGACCTAATTTATGGGTTGATTGGGACCTGGGTTTTGATATTGCCCCATTTGTGGTGGGGGAGAGTTTATCTATTGTTGGGTATTCATCACACCTTGGTGTGGAATAGGGTTTTGAAATATGGTCGGAGGTGGTGGTCGCAAATAATGTTGTGGGGCCTGATGAGGGGAAGGAGATGCCAAAGGGAATTGTGTGTTCAAGGATTCTTTCATTCATTTGTAATTAGAAATATGGGGACAGTGGTGAGTGTAATGTTTGTAATCTCCACATAGGGTGCAAGGGAAGTTAGTTTTGACGTTATTGTTCTTCCCTTGTTGTGGTTGATTGTTATTGTTTCCCCCTTGGGGGTTTTCGTTGCCTTGATTCTGGTTGACCCCAGCGGAATGGTTTTGTTGGGGGTTATTTCCTCCTTGTCCCAGGTTGTTATTGTTTTGTTTTTCTCCTTTCTTCTTGGAATTATTCGGCTGATGGGTCGTATTTTCCATATTCAACTATTGAAACTCTTGAACCTGTTGAATTGGAGAGGGTTGAACAAAGTTAACGTCGACATGTGGTTTTCCTGGTGGAGGAGAAATCAGTTGGGGAGGACGAGGAAATGGAAAATATGGGTTTTTTGTGGAGACAATCCACATGGTGTATATGAAGTTTAAGTACTTCCATAGATATTTGGGTTATATGCGGGGGTTTGGGGTGGATTCGTACTTTATTGAGAGACCAAATGCATCTGGGGTACCAGTGAGGGTCCCCCGAACGACTGAGGGGGAACAACAGGATATGATTGTTGGTGAGGGGGAGGGTAATAAGACGTCTCTCCATATGGTTGCGGATATTGATTTGCACCATAAGTGGATGATGGGTGGCCGTAAGGGTTGATATGTGTCATAGAAACAATAAACCCATCCGCAGTGTGGGACATCCTAGGTTTGTCCTAGCCAAATGGTATGGGTCTGGGTGCATCAGGAAATACTATGTAAAAGTAAACCGATTGAGCATATATGAGGTCAAATTATTGGGCCTTATTGATGGATTCCTCTTCAGATTGAGGAAAATTGGATGCTACATCCTTTGCAATCACTTGGACAGGTGATTTATGAAACCAATCAAGATGATGTTCTTTGGTGGTTTCTTCTTTACATAAACTATGTCGCTGATGCCATTCATGGATGTGGTCGGCGATATGGATAGAAGTGGTTTGTTTGAACTCAGAGAGAATTTCTAAACTAGTGTGATGGTGAACTGGTAATTGGAAAAAGGAAGAAAAGGCCTTGTCTAGTGATTCAAAGGTCACATGGGACCCTGATTTTTTGTCCACATAACATTTGGTGTATGAACCTGTGAGTGTTATTTGAAATAACCTCAAGAGGATGGAATCATCCATGATAATGTTTGAAGAGTACCATAATTGGAAGGTCATAACATGGTTTACGGGACATTCCCCTGGTTTTCCTTCAAACGTTGGAATATATGAAGGAAATTTCATAGGCATATTGGGCCAAGTGGTGTCATGCAAAATGGGATCATTCGTGATTTGGTTAATCAGGAATGTTGAGGGATGCCAAGTATGACATAGGGGGATTTGGAAGAGTATTAGTTCCATCCATTGTGTGTGTAGGTAGTGGACCTATCCCTTGAGAGGCATTTGGTGAGTTTGTACTTCTCCTTTGAGAAGAAGTTTTTCCCCCACCTCCTTGTGAAGGAGAACCAACAGATGGATTTCCTTGGGTATTTGACCCAAGAAAAGTGGAACTAAGTAAATTCGATCCCAATACAGTAGCACTCACTGGGGTGTGAGATGGTTGAGTCGGTGAGTTGGTGAAACTAGGGACTCCTCCTAGAATAGGAGGGATATTCTGCAAGCATCTAGAATGACGGGGATTCTGTGGTTCCCCTATGGTTCCGACAAGAAAAGTGAATGTGTGAAAATGGTAACAAGAGAGAAATAAATGAGAAAGATATTTTTATATTTTTGACCTTCACAAAATAGTATAAATCACAATTTCATGTAATCAAATGAACATCATAAATAAATCAACCACAAAGTAAACAAGCATGTGGATAGGTGGATTTTGACCGAGTGGGGGAAAAACAAAAATAAATGCTCATATCCTAAAATAACTATTGTCCTTCCTCTCAATTTAGCACTGGGCCTTCCAATAGCACTCGATAGTGGGCTCTAAATCCACTGGAAGAGGAACTAGTGAAGGTTGAAGTAATTAGTTATAATGATGGGTAGATGTTGTGTATCCTGAAAGAATTAGTGATATTTCCCAATAACCATACAAAATATGATCAAGGTGCGATTGCAACCCACAAACACCACCTGGGTAGATATCCTATGTTTGGCCACTAAGTACCTCAGTCAAAGTGCAACAATCAGATTTTTGGCCTAAGAAATGGGTCATAGGCTAGATACCCTCACAAGAGTTGGGTGACTCAAGGAGCGATGTGAAAACAACCGGACTTCATCCTTCAACCCTTCATGGGTATCTCCCTGCCTTATGGTGTAGGAACACTTGACTTGGAGGATTTGAAAGATCCCTATTCTCAACTTATATGGTTTCAAAATGTGAGAACCTAATAACGGGGGGTTATTTGGATGCCTACCCCTTGAGATCCTACCTAGACTAAAAAGTTTCTTTTGGCACCTCCTATGGAGGAAAATTTAGTGTGTTAGAAAAATTTTAGATGTGGTGGGCTGAGAGATTGGGGTCATAGACCAACCTTGTTTGAATTAAATTGGTTTGAATAATTCCTAAATAAGTAGTCGGATCTTTCAGAGTTTCTTTTGAAGTACTTTGTGGGTACTTAAAAAAAAAAGCTTACTTCGACCTCCACTATTCTAATAGAAAATATGTGTATGATGAGTGCCTTTGTGTGCAAGAAAGTGAAAAGTGTGCAAAATATTCTTATTAAGTTAAGTGTAAGATTACAGCATGTGTAATTCATGTGGTCCTTTCAAATCTTCTTATCTAGATTACTATGTTTCTTTGGTACAATCTTGCGGAATATTTAAATCCCTAAAGAACTAGCAATGTGGACATATGAGTCCTTACTTGATCCTTTAAATTCCCTAGAATCTTGTCTAAACTAGATAAGATTTTAAAGCTATACTAGGATTGCAAACATGTGGGCATGTATGGGCCCTTACAAAGCTTTAAGATGATTTCCAAAACTAAGAGGTACCCTAAGGGGATTTTTTCCTCTCCTAATGATTTTTAAGGGAGATGCAATTTCCTTTCAAACACCTTTTCCGATTCTCGAGATCACACTTGGGTGTGGGAGAAGAGCATACTTGAGGGTTAAAATTGATTTCTAGTCCCAAATTAATTGATTGTGTTTGAAAAAGCAATAACCTTAAATTAAAATTTTAAATGCCAAATGAGCTATCCATGTGGCAACAAAGAAAATAGAAGAATAGTGATTCTTTTTACCCCTAAGTGCTTATGTTATCTAACCTTCCTTGTGAAAAGGACTCTGAGTGAAGTGTGATTTCTTTATAAAGTGCATGAAATTAAAATTCGAAGACAAGGGGACCTCAAACCACTAATAAAACCCTTACAATTTTGAAAAAAATGAACTTATGTGTGGGATGTAGTTCCGACAGGCATGCAGAGGGCGTAGAATGCGCATAGATAAGCTGCTAGAATGGTGGCAACTTATCTTTGAGAGGATATGTGTCCCCTACTCGCATTCTCAAGAAGATGATTTTACAATGAAGCTCCAAAGAAATTTTTATCATAAAAAAAATCCAAAATCCTAACCTCGGAAGATGAAAAGCCAACAATTTTTTGGACACCGTTTTGGGTAGTTTGGTGTATCAACTTCTCGGGGGCGTAATTTTGGCATATCATATCCATTTAGGGCGCACGATATCTCGTTAGAAAGGTATCGTTGAGGATATTCATTTAGGGGGATCAATAATAGCCTTTGGCTTTAATTGAGAATCTAGATCCCAAAAAAACTTCATCTATGCCCTCAAAATGGCCCCGGAAGTTAAAAACTGCTAAAAATAGTAAATTACCAAAATTGATAGAAAACTATTTTGGGTCAGTTGGAAAAGGTTGATGGACACCAATATCTACATGGATAAATCTTAACTCCTTAGGAAGAAATGGTATTCATTGCATCGAGTGCCCGGGGGAGGGGGAAAAGTGTTTATTGAATCTGCATCTTTATGAGTTGCTTGCCTTGTTGGAGAAGTTGTGTTTCTTAGCTTGTTGAAGGTTGTCACAAAGTTGTGGCTAGAAGGGTTGGACCTTTTTAACCAGTCTAGATACATGAGATGCCAGTGTGCATAAGGAATCCTTATACTTTTCTCCAATCTTGTCAATCTTCTTTTGTTGGATAGAAGGTTCTCGGGTCGAGGATGTAGTGGTTGCAGTATCATTTTGTTCACCTTTTGAATAGATTGTAAAGAAGATAAATTTTGTAGTATGAGATACTACCTTGCGGCATTGTTAAGGTGGGACAGTAGTTAGAACTACCTCTGGTATCATGTAGAGATGACCCCCCAAAGTAACAATGACACTATGAGATTGAGACTCATAGATAGCATCGTGGTTCCACATATATGGTTGTCCCAAAAGAACATCAAAGACATCCAACATGGAATCATCACATAATACCTCATCCTTGAAGGGATGGATGCCATATGACAATCGACACTACTGGTAGACACAAAGATCTCATCCCTAGCGAAGCCACCCAATGTTGCATGGTTGTGGGTGTGGTGTTGTCGACAATCCCAACTGTTTGACAACCTCTATTGAGATGAGGTTATTCTGGCTTCTGCTATCAACAATAAAATGTAGCAGGGTCCCCTTTACCCACATCTGTGAATGAAAAAGGTGCTCCCCCTCTTCAGGATCTGTGGGTTCTTCCGGATGAATTGTTGTAGTCATGACAATAACAATGGGGTATGCATCGATGATTTGTCTTCTATCAATATTTTTTGAATCAGATCTTGAATCAGGGCTTGGCTCCTTGTCTTTGATATCATCCACCAATGACTGTTTTGAGCAATATTCATCAGTGTTGTGCCAGGGTATTTTGTGGAAATCACACAATTTTTCGGTGTCCTTGTTTGTCTTCCCGTGACCCTTCTTTTCATGTGGCTTGGAATGGTTTTCAAGAGACTATTTGTTAGGGTCATATTTATCATACTTTGGTTATTGTGGATTTGCAGACCTGGAATCCCGTTTGTTCTTGTGATTAAATTTGTGCTCGATTTTAACAACATATCAATAAGCAACACCGAGTGATGAGATGCCCATAAAATCGATTTCAGTTTGGATGTATATGTGTAGAGCCCCATGGTATTTCAGAACCAAATGTCGTTCAAAGTCTTTGATACCCAGCTTGGTGCGCAAGGTATGGAAGGTATTGGTGAACTCCATAAATTCTTGGCCCCTCTCTTGCCTTAGTGTGGTCCATCTCATATATTGGTCCTCATAGTTTCCAACATGGTAATATTGTTCCTTTACCGTGTCCACAAAAAAATCCCAAGTGGGATCGACCCCATATATTCCAGACTCTTCTCTGGAAATTTTCTCCCAGTAAGCTTCCCACCAATGTTTTACATGGGGGAGATATTTAAGAAGTGTGAAGGTGATCTTTTCCCTGTTGGAAAAATGGCGAACAAAGAAATAAACCCTTCCATCGTATTTAACCATTTGTCTAGGGAATCTACATCTATCTGACCTTCAAATATGGGAAAATCAAATTTAACCTGTACCTTGAACGAAGAGGTGCTTCCAAAGTGGTTGTTTGATGAATATGCACCTATTTCTATCGGCAGACATTGAAGGATCTGGGAAAAATTCTCCATCATTTTGTCCCTTTGTCGTGTGAGATCTTGCTCAAGCAACAAATTGATAGAATTGCCTGCTCCGTCATTTTATTTTCTTCCTCCATGGAGGGTTTCTTGGGCATGAGAGAGTGATTTCCTTCAAGAGATACAAGCTATGGACCCAAATTTCTGTACTCAAACCTCGTTCGGGACATGCATTGAAAAACAAACGATCAAGAGTATCCTTCTCTAATACCACTGATCTGGATTATTTTCGGCACAAAATGAGAGTGGAGATATAATAAATAAATGTACAGAGATATTTTGGATATCCAATAGTATAACAAAAATGTATCAGAGATGCAACCATAAACACAGAGATACAATAATATGCAATTTTCTATTAATGAGCGAAAATGTACAAAGACTGTAAAATACAGAGTGAAAGACTCGCTAGAATGGTGGCATATTATCTCTCAGAAGACATGTGTCTGCTACTTGAATTCACAAGAAGAATATTTTACAATAAGGATCAAAATGCATTTTTATCATAAAGAAAATCCAAAACCCTAATAGTGGAAGATGAAAAGCCAACAGTTTTGTGGACCCCAGTTTGGTTAGTTTGGTGTATCAACTTCTTAGGGGCATAACTTTAGCATACGATCTCTGTTTTGGGCGCATGATATCTCGTTGGAAAGGTATATCCAAGGAGATTAATTAGGGGGCTCAATCAGAGCTTTGACTATCATTGAGAAGCTTGATCCCAAAAAACCTTCATTTAGCCCCTCACAATGGCCCTAGAAGTTAAAAACTACTAAAAATAGTAAATTACCAAAATTGCCAGAAAATTGTTTTGGGCCAGTTGGAAATGGCGGGTGGACACTGATATCCACTTGGATAAATCCCTCCTCCTTAGGAAGAAATGGTATCCATTTTGTTTATTTCTCGGGGGAGAGGGGAAAGTGTTTGTTGAATCTACATCTTGCTGAGTTGCTTGCCTTGTTGGAGAAGTTGTGTTGCTTAGCTTGTTGAAGGTTGTCACGAACCTGTGGATAGAAGGGTTGGACCATTTTAAATAGTCTGGATACATGATATTCCTATGTGCAGAAGGAATCCTTATAATTTTCTGCAATCTTGTCTGTTGCACGAAATTGCAAGTAGTCAACGCTCCTTGGTGTATCGAGAAAAGGGACTAATATTCTCTTGTGGATCCTTGAAGTCTGGTGGTGGTGATTTTACCAATCACCCGCATTTTTTGGTATAACAGTAGCCACACTACCAAAAAATGGTATCATAGCTAGAGCTCGTGAGTTCGATACACACGCTGCTTGCGCTGAGGGGGAGATTGTTGCACGAAATTGCAAGTAGTCAGTGCTCCCCAGTGTATCGTGACAAGGGACTAATCACCTCTTGTGGATCCTTCAAAATCTGGCAGTGGTGAGTTTTCCAATCACCCGCGGGTTTTGGTCTAACAGTAGTCTTACTACCGAAAAACATTGTTGGACAACTTGGAGGGGGGGGCGAGGGTGAATCAGTTGTTACTGTGCTTAAACAATTATGCCCATTTAAAACCAATTACAGAACACTCAATAATAATCACAATAATGAAGGGAAGTAAGAAATAGAATATTCAACATCAATCACACACATGAAATATACAAAAACAAATATTCTTGAGGAAACACATAAAGGGAAAAACCTCTTCTTATTGATATGATAAGTAGCCTTTATTTTTTGTACATTATCATTCTTATGAGCACCAACTCCTTTTGAGGCTACCACCTCTGTTTTACAAGAAGAAAATTGCTGAGAGCACCAACTCTCTAGTTTCTCTAGCACCCACTAGAAGGAATCACCAACTCCCTTTGTGTTCCAACACCAACTGGATGGAAGCACCAAATTCCAGACACACAGGCACCAACCTGTACAAGATGTAACTTGATGAGAGCACCAACTCTATGGATTCTCTAGCACCCACTAGAAGGAAGCACCAACTCCCCGAGTGTTCCAACACCAACTGGATGGAAGCATCAACTTCCACTTATATAGGCACCAACCTATATAACAGAGAAAAATGGTTCTCCCTTGCACCACCCTACCACCCTGGTTTTTTTGGCTGCAACTAGATGGAAGCTACAAATCCCTGTGTTCAAGCACCCACTTGAAACTTTGAGGACAACAGTCCTCCCTAGCACCTCCCTACCAACCTGAGATATAAATATTTGTTACTAAAATTTATTCAGTGACACATTATTTAAAAATGGCTTACCAGTCTTATCATTGTTCCTCTACATTGTTGTTCTATGCTTGCATCAGTGTCTTCATGCTCGCATATTCTTACGCTTTCTATTATTCTTCTCCGTCTCTGCATGTGCACCTGGGATTTCTCTTCCTTTCTCATATATGTATCTTTGTTATATATTTTTATTTTTCATATTATGCTCTGTGCACCATTTCCATTCTATGTGCTACGCCTCTTCTGTGCGCTTCAGCTATTGCACACAACATACTTCTACCCGCATGAATAAATATCAAAATAAGAAACCGTATATTATTTTTTCTGTGTATATTTATCATGCCAAGTCCTCTACTAGATCATACACACAACTCTTCGTCCTCTCTGGAGATTATATTGAGTTTGTTCTTCATCAGTGGTTGTTATCCTTAGATTCTTTGGCTTCTCTTGTAGTTACAGTTTTCGAGACTTTTCCATTTGTCAATTGTCTCTATGATGAGTCTTCATTTCACTGGCAGTTACCTTGAGACTCTTCATCTTCTCTATCAATCACCCTTGAGCTCTTTGAATTCTATGGAAGATAAAATCACGTCATTTTAGAAATTACAGAGAGAACCTCCTCGCGCTCATCTCTTTGGCGCCTTTTCCCTTCCTGAGAAAACTTCACAGTGGGCACTATATTTTCTTGCTAAGCCCCTTCCTTTCACGTGACCACCGGCGGTGACCATTCATCAACCAAGATGACTCTTCGCAAATTGGCATTTTGGATTTTCTACTATGAGTCACCCCAACTCTCCCAACTCCCGATTTCCAAAGAAAAGCCTATCATTTCTAGCTTTGTTCCCTTTATCCTCTGACAATGTGACCTACGGCTCTGACCCGGGGCTTAATCTCCTGGGTGCTTCATGACTTCATGTATCAGGTAATCTGTTGTGAGTTGCCTCAATTATCCCAACTTGCAAAATCTGAAGTGGAGCCTAGCGACGTGCTAGATCCTCCTTTAATTTTCGCTAATGTGACCTTGGCTGTGACCAGGGGCCAAGAAAAAGGGTGCTTCACATTTTTCGAACTCGTGAACTTCGTCATGCCTGATCAACAGTCCACAATCCTTGGTGATTTGATGGTCCAGATATCATCGGAACTTCACATTTCGCGATGTCGGAGGTTAGCTCACCTCCCTTCTTTTGATTCTCGAATTCGTGCTTGTGTTAGATCAATGACCCACGATCCTTCCTCAATCAATGATTGTGATCACCTTCTGCATTTTAGGATTTCACAACTCACGATGTCGAAATTTGGCTCACCTCCCTACTTCTGATTCCCAAACTTGCGCTTGCGTCAGATCGACAATGCAGATCTCCCACTGATCCAACTGTCGAGATATCCTCTTCGTGAAATCGATCTTCACGAAGTGAACTCTCTCCTGTGTTCTTCTTTGATTATCCTATCCTTCCACTTTATAATGATCCAACGGTTATCGGGTATTCCTCCTAAGCTTATCCTTCTTGCAAATCCACTGGATCTAACGGTTGTTGGTCCTTCGCGCTCAGATCCAATGGATGGGATCTGTTCCTCTCTTGCACACTCGTTCCTCCTATCTGGAATATGATCTAATGGTCCAGATTCTTCACAGTGTTCAATCCAATGGCCACTGTCACTCCTCATTCTAAGCTTACGCTTCCTCCCAACTTGGAATAATATATGAGTGTCAAATGCCTCGACCTTTGATCCTTCTGTAAGTCATGATGAATTTGGGACTCGTCTACATTTCTTAAGTTAACCTTGGCCCTGACACACACTTGCGCTCTACATGCAACTCTGTGTTATTCCTCTTGAGCTTTGATTCCTTCTACAAACTCACAGATTCTAAGGAATATTGTGCATGCTCCTTCCAGCCTTCATGATAACCTCTGGCTATCTGGAAACTCCAACTTTGTGCCTTGTTCTCCTTTGGAAACTCCAACTCTGTGCCCTGTGCTCGTCCTCCTGAGCCTGTAGACAACAATTTATCATGGTCTCGCCATTCCTGATGCTATCATTGTTGCTTTCCTGTTGGTCGTCATTTCACACTCTGCCTGTAATCATGCCATCATTGTTTTTTTTCTTTCCTGTAAACATGTCATCGTCATTGTTTCTCTTTCCATAAATGGACAACACACTCTGCCTATAAACATGCCAACAATATCCCCCTTTGGCATTGATGACAACCTTGAAGGACTACATTGTTCTACTTAGACCTCCAACTGTAGCATCCATACCACACCTTTTCTCCCCCTTTGACATAAATTTCAAAAAAAGAATGCCCCCCCCGAGTTGTTGCAGTACTTTTCATAGGTATCAAATATTCAACCAACACAAACTCTCCCTGACAGGATGGACTCTCTTAGGTGAGAGAAAATATGACACCCAAATTCTGGCAGAGATATTCAAATGGTATCTTGGGTAGGGGTTTAGTAAAAATGTCTGCAATTTTTTCTGTGGTTGGAATGTAATGAGCTTGAACAATCTTATTGGTGACCTACTCTCTCAAAAAATGGTATTTTATGGGGATGATCTTGGTATTGGAATGAAATATTGGATTCTTGGACCTATTCATCTCCAGCTTCAGTTGTGTCCTCTGTAGTAGACTCAATATTGCTCACCTCTCTTACTGGGACTCCTTCATCAACCTTTAAATAAATGCAATCAAATAATTTATACAATCTTTTGTTAAGAAATCTATATCCTTTATCATTGGTAGCATATCCTAAGAGGATGCCTTCATCAACCCTGTCATCATACTTGCCTCTCAACTACTCCATTTTGTTGTGGAGTTCCTGGGATTGTGTATTCTCTCTTGATCCCATGTTTATCACTAAATTCCTTGAAATCACTTGACATAAATTCTCCTCCTTTGTCTGATCTTACTGCCTTTAACCTATTTCCTGTTTGACTCTCAATTAAAGCTTTAAATATTTTAAATTTCTCAAATGCTTCAGGTTTTTTTTCTTTGAGAAAAGAAACTGAAGTGAAGCTGGAGTAATCATCAATGATCAACATGAATTAGTTTTTCTTACCTCTGTCTTCCTGTCTTGATGGTCCACATAAATCCATATTAGCTAATTGGAGTGGTTTCTCTGTTGAAGTAGAGCTCTTTGGATTTAAACCGTGTCCTGGTTATCTTTCCTACTTGGTAGAGTTTATATACAGAATATTGTGGCTTTGATAATTTTGGAAGATATTTTACTGCCTCAAGATTTTTGATCTTGATTGAGTGGTCAAAGTTTAGATGTCCAAGTCTCCTATGCCATAACCAGATTCCATCATGTTTTCTTAGATGACACTCTTCTCTATCTTCTTTCAGCACACATGCATTATTATCTATCCTTATGCCTTTAGCCACCACTTGTCCCAAGTTTACATTCTTTACCTTACCATGTTTGGACCTGAACATCTCTTCACATCCTCTTTCACACATTTGACTTACACTGAGAAAATTATGTTTTAGCCCATCCACAAGAAGAACATCTTGGGCATCTCCTTTGCCATTACTCAAATTCACCATCCCTTTACCCTTGATTTTACCTGGTTCATCATTTCCAAAGGTCACATTTCCTATTTTTCTTTTACTTATAGACAAAGGCTTATCCTTTTCTCCATTCATGTGCTTGGAAAATCCATTGTTTATATTCTAGGGGTCTTCTTGTTTTTGAGTTGAAAGTACTAGACCACATTTTTCACTATCTTTCTTTTTCCATGTGCTCAAATTTCTAGCTAAGAGCTTTATCCTTGGGTCTGCTTTGTAATTATTTAGATGGAATTTTGCAGCTTGGTGGTTGAAGTTATGACAGTTATAGCATTCAATCTCATCAATCAATAGGTGAAAGAGATTGGTGCAACATTGTCTACTCATTGGTTGTTTAGTTTTATGTTGAAAATATTGTTTATTTCTTGACCTCCTCAGTTTCATGTCTCTAAACTTAATTTGACAATTTGTAATCTTATGACCAAAAATAGAGCAATAAAATAGTAACCATGGAATAAATCTTGGTACCTGAAGGATGGCCTTCTTCTTGGCATTTGTTGCTCCATATTTTTATATATTTATTTTTTATCAGGGATCATCTTGTCTTTATTATCTTTTGGTGACAAAGTACTCACATGGTTTGATTGTCTGCTGACTTGGAACTTGATTATCTTTATTGGCTCTTTGCTTTCCAGTTGTTTGTTGTTTGAACCACTTACATAACCTAAACCAGTATTCAGCAAATGAGATCTCTATTTTCTCAAAATGTCACTTAGTTATTCTGAGGCTTTAATGCTTGGAATATTTTGGACATAAAATGCTTTAAACTTCTCCATCTCTTTTCTTTTTTTACTACCTCTTCTTCCAAGGCTTCACATCTTTCCTTATTCTATGATAACTAATGTTTCTGAATGTCCTTTATTTTCTTTGCCTCTTCTAATTACACTTTTAGCAGGGAAAAGTCTTCATCAGGTTGTTTACTATCTTTCTCGAATTGTATCAACAATTTTTTTTTCTTTTTCTTCTTAAATCTGAGTCTAACAATTTATTTTAGGGCACTAATCAATTCTCCATCCAAGTCAACCAAAAATTCTTCATCATTAACATCAATTCCTGTGATTTTATTATCATAATCCTCTTTGGCCATAAGCATAAAGTGATTAACCTTATCTTCACAAGAAGAGTCACTATCTGTGTCTCCTGAAGAGTCATCATTGTTTACACATAAACTTTTATTTTTATCAAATCTCTTGGATTTGTACTTCTCTTCACCTTCAGATTTCTGGTCCTTCTTCTTGTTTGGATACTTAGATGCAAAGTGATATATCTTTCCACAATTAAAACATTTGGAGGGCAACTTTCCTTGGTACTCGTCTGATCCTTTCTTTAGTATTCTCACAAATTTTTCTTCAATTTCATCAGGCTCAGAATTCTCATTCTTATCTTCTTTACATGATGCTTCTCTCAAGGTGGGTTTATATTTACCTATCCTGATTTCATATGCATTCAACGTTCCTAGAAGTTGATCAAAAGGTGGAAATTTTAGAACATTAAGTTCTTCTATACTAAGACCTGTGGGTTGAACCTATCTGGCAGAGATCTCAAAATTTTTTGAACTAAAGAGGCTTCCTCAATTTTTTCACCAAGCCCTTTCATTGCATTTACTAGTTTTTCAATTCTCAGAAAGTAATTCTCAACAGTTTCATCCTCTTTCATCTTTAGCTATTCAAACTGTAATATGTAGTTTTGAATCTTGACATCCATTACCTTCTCATTACCTTCATAACTTCTAATGAGTTTGTCCCACATTTCTTTGGTAGATTCTAAGTGCATAAATTTTACAAATTCTTCTTCTGTAAGCCCACTCGGAATAGAATTCATAGCCTTAGCGTTGAAGTTGAATTCTAGCTTGTCATCCTTAGAAGCTAGTACAACTGGCTGTACATAACCAGTCTCTACCACAGTCTAGACATCTGCACCTAAAGCCATTGTGTAGGTTCTCATCCTACCTTTCCATAAGGAAAAGTTTGTTCCATTTAACAAAGGGGCCTTGTTGGTTGAAGTTACTTCATGGCCAGTCATGTTTAATCTCTAGGATATACCAATTTTTGGACAACT
>ML778947.1:2469545-2493312 GCA_009831015.1 Picea engelmannii
GGGGGTGTGTTAGTAACAATTGTGGTATCGGGATTTTAAAGGGTAAGAGGGTCGAGACCTTTCGAGTCTCGAAAGACCGATGGGATCCTAGCCGTTGATCTTGGTAGGACACGCGTCAGACATCAGAAGGAGAGTCGGGATTTCAGTCCATCAGAGGATTGAAGTTTCTGGAGGCAGGGAACTCTTACATAAGTGAATCGCGATACGCGATTTCCCGACCGAATCAGAGCCGTCCGTCAGCAAAGACATGTGGAGAGAGATCCTACAGAGTCGAGGATCGGGGAGCTGAAAGTCCCATGCACATGACAGCGGGAATCGCGATATCTCGATACCCGATTTCCTAATGTCGAGAGAAGCTTTCAATAGTGGAAAACAGGTGGCAAGCTTTGCACCAAGGAGTGGAACGTCGACAAGTCAAGGGCCATGAGCCATCAGATTTCGGGGAATCACAAGTTTCGTGGACACAAACATCATGTCGTCAAGAACACCGAAAACCCAATGGAAAGTTGGACCGCGGTCACACTTGGGACAGGTCATATGGACTATGGTCTAGCCGGTAGGGGCTAGCTCCTAGGAGGAGGAGCTCATCGCACATCGGGATATCGGGGATCCCGGAGGCAAGGAACTCGCGCACTTCAAACTCGTGAATCCTGAATCCCCGAAAGCCCGAAACCTCATCACACGCTTCCTTGCTGCCACGTCCATCCCTGTGTCATGCCAAGTCATATTCTCTTCCCAGCCCCTGTGTCTTGTCCACCCGGCTCGTGCACTTCAAAGCTCGTGAATCCTGCCACGTACATTTGCCCTATCATTTTCCCTCTGCCCATTCGTCCACATGGCCTCTCCTCATCCCATATCTGCATCGAGCGTGTCCAACTACCCCTACTTGGTCACCATCCATCCATCACTTTGTGTCAAGTCTCCCAATCATCACGAAGGCGTCCATGTCCTGTTGATACAGAGTCGACCGGGTCTTTCCCGATCTCAGTGAAGCAGTTATTGCAGTAGTTAATGGTGGTTGAACATCGTTTCCTCCATAAATGGAAAGCCCAGAAATGACTGTAAGCTTGTCAATTCATTCACAGGTCCTTTGGAATGTGATTGCGTCTGACTGAAGTTCACAAACGTCCAGAGACTGCATGCGCAGTAAATGTGAAGACGTAATTTCTTCAAGGCGATGTCTCGATTTATCTTCCAGTGTTTTTGTTCCAAGTATATGTAGGCATTTCTGCCATTTTTTGAAGGTATCGATGGTTGAGAAGAGCTCTCGGCTGTAAAGTTTTAATGAAGCATTGTTGTTCTGGTTATGTATGAGCTTTGGAGACTTATTGCCTTATGGATGCCAATTTCTTTCATATCTTTTTTTACACTGTGTTAGAGCAGCTCAGAATTGGAGGATCCAGTCGAGCTGTAGCTATTATAGGATGATGTTGTAATGGATCATTGTAATAGTTACAGAGCCTCTAATCGATTTCTGTGATTTCTTTAACGCTGAATGACTTGGAATTGGAGGATCCAGTCAAGTCCCCTTTCAGTTTCTTGAAGCCCTGAACCAGGAGGATCCTTCTTTCAAAGTTTTTCCCCTACAAACTGCTACAAGCCTAATGCCCAGAGCTGTTTTTTCACTTTCTCCTAAGTCTTCCACCTGTTCAACTTTAAATCAACCCACTGGCTGAAGTTGGGATTCCAGAACTCCTTCGTTCTTTACGTACCAGACTCATTCCCTGAGTTAGAATGATATTTCCTTGAGTCTTTACCCCCATTTGATCACCATTTAAAACAAATCATGACATTAATCTGATGGGTGTCGGGCTCTGCTCCTGCAAGCAATCGAGGAGTGACTTCTGATGCTAACATTTCTAGCGCCGTTGCCGGGGACGAAGTTGAAGATTTTACCTGGGTAGAACGACATTGAGCCTCTGATTCTGAAGGTGCATCAGACATCAAATCCCTTAAAGATTGTTGTTGTGCACCTGGCGACTCCACTGTGGCGACTCCATTGTTTCCACATCACTGTTTCAGCTGTGACTACTATCGGCACGCATGAAAGCCGACCCTAAGGAGCTTTCTCGAGAAGGTTTCAGCAACTGCTTTCTTAGTCTGAGAAGCTTCCTGGGGTAATGACAACGTTAAGATCTGGCCTTTGATGGTGAACAAGGACCAGGAATATTTTAAGCTGCGCATATTTCACCTGGCGACTTCATGATTCAAGAAACGATTGGTGACTCCACTGGTTCGATATGGAGAAAATCCTTGCTCGCAGGTTTGCTCCTTTTAATTTCCATGCTATTCCTGGTTTTCCTAATGTTGTCCCCTCTCTAGATGAATGGGGCGATTATTTGCCCATATTTGGAAAAGGTGAAGAGGACTACCCGGCTCAGCACCTCAGTGAGTTTCATGAACTCATGCAGCAATGGGAGATACATCATGAGGATGTATTACTGAAAATGTTCATGTTCTCGTTAGTGGGGGATGCACGTAAATGGTATCATTCTTTACCCCTGGCTACCATTTCTTCGCTCACTGATTTTCATGCAGCTTTCACCACCTATTGTCAGAGGCTATATCCCCCTAAGTTAATTTGTCATAATCGTTGTGAGGGATACCACAACTCTATACAAGAGAAAGTTGCTTCTGATGAAAGATGTGGGGAGGATCTTGATGACCTGGATCATAATTCAGTACCTTCTCCTCCCCATCCATCTGCATCCGAGGCAGGTTATGAAAGTGATAAATTTCCCAGGGAGGAGGATGGCGCCCTGAGTAAGTTGATAGAGCAGGTGAAATATCTCTCTGCCCAATTAGAAGGGTTGAAATATGAAGACTGTGCAAAGGATTTTCCAGTCCTTGAGGCAGACGCTCTGAGCAACTCTTTCGAAGAGATTGTTGAAGATTTATTAGATGAGTTGGCATCTACCCCCGATGATCTTGCTGTCTCAGATCAAAGCAATAAAAAGGTAGTTGTGGAAGAGGATTGCTCTCTTTTCCTTCATGATATTTCCCACGATGTGTTTACATTCGGGGTTGAAATGGAGGAGCGGGGGATAGTTCCATTTCTGCAAGTTGAAGAAGCTTTGTCTCCCCTCGACTTCGATGATTATCTGGAAGAGGAGCAGCAGAGCCCGACATCACCTTTTTCTTGTCAGAGCAGCCAGATCACTTATGATAGTTACGAATCAGAGTCTAAGCTCGATATGTTGGGTTTCCAAGAGCAGGTCGCAGAACCTTGTCCTCTGCTCGCTAAAGAAAATTATCACGAGGAAATCATCCACCTCGTTCTTTCAGGAGACGTCGAGCAGTATGAGGAAGGGTAGAATTTACCTGGGGGTCCTATTTACGATGGATACGGATCCAACCCTGGGGAGAGCCAAGAAGAGGAAACAGAACCAGAGGAGTAGTCCACCCTTTGTTCAGAGCCAGTCAGCAAACAGATCCACCCCATGGTCCCTATTTATGATGAATACGAATCGGACCTGGGGGAGACCGAACCAGAGGATTAGAATATTTTTTGTCTAGAGCCGGTCAGCGAGCAGCCACCGCCCAGAACAACGAGCCTACGTCAGTTGTCCACCACCAACCTGTGCTTATCATAGTTATTCAGCCACAGGTGAACAACTGTGTAGCAGAGAACACTGTCTGTCGCCAATTTTCTAGAATTGGCCACTCATTCTATGACCCTGTCAACAAATACATGGAGTGGCATTTCCTTCATGCCTTGGAGCTGCCCACCTTCATCTTCATGGCAGCCCTCAAACATGAAAAGAAGGATGTAGCCATTCTGAGCTCCTAGTTACATCGACTATTATCCATCATTAACAGAAGGAAGGAGATTCTATTCAGGAAGCTGCTTGGATGGCTATGGCGGAAGTTTGCTTTCACCTAGCCCCATGTAAAATATTTTATTAGAATTAGGAGTGTATATAAATAAGCTCTTTCAAGCATGTATTTTCTCTTGTTTGCATTTTTATTTTTGCGGCCTAATAAAGACTCCATAGCCCAACGGAAAGGCGACTGGAACTGCAGAAGGAGTTCTTAGAGCATTGCAGGGACGACTCTATCCCCCATGGAGCCTAATGTTAGTAACAATTGTGGTATCGGGATTTTAAAGGGTAAGAGGGTCGAGACCTTTCGAGTCTCGAAAGACCGATGGGATCCTAGCCGTTGATCTTGGAAGGACACGTGTCAGACATCAGAAGGAGAGTCGGGATTTCAGTCCATCGGAGGATCGAAGTTTCTGGAGGCAGGGAACTCTTACATAAGTGAATCGCGATACGTGATTTCCCGACCGAATCATAGCCGCCCGTCAGCAGAGGCACGTGGCGAGAGATCCTGCAGAGTCGGGGATTGGGGAGCTGAAAGTCCCATGCACATGACAGCGGAAATCACGATATCTCGATACCCAATTTCCCGATGTCGGGAGCAGCTTTCAATAGTGGAAAATAGGTGGCAGGCTTTGCACCAAGGAGCGGACCGTCGACAAGTAAACGACCATGAGCCATCAGGTTTCGAGGAATCGCAAGTTTCATGGCCACAAACATTGTGTCGTCAAGAACGCCGAAAACCCGATGGAAAGTTGGACCGCGGTCACACTTGGGACAGGTCATATGGACTATGGTCCAGCTGGTAGGGGCTAGCTCCCAGGAGGAGGAGGTCATCGCACATCGGGATATCGGGGATCCCGAAGGCAAGGAACTCGCGCACTTCAAACTCGCGAATCCAGAATCCCCGAAAGCCCGAAACCTCATCACACGCTTCCTTGCTGCCACATCCATCCCCGTGTCATGCCAAGTCATATTCTCTTCCCGACCCCTGTGTCTTGTCCACCCAGCTCGTGCACTTCAAAGCTCGTGAATCCTGCCACGTACATTTGCCCTATCATTTTCCCTCTGCCCATCCGTCCATGTGGCCTCTCCTCATCCCATATCTGCATCGAGCATGTCCAACTACCCCTGCCTGGTCACCATCCGTCCATCACTTTGTGTCAAGTCTCCCAGTCATCATGAAGACCTCCATGTCCTGTTGATACAGAGTCGACCGGGTCTTTCCCGATCTCAGTGAAGCAGTTATTGCAGTAGTTAATGGTGGTTGAACATCGTTTCCTCCATAAATGGAAAGCCCAGAAATGACTGTAAGCTTGTCAATTCATTCACAGGTCCTTTGGAACGCGATTGTGTCTGACTGAAGTTCACGAATGTCCAGAGACTACATGTGCAGTAAATGTGAAGACGTAATGTCTTCAAGGCGATGTCTCGATTTAGCTTCCAGTGTTTTTGTTCCAAGTATATGTAGGCATTTCTGCCATTTTTTGAAGGTATCGATGGTTGAGCAGAGCTCCCGGCTGTAAAGTTTTAATGATGCATTGTTGTTCTGGTTATGTATGAGCTTTGGAGACTTCTTTCCTTATGGATGCCAGTTTCTTTCATATCTTTTTTTACACTATGTTAGAGCAGCTTGGAATTGGAGGATCCAGTCGAGTTGTAGCTATTATAGGATGATGTTGTAATGGATCACTGTAATAGTTACGGAGCCTCTAATCGGTTTGTGTGATTTCTTTAACGCTGAACGACTTGGAATTGGAGGATCCAGTCAAGTCCCCTTTCAGTTTCTTGAAGCCCTGAATCAGGAGGATTCTGCTTTCAGAGTTTTTCTCCTACAAACCGCTGCAAGCCTGATGCCCAGAGCTGTTTGTTCACTTTCTCCTAAGTCTTCCACCTGTTCAACTTTAAATCAACCCACTGGATGAAGTTGGGATTCCAGACCTCCTTCGTTCTTTACATACCAGACTCAGTCCCTGAGTTAGAATGATATTTCCTCGAGTCTTTACCCCCATTCGATCACCATTTAAAACAAACCATGACATTAATCTGATGGGTGTCGGGCTCTGCTCCTGCAAGCAATCCAGGAGTGACTTCTGACGCTAACAGGGGGTGAATCATTTTTTACTGTGCTTAAACAATTATGCCCATTTAAAACTCATTACATAACACTCAATGATAATCACAATAATGAAGGGAAGTAAGAAATAGAATATTCAACATCAATAAGACACATGAAATATACAGAGACATGTATTCCTAAGAAAACCAATAAAGGGAGAAAACCTCTTCTTCTTGATATGATAAGTAGTCTTTATTTTCTATACATTATCATTGTTATGAGAACCAACTCCTTTTGAGGCTACCACCTCTGTTTTAGAGGAAACAACTTGATGAGAGCACCAACTCTGTATTTTCTCTAGCACCCACTAGAAGGAAGCACCAACTCCCTTTCTGTTCCAACACCAACTGGATGGAAGCACCAACTTCCAGACACATAGGAACCAACCTATACAAGTTGCAACTTGCTGAGAGCACCAACTCTCTGGATTCTCTAGCACCAACTAGAAGGAAGCACCAACTCCCCGAGTGTTCCAGCACCATGTAACGTCCCCGACCGTCAACCCCATTGGTCGGGCCAATGCTACTTCGCGGAACAACATCATTCTCATACTTAATTAATAACATGCATTCAAATCAAATTAAACACATTTAACTCAGAGTAAGCACAAGATTACTGCTAACATAAATAATCTCTGGCATTAACAATAATTCATATGCACAACAGAATACATGATACATATAAGCGTCACAGGCATGCAAAACATAATATTAAGCATAAGATGATACTTATCTTTGAAACCATGGTAATTCCACCAACCACATGCAGGCCTTCCAAGAACCTCCTAGCCTTAGACCACGCTGCTCATCAAGCTCAGTAGTGGGTCACCCCCGAGATGGGACTAAGCTCCACCCAAAGCAAGGAATCCTATTCTAGGCTGAGGTTACAGGGAAAACTGCACAAAATAACTGGAAGGATTCTTCCCAGGATGCCTTCTTACGCCCACTACTCACAGACTCTCATTCCCCACATGCCTATCCTGCCTGGTAGTATACACCTTCACAATCACATTCCATCAGTGTTTCACCTCCCTATCTGGGTCTCGGAAACAAGTCGGATCAGGAAGTCTCAGAGCTCCGTAGTTGGTGTTGGACTCTTTCTGGGAGAAAACCACTTCTTAGAAAACTCTCTCACCTGGAGAGAGTTGCTCACAAGCCTGAAAACCTGCCTCTTCTACTATGGGCCTGACAACCCGGTTCTTCAGTCCCTTACGAATCAATTCCCACATGATGAGGATAAGCACAACACAACCCCACTCAGGAAAATAGAAAGCAACAAACCACACCCAGCCAAGAATTGTGTGGCCACCACAGTCAACTGGGACAACAAACATGGGTTTCCCAAACAGATGACAGACGGATGCTTCAGCCCAACCAGGCATCAACCATTACGGGACATTCAATTTTCCCAACCAGCCATACAGAACAAGCTCATGGTTCTAGTTTTCGGGGATGTGTGATAAGAAATCCATGCAGAGGTCGAACACAGACTCGACGGTTTTGACAGAGGGTGTACTGGTTCCTCCAGAAATCAACACAGGCCTTTGGGTTTCAAAGTTGTGTGAGGGTATTCTTGTAGAGGTCAGACATAATTCACGTTCAGACAATCCATGATAGAATGGAGGAGGAACCCCCATAATGGCTCCACTCAACAGTTTTAACTGCATGCGCTTGGGTTGACACTTGTCACCCACGAAGCTGCATGCACTCCATTAGCATGCATTCCTCTCCAGGAACTTAGGACAAAACATATATTTCACATGGATTTTTGGAATAATATTAAAATATTATTCCCAAGGACTTAAGCCCCTAGGCTTGGCCCCTAGGCTCAACACTTAGCCTCTCTTTTCAACCTTCCATCCCCCAATCCCTTACCCACTATGTGGAAGGTTATTCCCCCATCACTCATTCATCGTGGTCGGTCTGCACGTAGCAGTGTTTATATTTTTATTAATGTTTTTCATGATTACATATACAAAAGTAAGCTCCCAGCCTTAACACTTAGGCTCTCCGACCTAATAACACATAAGCGCACCAGCTTATACAAAATTGGCTCACCAGCCTATAAAACATCATTACAATTCATAATGCAAGCTTTATACTTCATAGACATGATTTACAATAGGGCTCAGCCTTGGGGACATTACAATCCCCTCCCCTTATTTTTGCACTATCCTCAGTGCAACTTTACACTGCATCTGCAAGCTTTTCAAAATTTTCAAAAATATGCGGGTACTCTGCCCGCATAACATATTCATACTCCCATGTCACGTCCTCAGGACCATACCAGGTCCACTGGACCTTTCCAAGCCCTATAGCTCGTTTCCGGAGCTGTTTTCTTTTCCTGTCCAATATGTGCACATGATGCACTTGCAGGACACCTTCTTGTTCCACCTGAATCACATTCCAATCAATAACATGATTAGCATCTGGTATATATTTCTTAAGCAATGAAACATGAAACACATTATGTACAGTCATGGGTACAGGTAATGCAAGCATGTATGCAACTGGCCCAGTCCTTTCCAAGATTTCAAATGGCCCACAAAATCTGGCTGCCAACTTGGTGCAACTTCCCAGCTTCAGGGAACTCTTGTTAGCTTTCACTTTCAGGAAAACAGGATCACCCACTTTGAACTCTTTGTGGGTTTTGTTCTTATCAGCATAAATTTTCTGCCTGTCATGAGAAACTTTCAAATTCTTCTTAATTTTTATCATTTGGTCCTCCATCTGCTTGAGCAACTCTGGCCCAACTACTGCTCTATCAGCTGGATTATCCCAGCTCACTGGAGTATTGCACTTTCTTCCATAAAGTTCTTCAAATGGGCTCATCTTCAATGATGCATGATACCCAATATTGTAGGTGAATTCTACCAAGTGCAGGTAGTCTTCCCATCTTGATGGTTTGTCCATCACATACATTCTCAGTATGTCTTCTACTACTCTTCTCACCCTCTCTGTCTGTCCATCAGACTCAGGATGATAAGTTGTACTAAAGTTCAGATTCGTTCTGAATCCTTTGAGAAATCATTTTTAGAAATTCAAGGTGAATTTTGGGTCTCTGTTGGACACAATCGTTTTAGGAATTCCATGCAATTGTGCCACTTCCTTCACAAAAATATCATCAACATCTGTTTCCTTTTGAGTAGTTTCCAGTAGGATAAAATGGGAATATTTTGTAAGCTTGTCCACCACCACCATGATCGAATCATGCAGCTTGGTTGTTTTGGGCAATCCTGTAATAAAATCCATTGTCACCACTTCCCACTTCCATTCAGGAATGGGCAAATGTTGTAGCAACCCTGTTGGGTGCCAATGCTCAGCTTTAACTTTCTGGCACTCCATACATCTGGCGATGTATTCAACAATCTCTCTTTTCATACCCGGCCAAAAGTAATGTCTCTTGACCACTGCCATAGTCTTCTGATATCCAGGGTGTCCATCATAAGTCACGTTATGCATTTTGTTTAGAATCGTAAGTTTCAAACCGTAGACATTGGGTATATACACTATGTTTTTATACAGAAGTGTTCCATTAGCTTCCAAGGTGTAATTTTCCTCTTTCTGTGGTCTCTCACTCTGTTGTAGCTTTGCTACCAAGTCTCTGTACTGCAAATATGCATTTGTGGCTTCCAAAATTCTATCCTTAATATCAGTCTTGTACATGCTAATGGCTGAAGCATGTAAGCTATGCACCTTTCTGCTGAGTGCATCGGCAACCTTGTTTTCCTTCCCTTTGATATGCTTGATATCAAAGTCGTATTCACATAGAAATTCCAGCCACCTGCTTTGTCTAACATTTAAGGTTGGTTGATCAAACAAATATTTCAGACCGTTGTGGGTTATTCTCAATTCAAATCTCCTTACCATGAGGTAATGTCTCCATTTCCTCAGAGCGTGAACGATTGCTGCCAACTCCAAATCGTGATTGACATAATTATTTTCGTGCTCTTTCAGCTTCCTGGACTCATAACAGATTACAAATCCATTCTGACTGAGAACTCCTCCTAACCCTTCTTTACACGCATATGTGCACAGCACAAAATCCACATTTGGATCTGCAATCCTCAAGATTGGAGCGCTGGTTAACAGCTGCTTTAATCGCTGGAAACTTTTCTCACACTCTTCAGTCCACTAAAAATTTTTCTCCTTCCTTTGCAAGGAAGTGATAAGGTGAGCTATCTTTGAGAACCCTTCGATAAACCTTCTGTAATAGCTCACTAGACCCATAAAGGATATAACTTCTCCCAAATTCCTTGGCACTGACCATTCTCTGATGGCCTCAACCTTCTCAGGATCCACGGTGATCCCTTCTTCCAAAATAATGTGCCCCAAGTAATGGATCTGCCTTTGATAAAATGAGCATTTACTCAACTTGGCCTATAGCTAGTGCTCTCTCAACACTTGCAACACCATCCTTAGGTGTTTTTATTCTCTTCCTCTGACTTGGAATACACCAAAATTTCATCCAGGAATACTATGACAAACTTGTCTAGATAGTCCCTGAATACACCATTCATCAAGCACATAAAAACAGTAGGTGCGTTCGACAGCACAAACGGTACCACTGTGAAATCGTAATGACAATACCTTGTTCTAAAGGTAGTCTTGATGATGTCTTTATCCTTTATTCTTACCTAGTGATACCTTGATCTGAGATATATCTTCGAAAATATTTTTGCACCTTTCAACTGATCGAAAAGATCCTCAATCCTCGACAGAGGATACTTGTTCTTGACAGTTACTTTGTTCAACTGTCTGAAATCAATGCGCAGCCTCAATGTCCCATCCTTCTTCTTCATGAACAGGACTGGGGCACCCCAAGGTGACATGCTTGGGTGAATGTACCCCTTCTTTATAAGTTCTTCCAGCTGCAATTGCAACTCTTTCAACTCTGGCGTACTCATTCTATAAGGAGCTTTCAACACTGGAGCTGCTCTAAGCATCAAATTTATAGATAAATCGATGTCTCTCTTCGGAGGTACTCTGGGTACCTCCTCAAATACATCTTCAAACTTTGTTAGTACCGCATGGTCTCCAATCTTTGAGACTTCATCTCTGGATGCTTCCTCTAGACGGGCTACAAACAATTGACAGGATTTTCTGTAGCACTTCTTCAGCTGCATTGCTGATATTTCTCTAACAACCATAGCTCTGGGAATTCCTTGGACTGTTTTTTGATTCCCCTCCTCATCTAGGCATGTAAATTCCTTGTTACGACAGTCCAGGAGGGCATGGTGTTGGTCCAACCAGTCCATCCCAATTAAATAGTCATAAGAGCCTAAAGGAAAAATATTCAATTTAGTCTTCGTGCTCAATCCCTTCATGTCCACAGGGTAGGACTTAACCAACTCAGTGCCTTTCCTCTTGGTTCCTATAGCCAACTGCACTAACCAAGACTTTTCATCTTTGCTTCTTGATAAATGCAAACTTTCCACCACCCTAGGATCTACATAACTATGGCTAGACCCTGAATCAATTAAAATAATAAATGGTTGGTTGTTAATCATACCTTCCACTTCAATCATGTGTAATTGAAATTCAACTTGCTTGTTGTCCAAGGTTGCGTAGATCCTTGGAATTCTACTGCCCATGTCCTCCACTGTTTTAGCTTGTTGAACATTATGGACAACTCTCACTTTATCATTTATGTGGGGGAAAACTCTGTACCTATGGTTTCCTTTACAACCCCAACACTCCATAGGTGGCGGTCTTGGCATTTGTTCCCTCACTTCAGCCATTCTCGGCTCTCTAAATGATGGATGTCCTTGAGGACTATTTCTGAAAAAGGGAGGTTTGTTTCCCTTATACCTCTTCTCTTTCCTGAACTTCTTCTGATCATCCCAAGCCTTCCAAAAAGTAGGTTTTTCTGTTTGTTGCTCATACAAGCATTTCGCCCTTCTTATTGTTTCTTCCATAGTCTTAGGATCATCATATTGAATCTTGTCATCAATGGCAGGTGGCAGTCCATAGATACCTCTGAATATTGACAGCCTCAACTTTGATGAATGGAACATACTTCAGTAATTCCAAAAACCTTCATTCGTATTCATCAATGGTCGTGTTGCCCAGCTTGAGTTCGAAGAACTCCTTCATCTTTCTTTCATAGTATCTTTTAGTCAGGTATTTCCTATCGAAATACCTCTTGAACTCCTTCCAAGTGATATCTTTCTCTCTAATGTGTTGCACCTGCACAAGATGATCCCACCACATGGATTCTTTTCCTTTTAGTTGATACATCGCAATTCTTCCTTCTACATGAGAGGAATAATTCTGCAGTTGGAAATATTTCCTCATGCCAAGAAACCATGTTTCAACATATTCCTCCTTCTTATGTTCTCCATCAAACCTTGGAGGCTTGATCTTGTTCATCTCCCCTTTCAATTCATCCACTCTAGATCTGCGGTGTTTTCTAGTAGGGAATGGGATTGACCTACTATGTGCTTCATTACCGAAATGCTTTGGGGAGCGACAACAATGTCTGCTACCACTCCTCGATCTTCTTTTTCTCTCAGGGGTCCTTCGACTCTCTGTTTTGCTTGTGTCACTATCCTTTTCCAATTTCCTTTTTATTATTTCTAGGCTCTTCAACATATTTAAGTTGAATTCACCCCGCCTATCCCTGACTTTCATGAGCTTTCGGCTATCAGCTCGGCAAGCCTGGGCATCTGACTACAATCCTTCAATGATTTTCATTATTTGTCCCTCCTTATCCAATTCTCTTCTGTGCCCATTGGAGTTTGATCCTTCGACTCCCAATTTGACATCCCTTCCTTCTCTTTCATTCTTTGAATCAGAGGCAATCCGCACCTCTTCCATTTCTATACTCAGCGTCAATTCGTGGCTGTCCTGACACTCGTTGGACTCTGCACACACAATGTATTGTCAACCGAATTTTTTCAGACCTTAAACCCTTAATAAAACTACAACATTCATAAACCAACGCTAATAAGAAAATGTTTCGATTCCACGAATTTTCCAAGCTTCACTCGACTCTGTAATTTTCGGGGCTTCGGGACTTCAGGTTTCGGGGTTTTGGTCCACGAGGCTTTTATACTCACTTTCGAGACTTCGAGTTTCAGGGTTTCGGTCCATGAGGCTCTCACACTAGCTTTTGGGACTTTGGGTTTCGGGGTTTTGGTCCACGAGGATCTAACAGTTAAAATCCTCTACGGTTCTTCCATCTTCGAAAATTTTGGGACTTCAGGACTTCGGGTTTCGGGGTTTCGGTCCTCAAGGCTCTCATACTCGCTTCCCTCTCGAACCCCCGATTTCCAAAAATTCGATTTCCTTACCCTCTGGGCCCATACAGCACAATTGTCTTCCACATCCACAGTGGTAAGTGGCACACTCAGGAGGGTCCACATCACCTTCGGTGACATCATTAGGTCCCACCACTCTCGTTTTTCTTCTCAACCCACTGGTACGGGGTACACTCCCATGTGTCCACGTCCATTCCAAGTGAAATCCAAGGGTCAGACCTTTCTCAGATCTACGGTGTATATCCTTTCAGTGTTTCGGGGTTTCGTATATCAGGATTTCACGACCTGTGAAAATGAGGGGTCTTGCCCTTTGGTTTCCCGGGTGTCGAAATGCCGACCAACAACCACGTGTCCCTCCGATGGATGGTCCTAATGAAGAGGTAGAAACGAGAATAAGGTGGGCCAAGATGGAACTGAGTGGAGGTGAGATATAGAGTGGAAGACAGATGGCAGAAGGTGAAAGGTGGAGGCAATCATGAGGAGATGATAGGGGGACCCATACAAAGTCGCCCATTCCGGACCCCCCCCCCCCTCCTATTAAAGTTGAAAAGGAAAAGGGGGTCCATAATCCAATCTTTTCCATAGATCCGAGTGCCCGAATATAAGTTGTTGAAACCCGCGCGCTCAATTCTGTACCCCCCCCTCCTTGTTAAAGGTAGAATGACGAAGGGGGTCCGAAATGGAACCCTGGCTGTAGATCTAGGCATGCAGATTCTGGCTGCCCAGATTTGCCCACCGCTTAATGAAACATGCATTTTGCAACTCAACTTAGGGTAAGTGGGTTCTTACCCCACTCCTTTGTATTTTTCCACCCAAAGGGGCCTATCTCTTAGGGAAACACCCCCTTTACAAGAATTGGTGATAACATTGACGAATTCAGGATTTCGCGTACCGCGATTTCTACACTCCTGTGCAACTCCAAAGGGTTTTAAACCTTGTGCACATTCTCCAGATTTGACAGTCGTGAGGGTTCTCCTTTCCTCCCAAACAAATCCTATGGCTCCAACACTTCTGGTGTGGATTTCTCTCTCTCCCTGTGGCCATATACCACACCGGTGGTAGCTTTATAATACTGCTATACCTCCTGAGCCTTGTAAAATGGTCAAGTAGTCCATTGACACTCAGAAACATTCTGAGGTCTGAAATTAGTCCTTCAGACACAATTTCTTCTCAAAACCTCAGTCCAAAGACCACTTATCTGTCCCATCCAGGCTCAACATTGAAACCATGGCTCTGATACCATACTGTAATGTCCCCAACCGTCAACCCCACTGGTCGGGCCAACACTATCGCGAAACAACATCATTCTCATACTTAATTAATAACATGCATTCAAATCAAATTAAACACATTTAACTCAAAATAAGCACAAGATTACTGCTAATGTAAATAATCTCTGGCATTAACAATAATTCATATGCACAACAGAATAAGCGATACATATAAGCATCACAGGCATGAAAAACATAATATTAAGCATAAGATGATACTTATCTTTGAAACCGTGGTAATTCCACCAACCACGTGCAGGCATTCCATGAACCTCCTAGCCTTAGACCACGCTGCTCATCAATCTCAGTAGTGGGTCACCCCCGAGCTGGGACTAAGCTCCACCCAAGGCAAGGAATCCTAGTCTAGGCTGAGGTTATAGGGAAAACTGCACAGAATAACCAAAAGGATTCTTCCCAGGATACCTTCTTACACCCACTATTCACGGAATCTCATTCCCCACATGCTTGTTCCACCTGGGAGTATACACCTTCAAAATCACAGTCCATCAGTGCTTCACCTCCCTCTCTGGGTCTCGAAAACAGGCTGGATCAGGAAGTCTTAGAGCTCTGTAGCTGGTGTTGGTATCTCTCTGGGAGAAAAGCACTTCCTAGCAAAATTTCTCATCTAGAGAGAGCTGCTCACAGGCTTGACAACCTTCCTCTTCTACCACGGGCCTGACAACCTAGTTCTTCAGTCCCTTCCGACTCAATTCCCACATGGTGAGGATAACCACAACACAACCCCACTCAGGAAAACAGAAAGCAATAAACCATGCCCAACCAAGAACTGCGTGGTCGCCACAGTCAATTGGGACAACAAACATGGGTTTCCCAAATAGATGTCAGACAGATGCTTCAACCCAACCAGGCATAAGCAATTACGGGACATTCGGTTTTCCCAACCAGCCATACACAACAAGCTTATGGTTTTGGGTTTAGGGGATGCATGATAAGCAATCCACACAGAGGTCGAACACAGACTCAATGGTTTTGACAGAGGGTGTATCGGCTCCTCCAGAAATCAACACAGGCCTTTGGGTTTCAAGGTTGCATGAGGGTATGCTTGCAGAGGTCATACAGAATTCACATTCAGACGGTCCACGGTAGAATGGAGGAGGAACCCCCATCACGGCTCCACTCAACAGTTTTAATATCATGCACTTGGGTTGACACTTCTCACCCACGAAGCTACATGCACTCCATCAGCATGCGTTCCTCTCCAGGAACTTAGGACAAAACATATATTTCACATGGATTTTTGGAATAATATTAAAATATTATTCCCAAGGACTTAAGCCCCTAGGCTCAACACTTATCCTCTCTTTCCAACCTTCCAGCCCCCAATCCCTTACCCACTCTATGGAAGCTTAGTCCCCCATCACTCATTCATCATGGTCAGTCTGCACGCAACGGTGTTTATATTTTTATTAATGTTCTGCATGATTACATATACAAAATCAAGCTCCCGGCCTTAACACTTAGGCTCTCCGACCTAATAACACATAAGCCCACCATCTTATATAAACTTGGCTCAACAGCCTATCAAAAATCATTACAATTCATAATGCAAGCTTTATACTTCATAGACATGATTTACAACAACGCTCAGCCTTGGGGACATTACACACCAACTGGATGGAAGCATCAACTTCCAATTACACAGACACCAACCTGTATAAAAAATAACAATGGTTCTCCCTTGCACCACCCTACCACCCTGGTTTTTTTGGCTGCAACCAGATGGAAGCTACAACTCCCTATGTTGAAGCACCCACTTGAAACTTTGAGGACAATAGTCCTCCCTAGCACCTCACTACTATCCTAAGATATAAATCTTTGTTACTGAAACTTATTCAGTGATACATTATTTAACAATGGCTTACCAATATTATCACTGTTCTTCTACGTTGTTGTGCTCTACCTGTATCAGTGTCTTCCTGCTCTCATATTCTTGCGCTTTCTTTTTTTCTTCTCTATCTCTGCATGTGCACCTAGGCTTTCTCTTCCTTTCTCATATATGTATCTCTGTTCTATTTTTTATTTTGCATCTTATGCTATGTGCATAATTTCCATTCTATGCATTATGCCTCTTCTATGTGCTTCAGCTGCTGTGCACATCATGCTTCTACTTGCATGAATAACTATCAAAAGAAGAAACCATCTCTTCTCTATTCTGCGTATATTTATCATACCAATTCCTCTGCCAGATCATACACACAACTCTTCGTCCTCTCTAGCAATTATGTTGAGTCTGTTCTTAATCAGTGGTTTTTATCCTAATATTATTTGGCTTCTCTGGCAGTTACAGTCTTCGACACCTTTCCATTTGTCAATTGTCTCAATGATGAGTCTTCATTCCACTCGTAGTTACCTCGAGACTGTTCACCTTCACCCTGAAGATCTTCAGATTCTCTGGCAGATACAATCACTTCGTTCTGGAAGTTACAAAGAGAACCTTCGCGTGCTCATCCCTTTCACGCCTTTTCCCTTCCTGAGAAATATTCACAGTGGGTGCTATATTTTCTTGCTAATCACATTCCTTTCATGTGACCACCAGCTGTGACCACTCATCAACCAATATGACTCTTCTTGACTTCGCATTTCATATTTTCTATTGCGAGTCACCTCGACTCTCCCAACTCCTGATTTCCAAAGAATATCCTAGTACTGATAGCTTCGTTCCCTTTATCCTCCGACAATGTGACCTTTGTCTTTGACTCGGGGATTAATATCCTGGGCGCTTCGTGACTTCATGTATCGAGTAATCTGTTGTGATTTTCCTCGATTCTCCCAACTTGCGAAATCCAAAGTGGAGCCTAGTGACATGCTACCTCCTCCCTTATTTTCCGGTGATGTGACCTTGGATGTTACCAGGGGCCAAGAAAAAGGGTGCTACACATTTTTCAAACTCATGAACTTCGTCGTGCCTGATCAACAGTCCATGATCCTCAGTGATCTAATGGTCCAAATATCATCGGGACTTCGCATTAAGCATTGTTGGAGGTTAGCTCACCTCCCTTCTTCCAATTCTCAAACTAGCACTTACGTTAGATCAAAGGCGCATAATCCTTCCTCGATTAATGACTGTGATCACCTTCTGCATTTTGGTATTTCGCGACTTGCGATGTCAAAATTTGGCTCACGTCCCTACTTCTGATTCCCGAACTTGCGCTTGTCTCAGATCGATAGATTGATAGAATTGTCTGCTCTGTCATTTTTTTTTCTTCCGCCATGGAGGGTTTCTTGGGTGTGCAAGAGAGATTTTCATCAAGAGAGACAATCTCAATACCCAACTTGCTATACTCAGACCTTGTCAGAGACATGCGCTGAAAAAAAATGATCAAGAGCAGCCTGCTCTGATACCACTGATCTGGATTATTTTTGGCACGAAATGAGAGTGGAGATATAATAAATAAATGTACATAGATATTTATGATATCCAATAATATAACAGAAATGCATCATAGATGCATCCATAAACATAGAGATACAATAATACACAATTTTCTATTAATGAGTGAAAATGTACAAAGACTGTAAAATAGAGAGTGAAAGACTTGCTAGAATGGTGGAAGCTTGTAACAAACCTCTCGTTCGTCGCGACGACAAATCTCTTATGACAAGTGCAAAAGAAAAATTTGTTTTTATATGTGTGAGCACACGTGTACAAGGGTAATAAATACATCCGAACTCTGTGTCGCCATCCGACGATGAACATGATGCATATAATGACAACACAACATGATGACCTAAGACACACATTAAGTATTTGCCAGCAAGGAATAACAAAATCAATCATCAATAAAAGACTGACCACCCATCCATACTACCCTGCAATGGTTAGGACCTCCAAGACACATAAGCAACGCTCAAGCCCAGGTTCCCATCGATTTTAACCATTTAAGGTCTCAGGGCTGGCGACTATTTTGAGGAACATGGAGGTGTCTACATCCTGCCTGACACAAGCAGACCCGCAATGCAAGGCAACCAAGTACAACAAATCAAGCGCAACCACGACCTCTACGGAATACGTAAGATAGAAGGACTTTGACATCGACCAACCACTATAGAGACTCAATGATATTAATTACAGACCAATTACTCCATTTGACTTCTATAAACGACGAGTTACCAACCCAACCTTAAATAATGTACATTTAGTTAATTGCAAATCCCCGTTTACTGAGTCATAAAAAATGAATTCCCTTAGATTTAAGGACCCTACATTTTACATGTTATCGATCATAATGAAGTTACCAAAACATCACCCAACATAACCTTATCATCACCTTCTATATCACAATATCATTGCAATTAAGATAAAGATGACTTTACCTTTTATTTGTTATTAATGACAATGGATCCACCAAAACCTGAACATAAATAGAATAGCATTGTAATTTAATCTACTGATTACTTTTCATTACATACTATTGTAAATAAAATAATCGTGATTAACATAGTAAATTAAAATCAAATGGGACACATACGGCAATTTGGTTAGTAAAAATTTTCTTTTATTGCGACTCTTATCCTTTATTCAGCTGGAAACCGTATTCTTT
Organism: Picea engelmannii; assembly: GCA_009831015.1. NCBI lineage: Eukaryota > Viridiplantae > Streptophyta > Pinopsida > Pinales > Pinaceae > Picea > Picea engelmannii. The sequence continues at coordinate 2,488,577 of ML778947.1, forward strand.
TAGTTTCACCTGATGATCATATTCTGTTCACCTTATAATAAAATAGCATTGTACTTTAAACTAATAATGAATTTTCATTACCACAACATTGGAATAAAATAATCGACGATTAACCTACTAAATTAAAATCAAGGGGAAACATATTGTAAATTTATTTAATAGCAATCCAATTTAAATGAAATTCCATTACTAAAGCAATTTTCAATTGATTTGTATATCCCCGTTTACCCAATAATAATCACTTAATGCACTTAGTTCAGGACATTACATTTATCTGCTATCCGGGGTAATAACTTTCAGCTTCAATTCCATAAGATGATAACCACCTTACACTTTATATGATGACAACTAAATAAGGACCAACTCCTTACCCCTATGTTATCTATAAAAACTACCTTAATCAATACCTCAACGATAACCACTTACTCAATAACAATACTATGAACAAATGCATTAACGTAAACATCACGCTACCTCAACGAACCATAATGATAAGGTCTTTTGGTTTTAGAGCTACCCTACTTACTAGCAATAATATTATCCATCAATGACATTTAAAATTTCACAACGGTAAAGCATTTAATATCATTAATCCTTGACATACTCACCAGCTACATTATTATTAATCCATACATAAATTAAAAGGGGGGCATTTGAACTTGGCTCTTCTATACCACATAAAATGCATTAAATAAAAAGAAGTCATCCAATTCCATAACAGCAGACTTACACCACTAGCCACATAACTTTATTTCGGCGGCTAACAACTGGCAAAACCAAACGGAAAAAATTCAGGAAACGAATTTAATTTGGGCAACGATCAAGGGCAATTATCAGAACAACAGATAACTCAGCCGCCATCAATTGGCAACTACCAATATGTCCAAAATGCCTGAAGAAGATTCCTCAACGCGCAGAAATTAAGAAAAACGTAGAAAATCTCTCCCCCCAAAATCGCACAGAATTTAAACACCAAAACACATAGACTTCATGGACGAAAAGTGTGGGGGTAACCTCTGCCGATTCGTAGAGTGATTAAAACACCATTTGCAGAGATCACAACAAAAACACAGAGCAATCTAACGGCAAAACGCAGTGAGAAATTCAATGTTTTATTTCCATGAAATAACCAGCGATGTTATCCGTATACAAGACAGTCAAGCCTAACTGCTAGCCTGAAACAATAATACCCATAAGATCCAGAACAAAACTCAATTAGTTACCCCCTGGAACCAACTGCCCATTAGACAATGAAAAGAACAGGGACACGGACCTACCGGACTCCAAATTGAGTGAATTCGCCTAGCTCCAGTAAAGTGGAATTGGCCTATTAAGGGACCTTGAAGTAAGAAATAAAGAGGGTGATCGACAAGAGATAGACACAAATAGGCCAGAGGAAAACAGACGTTTGAGTGAAGAAAGGACTGGTCACAGGGATAGATTTGGTGGAAGGAGGTTGGAGGGTGAAACAAGATGCCTGGTAGGGGTGATCCTCAAAAGAAAAGCCCCGAAGAGGAGTGCATGAGCGAAAGAGAAAGGTGTATACAAGACAGAACGAAGTCTCAGATCCAAAATTACCAAACGAAAATGCCCATACAATTGTTGTCAAACGAATTCTTAGATCCGATTTTTCAAAAACGAAAGGTCAAAACCTATTGCCAGAACGAATTCAATTCAGTTTTATTTCCCTATAATAACTAGCGGTATTATCTGTATAACAATGACAAACAATTGCCAACAGGACGAGTTCGAGATTTTAGCTAAAATTGGCAAAGGTAAAAGACAACAGTTTTTTAAAAAATAAATTATTATCTCGCAACCATCGAAAGAAAGTAACTCATTTAACAGAGGCATTATTGCCAGTTCTGATTATAACTGCAATAAGTAAATTTTAGAGAGTAAAATCTCATTCATAAAGTTCATTACAATTTCCAAACGAAACTTCAATACATAAAATTTCACTGCTCAAATTTTGAACTTAAAATGCACAGCAGCGAATCGGACCCTAAGGCGTTGCATACATGTAGACTTAGTCACATTCGACATATAACCTCGGGAATTTAAGAAACATGCAACTCATTGACTCAATATGTTAATTTCAGTTTAGAAAACAAATCTAACATTCTAGAATTTTATTTAGGCGTGTAAAAATTCAGTCTTAGCAATCAGACGTATGATTACAATCATAAGAATTTTCAGACGCAAAATTTCGGAGATAGTTCAACATATAAATTTAAAGAAAATCAACATGTTAGAGGGACGGGTTCCCTACACAATGGAACCATTTACCACCACTAATATTACACCTACAGATCTAATTCATACCTCCTACGCAGTCTATCATTCAACCAAATAAAAACATACCCTTGCCTTATCGCTTCCTCCGTGTGTCGTCCGCGCGCTCCATGTTGCTCCCACTCGCCGACCGTCGAGACCTCACCGGTACCTCCCAGCCAATCGCTAGGGGTACTCTGCTTCCCCCTTAGCCCCTCGAGCTGCAAAGGGGCCACACACTATCCAAATGGTAAGTCTAGCTTCCCAGCTCGCCTCGCAAGGCCGAGCTACCACTCCTATCCGAGCTGGAAAATCCCAACTCTCCACAAGTAATCAGTCAAGTCAGAAATCTGGCAGGGTAACGTTACGCTAACAACTGATTCCCTTCTTCCTCATCTTCCCTTTATTTTATAGAGTTTTAGAGCCTCCGACTTTCCCTAAATCACATTTAAATTTAGTTTTAATAAAAATATTCTAAATATTCTCCTTCACACAAGTGTCGTCCATCCCCCTCTTTCCTCCAGTAATTAATTTCTTTAAATTTATTAATTGCCTCAATTCCCTCACCCACCTAGAGTTGCTCCTAAATTTACTCCTGGGTGTTCCTAGATTCCCTTATGGGTTTAATTACTTTCCCTAAAATGAAGTTGCTAATTTAGTTCATTTAAGAAGGTTCTTAATTGCAGATTCCTTACTATGTTGACCTTGCTTTTTACCATAAGTTCCCATCTTTCCTTTTATTATGTTTCATCCATTACTTAGTTTCCTGATTCTTATTATTCCCTTCTTTCCCCTTTTTATTAGGGCCAAAATGGCAGCTGTGCCATTTACTCTTGTCCTTTATTATTAATTTGAAATCGTTTTACACTTTCACAAGTTAAATAATTATTTCTTCTTTACAATTTAAAACCATGGATTTTAATTAATTTATTACTCTCCTCATTTTACCCCAAAAATATGAAGACTAAAATTATTACTTAAGTGGGTTTTTTTTTTTTGTTTAAAAAAATATTTTTATTTTTATAAAGTCTTTTGTTAAGGTTAAACAAAATTTTACCCTAGAGAATTTTTAGACTTAGGACTTAGATTCTAAACAAGGCGACAATTATTTAGGGAAGTTTTTTTAAGAATTTCTTAATGTGTTAAATGTATTAGGGCCATCTAGGTTTGTTCCTTCATCAACATCAATGCGATGTGCCCTTCAGGATGCACCACGTTCTCCAAGGGTGCCACTCACCACATTCGTTTCTTTTGCACGACGTGCCCTTCAGGATGCACCGCATGCTCCAAGGATGCCACTCACTTCTTGTGTTTCTTTTGCGCAACATGCCCTTCAGGATGCACCACGTGCTCCAAGGGTGCCACTCGCCAACTTGACTGATTGATAGACATCTATAACCCCTGGAGTCAACACTCCTCCAGGTGAACTTGTGGGAGACTAAGGGCTCTAAGGAATAAGACCCCCGCCTTATTACGCACCCTTTAGAATCATCGTGAGTGACTATTGCAGTCTGCCCTCATGACATCATGGATCCTCTCGAACTAGGTAATCGTTAACCTACAGTTCGAGCCACGACGGGAGTGCTAGTAGGCTGTGGCAGGGCCGTTGTCCACACCTCTCCCTCAACCTCTCTGGAAATCGTGTGTGACCCCTTTACTCCATATGTGAGTCTGGTCGGCAAGCTATCATCAGCCTGCATCATCAACAATCGTGTCAGAACATGTCCACACCATATCATCAAATCAATGAAATATCACAGTAAATAAGTCAACCTAAATAGCACACTCCCTGACTCAATCTGGAGTCCAAGGGGTTCCATCGATGCCTCTATATCCTCAAGGTCCAAAACCCTGCACACTCCATAAAACTAAGTCAATATCACCTGTCTAAGTCAAAGCAGTAAAACATCATGTCATCTATCATAACACATCATAATCAAGGACAAGAGTTTTAATATCATAATAGTCCAGATCACTTGCGAGCAAGTGTCCTCAAAGAATAAGTTTTCTCAGTGTGCCAGAGCGGGATGTTACATAGACCCCCTCTTGGTATAAACTTCGTCCCAAAGTTTCATAGTATAACTGCCGAATAAATGTATCACGGTATCATAAGTCTATCTATCAAACAAAAATGGAAACTGTTGGCGCATATCATATGCATTCTCCCAGGTCGCCAAGCGCAGACTATAACTGTCCCACTGGACCTTGACCTGATCTACCGTTCGACATCGTAACTATCGAACGCGATGATCGAAGATGCGGCCTGTCTCAGCCGTGAGCGCTCCCTCATCCAATACTTGCAAGGAACTCATGTCAGTCACATGTGTAGGACCACGAATATAATGTCTCAAAACAGATACATGAAAAACATCGTGCATACACCTCAAAGAATCAGGCAAGGCTAGTCGATAGGCCACGGGCCCCTTTCTCTCCACAATCTCGAAAGGTCCCACGAACCTAGG
>ML778947.1:2493362-2511369 GCA_009831015.1 Picea engelmannii
AAGGCTAGTCGATAGGCCACGGGCCCCTTTCTCTCCACAATCTCGAAAGGTCCCACGAACCTAGGAGAGAGTTTAGCTCCCTTTCCAAACTTGATCGAACTCTTATGCGGTTTAACCCACAAGAATACTCGATCGCCGACCTCATAACTACGGTCGACTCGGTGCGCATCGGCGTAACTCTTCTGTTGATCTTGCACTTATTTAATCCTTTGTCTTATCGTTTGCATTTGCTCTTCCATTTCTTGGATCGCTTCTGGTCCCACTAGGACCCTGTCCTCAAGCCGATCCCAACTCAAGGGTATCCGACACGGTCGCTCGTAAATAAACTCGAAAGGTGCCATCTTAATGGTGCTCTGGTAATTGTTGTTGTAAGCGAACTCTACAAGAGGCAAGAATTCTTCCCAACGCTTTTGTTGGTCCATCATGTACATGTGCAACATGTCTTCCAAGGTTTGGTTCGTTCGTTCGGTCTTTCCATCAGTCTCTGGGTGATACGCAGTACTAATGTTAGTTGGGTTCCCAAGGCCTCTTGGAAACTTGTCCAAAATCGACTAGTAAACACCGATCCTCGATCGGATATAATCCTCTTAGGTACGCCATGCAGCCTCACAATCTCACTGATGAAAACTCTTGCTATGTTAGGTGCCTGATACGTCGTACATACTGGAATAAAGTGAGCACTCTTCGTCAAAGTTTCTACCACTACGAAAATAGAGTCATGTCTCTATGCCGTCAGTGGAAATCCAACAATAAAATCCATCAAAATGACCTCCCATTTCGATTCCAGAATGGCATGTGGTTGTAGTAATCCTGCTAGGTGTCTATGTTTAGCTTTTACCTGCTGACACTCCATACACCTGGCCACATAGTTGACTATGTCGGCCTTCATTCCCTTCTAGAAGAATAAGGGTTTAAGGTCTGCCCTCATCTTTGTGACTCCCGGCTGAGCCATGTAAACTGCTCTATGGGCCTCAATTAGGATCAACATCCTCAACTCGTTGTTTGGCGGTATGTAAATCTGACTTCTAAACCTCAATAACCCATCGCTATCAAATGAAAATCCCTCGTACCGTGGTACCATCATGGTGTTTTGTCTGATAAAACCCTCGACCTCTTTGTACCATTCATCATTACACTGTAAAGTGAGAATCTTCTCATGTAGATTCATCTGAAGAGGCAACACCGAAAAGATGCGCGGCCTCCAACTCAAAGCATCTGCCACTCAGTTCACTGTTCCCTTTATGTAGGTAATCTCGAAGTCGTACTCGCTAAGCAATTCCGACCAACGCTGTTGTTGTGCGTTCAGGTCGCTTTGCATGAAAATGTGTTGTAGTCCACAATGATCAGTCTTTAGTTTAAATTTTCATCCTACAAGGTAGTGTCTCCAAACCTTCAAGGCATATACGATGGCTAATAACTCCAAATCGTGCGTCGCGTAGTTCTCCTCATGCCTTCTTAATTTCCTCAAAATGTAAGCAATCACTCATTCGTCTTGCATCAAGACTCCGCCTAAACCTTCCTTGGATGCGTCAGTGCATACCAAGAAGTCTACGTCCATGTCATGGACTTTTAGTATCGACGCTATTTTCAACAACTCTTTAAGCCTTCGAAATGCTTACATGCATTTCTCGGGCCAAACAAACTTCTTGTTTTTCTTCTACAATTTCGTGATCAGATTTGCTATCTTCGAAAATCCCTCGACAAACCGTCAATAGTATCCTGCTAAACCCATAAAACTATGCATTTCTATGACATTCATCGGTGCATGCCATTCCATAATTGCCTCAACCTTGGTCAGATCCACGGAGATGCCTTCACCGGAGATGACATGCCCTAAGTAGTGAATTCTCGATTGATAAAAAGAGCATTTGGACAATTTCCCATACAATTTGTGCTCTCGCAGACACTGTAGTACCAAGCGCAAGTGTTCATCATGCTCCTCTATCGTTTGAGAGTAGATCAAAATATCGTCAATGAATACTGGAATGAACTTGTCCAAGTACTCATGGAACACCCCGTTCATCAAACTCATAAATACTCCTGGGGCGTTTGTTAGTCCAAACGGAAAAACAGTAAACTCGTAATGTCCAAACCTTGTCTTAAAGGCGGTCTTAGGGACGTCATCCTCTTTGATCCGCAATTGGTAATACCTTGATCTCAAATCGATCTTGGAGAACACCGTTGCACCCTTCATTTGATCGAACAGATCATCAATTCTTGGTAAGGGATATTGATTCTTGATCGTAGCCTTGTTCAGTTGACGGTAGTCAATGCAAAGCCTCCACGATCCATCCTTCTTTCGTATGAAAATAACAGGTGCTCCCCATGGTGACATGCTAGGACGTATCAGTCCCAGGTCCAATAACTCCTTCAGTTGCATTTTCAACTCTTGCAACTCCGGGGTCGACATCCGATATGGTGTTCTTGCTATCGGTTCGGTCCCCAGTTTCAGGTCTATGGTAAACTCCAATTCCCTTTCCGGCAGCATCCCAGGTAACTCCTCTGGAAATACGTCTGCAAAATCCTTCACCACTGGGAGGTGTTCTAGACCTTCCGCTACTCCCTTCTCATTTAACGCAAGGATCACATAAATCTTGCACCCCTTGTGCATACTCTTCCATAGTTGTAAGGAAGAGATGAACCTCAGGGAAACTCCCTGGTTTTGTCCTACAATCACACGTCTCTGTTCTTCATCATCAACCAAGCTCAACCGTTTCGTCTTACAGTTGAGTATCGCATCATGCGATTCCAACCAATCCATACCAATCACGACATCGTAATATCCTAAGATTGTGATGTACAAGTTGACCCTCGTGACAAACTCTCCCAGGTTAAGGGCATAGCCCATAACTTTTCCTCCAACCTTCTGCTTGGCTCCCGAAGCCATCTCCATGAAGCTAAACTCATCCTATTTGACTACCTTTACCTTAATCCTTTTTAGCGTTGCACCAGAAATGAAACTCTCAGTAGCACCAGGGTCTATCAAAATACTAAGGGTTTGGTCAGCGACAGTACCTGTCGTCTCGAGCACAGTCGACTGGTGCTCTGCCTAGCGGTTATTCACCGCTGCATTAATCTGATGGGCCTTGCCCATATCTCCCACGGTAGTGGATCCAGCTGATTCGGACGCCTTGGTCCTCTCCACAAGACAGTCACGCTGGTAGTGTGGCTTCCCACACGTCCAACACCCCTTCTTCGGCCCAGTAGTCCTGGTACCCGAAGTAGAAGATGACGACCCACTAGCCTGGAACCCTGGTCTATTTTGGTGAACAAGCCTAAACTGTTGTTGCTGCGGGCGACGCTACTGCTAATGCTGTGGTCTCCGATAAGGTGTCCACTGCTGAGGCGGCGGTCACCGAGGTGTAGTGAAAGTGGATCCCCTCTGGAAGCCACGATATCCCGACGTATGTCTCGCTGGGGTCTGGTGCTGCGGTGTCCCAGATGAAACCTGCTCTGCTGGTCTCACTGGAGTCCTAGTCTGACCCCCACTAATAAGCTCCTCCTCTGCTATGAGGGCCTTCTGGATGACGTCATGCAAGGTTTGAGGCATCAAAATCCTAACCTTTTCACACAGGCTGTCATTAAGGCCAAACACAAACCGGTTGACCTTAAGCTTCTCTGTGTTAAGGTGTGAAGCATACCGGAGCAGCTCCATAAAATGTGCCTCGTACTCGGGCACCATATGACCTCCCTGTCGTAATGCGTTGAACTCATTGAGCTGATGCTCAATGAATTCCTCTAAAATATACCTCTCTCGGAACCATTCCTCGAACAATTCCCATGACACGTCTTCAACAGCCATGTTCAGCTGCGGTAGGAGTGTCTTCCACCATAGAAGAGCGCTCCCCTTCAGTTGAAAGACCGCCATGCAGACCTTCATGTTGGAGGTATAATCGCAAAGTTCAAAGCACATCACCATGTTCTCCAACCATGCCTCAGTGGCTGAGCCATCCGGGGCACCAAAGAACTCGGGAAATTTGACCTTCTCGAGTTCACGGTGAATGCTACCAGTAACGGCCGGTGCGCGCAGTGGAACCTCAGCGGGTTTCGGCGCCCTGGCCTCGTCTCTGTCCAATCGACTGATCAATTCCTTAGACATGTGCTGAAAAGACCTCATCATCCCGACCACGTCTCCCACTGCTATCTTCTCCTATCCAAGAATCTACTCGCCTCCCTGGGGGTTAGACCCCTCAAGCGCGGATGCTACTGGAGGCGTCACGCCTCCTCCCCTAGCACCCTGTCATCTTCCTCCGCAGCATCCTCTAACCATGATTAAATGCACACACACAATCAACTCAATCAGCAACAGTATAATCAAATCAAATCATGTCACGAAAGCCATAGCGAATCTCAAGTCGCGGGTCAAACCCGCTCTGATACCATATGTAACAAACCTCTCGTTCGTCGCGATGACAAATCTCTTATGACAAGTGCAATTTTTTTTTTTTTTTTATATGTGTGTGCACGCGTGTACAAGGGTAATAAATAAATCTGAACTCTGTGTCGCCACTCGACGACAAACATGACGCATATAATGACAACACAACATGACGACCTAAGACGTTCATTAAGTATCTGCCATCAAGGAATAACAAAATCAATCATCAATAAAAGATTGACCACCCATCCATCCTACCCTACAATGGTTAGGACCTCCAAGACACATAAGCAACACTCAAGCCTAGGTTCCCATCGATTTTAACCATTTAAGGTCTCAGAGCTGGCGACTATTCTGAGGAACATGGAGGTGTCTACATCCCGCCCGACACAAGCAAACCCGCAATGCAAGACAACCAAGTACAAAAAATCAAGGGCAACCACGACCTCTATGGAAGACGCAAGATAGAAGGACTTTGACATCGACCAACCACTATAGAGACTCAATGATATTAATTACAGACCAATTACTCTATTTGACTTCTATAAACGACGAGTTACCAACCCAGCCTTAAATAATGTACATTTAGTTAATTGCAAATCCCCGTTTACTGAGTCATAAAAATTGAATGCCCTTAGATTTAAGGACCCTACATTTTACATGTTATCGATCATAATGAAGTTACCAAAACATCACCCAGCATAACCTTATCATCGCCTTCTATATCACAATATCATTGCAATTAAGATAAAGATGACTTTAACTTTTATTTGTTATTAATAACAATAGATCCACCAAAACCTGAACATAAATAGAATAACATTGTAATTTAATCTAATGATTACTTTTCATTACATGCTATTGTAAATAAAATAATCGTGATTAACATAGTAAATTAAAATCAAATGGGACACATACGACAATTTGGTTAGTAAAAATTTTATTTTATTGTGACTCTTATCTTTTATTCAGCTGGAAACCGTATTCTTTTAATTTCACCTGATGATCATATTCTGTTCACCTTATAATAAAATAGCATTGTAATTTAAACTAATAATGACTTTTCATTACCACAACATTGCAATAAAATAATCGACGATTAACCTACTAAATTAAAATCAAGGGGAAACATATTGTAAATTTATTTAATAGCAATCCAATTTAAATTAAATTCCATTACTAAAGAAATTTTCAATTGATTTGTATATCCCCGTTTACCCAATAATAATGACATAATGAACTTAGTTCAGGACATTACATTTATCTTCTATCCAGGGTAATAACGTTTAGCTTCAATTCCATAAGATGATAACCACCTTACACTTTATATGATGACAACTAAATAAGGACCAACTCCTTACCCCTATGTTATCTATAACAACTACCTTAATCAATACCTCAACGATAACCACTTACTCAATAACAATACTATGAACAAATGCATTAACGTAAACATCAGGCTACCTCAACGAACCATAATGATAAGGTCTTTTGGCTTTAGAGCTACCCTACTTACTAGCAATAATATTATCCATCAATAACATTTAAAATTTCACAACGTTAAAGCATTTAATATCATTAATCCTTGACATACTCACCAGCTACATTATTATTAATCCATAAATAAATAAAAATTGGGGAATTTGAACCTAGCTCTGCTATACCACAAAAAATGCATTAAATAAAAAGAAGTCATCCAATTCCATAACAACAGACTTACACCACTGGCCACATAACTTTATTTCAGCGGCTAACAACTGGCAAAACCAAACGACAAAAATTCAGGAAATGAATTTAATTTGGGCAGTGATCAAGGGAAATTATTAGAACAACAGATAACTCGACGGCCATCAATTGGAAACTACCAATATGGCCAAAACGCCTGAAGAAGATTCCTCAACGCGCAGAAATTAAGAAAAATGCAAAAAATCTCTCCCCCCAAAATCACACAGAATTTAAACACAAAAATGCATAGACTTAATGGCTGAAAAGTGTGGGGATAACCTTCACCGATTCGCAGAGTGATTAAAACACCATTTGCAGAGATCACAGCAAAAACGCAGAGCAATCTAACGACAAAACGCAGTGAGAAATTCAATGTTTTATTTCCATGAAATAACCATCGATGTTATTCGTATACAAGACAGTCAAGCCTGACTGCCAGCCTGAAACAATAATACCCAGAAGATCCAGAACAGAACTCAATTAGTTACCCCCTGGAACCAACCGCCCATTAGACAATAAAAAGAACAGGGACACGGACCAACCGGACTCCAAACTGAGCGAATTCGCCTAGCTCCAGTAAAGTGGAATCGGCCTATTAAGGTACCTTGAAGTAAGAAAGAAAGAGGGTGATCGACAAGAGACAGACACAGATAGGCCAGAGGAAAATAGACGTTTGAGTGAAGAAAGGACTGGTCACAGGGATAGATTTGGTGGAAGGAGGTTGGAGGGTGAAACAAGATGGCTAGTAGGGGTGATCCTCAAAAGAAAAGCCCCGAAGAGGAGCATGTGAGCGAAAGAGAAAGGCGTATACAAGACAGAACGAAGTCTCAAATCCAAAATTACCAAACGAAAATGCTCATACAATTGTTGTCAAACTAATTCTCAGATCCGATTTTTCAAAAAAGAAAGGTCAAAACCTATTGCCATAATGAATTCAATTCAGTTTTAATTCCCTATAATAACCAGCAGTATTATCTATATAACAATGACAAACGATTGCCAACAGGACGAGTTTGAGATTTTAGCTAAAATTGGTAGAGGTAAAAGACAAGAGTTTTAAAAAAAAAAAATTATTATCTTGCAACCATCGGAAGCAAGTAACTCATTTAACAGAGACATTATTGCCAGTTCTGATTATAAATGCAATAAGTAAATTTTAGAGCGTAAAATCCCATTCATAAAGTTCATTACAATTTTCAAACGAAACTTCATTACATAAAATTTCACTGCTCAAATTTTGAACTTAAAATGCACAGCAGTGAATCGGACCCTAAGGTGTTGCATACATGTAGACTTAGTCACATTCGACATATAACCTCGGGAGTTTAAGCAACATGCAACTCATTGACTCAATATGTTAATTTTGGTTTAGAAAACAAATCTAACATTCCAGAATTTGATTTAGGCATGTAAAAATTTAGTCTTAGCAATCAGACGTATGATTACAATCATAAGAATTTTCAGACGCAAAATTTTGGAGACAGTTCAGCATATAAATTTAAATCAAATCAACATGTTAGAGGGACGGGTTCCCTGCACAATGGAGCCATTTACCACCACTAATATTACACCTACAGATCTAAGTCATACCTCCTATGCAGTCTATCATTCAACCAAATAAAAACATACCTTTTCCTTATCGCTTCCTCCGTGTGTCGTCCCCATGCTCCGTGATGCTCCCGCTCGCCGACCTTCGAGACCTCACCGGTACCTCCCAGCCAATCGCTAGGGGTACTCTACTTCCCCCTTAGCCCCTCGAGCCGCAAAGGGGCCACATACTATCCAGATGGTAAGTCTAGCTTCCTAGCTCGCCTCGCAAGGCCGAGCTACCATTCCTATCCGAGCTGGAAAATCCCAACTCTCCACAAGTAATCAGTCAAGTCACAAATCTGGCAGTGTAACGTTACGCTAATAGTCGATCCCCTTCTTCTTCATCTTCCCTTTCTTTTATAGACTTTTAGAGCCTCCGACTTTCCCTAAATCACATTTAAATTTAGTTTTAATAAAAATATTCTAACTATTCTCCTTCGCACAAGTGTCGTCCATCCCCCTCTTTCCTCCAATAATTAATTTCTTTAAATTTATTAACTGCCTCAATTCCCTCACCCACCTAGAGTTGCTCCTAAATTTACTCCTAGGTTTTTCTAGATTCCCTTATGGGTTTAATTACTTTCCCTAAAATGAAGTTGCTAATTTAGTTCATTTTAGAAGGTTCCTAATTGCAGATTCCTTACTATGTTGACCTCGCTTTTTACCATAAGTTCCCATCTTTCCTTTTATTATGTTTCCTCCATTACTTAGTTTCCTAATTCTTATTATACCCTTCTTTCCCCTTTTTATTAGGGCCAAAATGGCAGTTGCGCCATTTACTCTTTTCCTTTATTATTAATTTGAAATCTTTTTACACTTTCACAAGTTAAATAATTATTTCTTCTTTACAATTTAAAACCACGTATTTTAATTAATTTATTACTCTCTTCATTTTACCCCAAAAATATGAAGACTAAAATTATTACTTAAGTGGGGTTTTTTTTTTTGTTTAAAAATTTATTTTTACTTTTATAGGGTCTTTTGTTAAGGTTAAACAGAATTTTACCCTAAAGAAGTTTTAGACTTAGGACTTACATTCTGAACAGGGCGACAATTATTTAGGGAAGTTGTTTTAATAATTTCTTAATGTGTTAAATGTCTTACGGCCATCTAGGTTTGTTCCTTCATCAACATCAATGCAACGTGCCCTTCAGGACGCACCACGTGCTCCAAGGGTGCCACTCGCCACGTTCGTTTCTTTTGCACGACGTTCCCTTCAGGATGCACCACGTGCTCCAAGGGTGCCACTCACTTCTTTTGTTTCTTTTGCACGACGTGCCCTTCAGGATGCACCACATGCTCCAAGGGTGCCACTCGCCAACTTGACTGATTGGTAGACATCTATAACCCCTGGAGTCAACACTCCGCTAGGTGAACTTGTGGGAGACTAAGGGCTCTAAGGAATAAGACCCCCGCCTTATTGCGCACCCCTTAGAATCATCGTGAGCGACTATCGCAGTCTTCCCTCACGGAATCCTGGATCCTCTCGAACTAGGTAATCGTTAACGTATAGTTCGAGCCACGACGAGAGTGATAGTAGGCTGTGGCAGGGCTGTTGTCCACGCCTCTCCCTCAACCTCTATGGAAATCGTGTGTGACCCCTTTACTCCATATGTGAGTCTAGTCGGCAAGCTATCGTCAGCCTGCATCATCAACAATCGTGTCAGAACATGTCCACACCATATCTTCAAATCAATGAAATATCACAGTAAATAAGTCAACCCAAATAGCACACTCCCTGACTCAATCCAGAGTCCAAGGGGTTTCATCGATGCCTCTACATCCTCAAGGTCCAAAACCCTACACACTCCATAAAACTGAGTCAATAGCGCCTGTCTAAGTCAAAGCAGTAAAACATCATGTCATCTATCATAACGCATCATAATCAAGGACAAGAGTTTTAATATCATAATAGTCCAGATCACTTGCGAGCAATTTTCCTCAAAGAATAAGTTTTCTTAGTGCACCAAGGCGGGATGTTACAAAGCTTATCTCTAAGAAGAAATGTGTCCTCTACTTGCATTCATAAGAATATGATTTTACAGTGAGGCTCCAAAGGCCTTTTTATCATAAATAAAATCCAAAACCCTAACCCTGGAATATGAAAAGCCAATAGTTTTGTGGACCCTGTTTTGGGTAGTTTGGTGTATTAACTTCTCGGGGGTGTAACTTTGGCATATGATCTCTGTTTGGGGTGCACGACAGCTCGTTGGGAAGGTATCATCGATGAGATTTATTTAGGGGGGGTAAATAAGAGCCTTTGGATATCATCGAGAATATCGATCCCAAAAAACCTTCATTTAGGCCCTCAAAATGGCCCTAGAAGTTAAAAACTACTAAAAATAGTAAATTACCAAAATTGCCAAAAAACTATTTTGCAAAAGTTGGAAAAGGTCGGTGGCCACTGATATCCACCTGGATATTTTTTGTAAGCAACAATTGCATCTTGCAACAGATTTATTTGAGCTTCATAACCTTCCTTTATTTGCTTTATTCTTTTTTTTTTCTGAGGGCAATCCTTTCTGGTTTCTTTGATAGTCAGTCATACTAGTGACTCGTGCAACACAAGTATTTACCTCGTTTTTATAATAAGCTTGATCATGCTCCAAATCTCTTTACAAATATTCAGTAAAATTTTTAATCCTTTTTGAAATATTACGTAGACTGGTATTGACCTCCCATGCCTGTCTGATTATGTCTAGTCGTTTGTTAATGTTTTCAACATCATAGCCTTTGACTCTATTCAACAATTGAATTGTTTTTCTAACTGTATTTGAGATTTTAGGAGTACTTGGAAGATTCTCCTCTACCAACATTATGGCCAATGGCTTTGAAAAGAGTGGCTTGTGGGTTAGATCCTCCTCAAGATCACTTATTCTCTTCTTCAATATAATGGCTTGCAACTCCTGGTCAGAAATTGAATTGAAAAATGTATCTCCTACAGAACAATGTATATTCATGAGGGTAGTCAGTCCAACTTCTAAGACATCCATGACATCCCTTGATCTATGAACCACCTTTCTATTTTTGAGTCTGATCTTATTAATCTATACTATCATTTCGTGCTTGTTGTAGTGACTATTGTATAACATCAAGGAGTGTTTCTCAAACTACACCAGTTCTTTTCTTGTGAGCTCATATGTAATATTCTAGATTTCTACAATTCTCTAGTCCATAAAATTAGGTACCTCTATACTTTCGATCTACATATCATCAACATCCCTTGGTCTTCCTGGGATTCTCGGATATTGAAATTTCTCTACGTTTGTGCTTTGTTTCCTTTTTTATTGTGAGACTGCATGTGCATGTTCAATATTGACATGGCATGTTTTCTCTCCACCATCACCTCCAACACTTGCATCATTACTCTCTTATTTGTTTCTATTTTGATGTTGTGTTCTTTTTCTAGAGGAGGAGCTCTTATGTGTTTGTGGATTGGAAGAAGATTGGAAATTGGTAGTGTTTTCCCCCTTTTGTCTTTCTTTGCTTTATTTTTTTGTATTTTAGATTTTTTTTTTTGAAAATTCCTCACTACATCCATTGATGTCATTTTTTTTGTATGGATTGTCACTCGTTTCCTCGTCAAATATTCTGAAAACTATATATTATGGATTTTAAGTGTTGCAAAAATAGACCCAGGGGGGGAATCTTCTAGAGGTTGTGCTTCTTTTAGATTAAATGGTTCTGAGACTTATTTAAGATGGGTCATATTATTGACTTTTGTGTTACCAAATCGAAAATGAAATGCAATGAATTGACTTTTTATTTTATTGTTAAATATAAGGAACCATGTTTTATACTATCAGAAAACTTCAGCGAAAAAATATATATCATAGAAAAATATAGGAGTAGAAGGGGATTTTATTGGCAACCATACAACTGGATGTATGTATGTTTTTCATCCTAAATTCAAATTCCCTTTCAATTGAGAAATTCCTTAGCCTCTTGAGTTATTCTCTTGGGATCTACCCCAAGAAACATGTGTCTGAATTGTCTAAGAAAATTATCTTTAACAGTGTAAAAACCGAATCGTGCTTTATGTTTGGATAGCACAGGGTTCTAGAATTGGATTGGTTCATTCTATATATTTACATTTTCTTTGACTAGGAGACTATCAAAGACATTGCAATAGAAAATTGTGAATACCAGATATGCAGCCATACAAAACATTTGAGTCGTTAAGTAATTACAAAACTAAAAAAAAAAATCATATGATATAACCTTTGCCTATTCAAACATTGAATCCATCTGGAAGGTAAATTATGATGTGTACAATGTTGACCTGGGTATGTGTGAACTCAACTAGTGCCCAACTACATGCACGGACAATAATGCAAAGTCGTGGTATGGCTCTTGTAGAAAATTTATGTCAATTTTTGAAAGATCGATTGACATATTTTCATATGGTAGAAAAACGTCTCTCAATATATTGAAACCGTCTTCTTGAGATTCTAGGAACACATTTTCTTCCACAACCTTGAGAGGTTTATTTGTAGCAGGAATATGAAGCATTTTGTTGAACACCTTGGGAGTCAGAACCACTGAATTATTTCCTTTTGTTGTCACTTTAATAATTTGTTTCCTGGAATCAAACCTTCAAGAACATAAGGATACGAGTTCCTTGTAGTCGAAAACATCAAGTAGAAAAACAACATTGACAATCCCTATGGTCCAGAGTTTGTCTGTTTTCTTTTCTTTTGCACTCTTGTTCAAGAACCACTTGTAGGAGATATACTAGTGGAAATTCTTGTTTTCTATAGCTATTGAATTGACAGTATCACTGCAAAAGGGTTCATTTATTATCCTATTTTTCATACGTGACTCTTTTTTAAATCGACCTGGCATAGGGGAATGTTATGAATAATATATTACCAAGGTCCATTTTCTTTAAATCCAACTACGTGACACATATTTACTAGGATGTCCTGTCCACACATATGAACTATCTTTGGTAGATTCATAATCATAATTAGAAACCATTAACTAGCTCACAGAACAATGATACATTTACTTGGATTATTCTTGATCATTGCTTTTTTTTCATGAGTCACACAAAATCGACGTTTGATAAAAATTTCAATTTTTGTACAAATTACATGGTTTGTTAGAACTGGTGTTTTATAAGTATTGGATGTGCAGACTACATGAATTTCATAACATATGAATGTGCCATTTGTGAAGATAATACAGTATCAAAAGAATCGACACAAGTTGGAAAATCGCTAGGTAAAGCGGCCTTTTATGATGCTTTTTTTGGGATGTGGTTATACCTTGAGTTAGTACATGGTCTGCATGGTGGATGTCTACAACTTCAATTCTAGTCATCAATTTACAGTCCTCGCCACTTGATAGTTTCTATAAATTTAATGTCCATGCCATACTCTTTAAGTTTAACAAGCAACTTTGTCCATCGACCTTCATTAGATTGTATTTTCTATATGTGTGTTTTTTATATTCACTTTGATATACGTGAACATTATGAATTTAGTATATTATGAAGGTCCAATTTATTTAAGGCCAAGTGCATTGGGAATATTTACTAAGATGTCCTTTTCACACTTGACTTAGTTACCGAATAGAGAATATGATTAATAGAAGGAATTGAACAACTCATAGAAATCTATGACATTTACTTCACACAGTTGCTAAAGAGCCTCCATTTTTCCAAAAATATGAGCAAATATGCATGCCATAAATGACTCAATTATTGTGCAAATTAGGTTTCTTGTCAGAATACCAGGTGTCACGTGATTGAAAATGAAAAATTGCAAAATCCCTGGACTAGGAGAGATTCTCTTTCCTCCTAACTACCATGCTTCTGCAAATGTTATAAGAAATTCTTGTGGAAATGGACTGTGTTTTAGAAATTTCATTATTCAAAGGCATTTCCAATGTAGTGATTATTAAGTATTTTTACAGTGATTTTCCTTAGCTATATACATGACGCTCATCTAGCCATGTCTTCTGCATGTATGCACTTGAAAGACAATTTAGCGGACTGGCATCCTACTCTTTTCTTTGGGGTGATCTTAGGTCTACAATCTATTTGTATTTGGATAATTTTCTATTCAAACACATTTTTTCTTGGCAAATTTTGAGGTTGGACAGATTCTTTGCAATAAAAAATGTGAAATTGCACAACAATAATCAACATGAATTCTCTACACAAGCATTAAAAATACATAGCACTGACTATGTTAGCCATATTCCTCTACTATTGCCTAGGTTCGCAAGACATATCTACATAGAGTGCCACCATATGTTCATATATATACTTGGTCTACTCAAAACGATGTATTTTTAATCCTTGTGTGGAGAACCTTCACGAGTCATCCTCCTGCATTGATACACCTATGCACCTCTGCATTTCCAATAGTTTTGCATCCTGGATTGTGACAAGCGATGTAATTTGAAATATAGCTCATTGATTTATGGTAAATTCATTTTATTTGATTTAGGAGAAAATTCCACGCATCTAGAATAAGTACAATGCAAATGTGCTTCTTATCTGTACACTACTCGATTTTTTTTTATTATGGCTATTGATATTCAAAAGGTAGTCAATATATGTGTAAAAGACATTTTAGTGGATTGGAATCTTGCTCTTGGCCTTGGGGTAATCACAAGTCTGTGATTTATTTTTCTGTGACCTATTTTTCTTCCCTTCACAAAACTATGCCTCTCGCAAAGTATACAATTAGTCTATGTTCAATACATGTGTCGAGATTTCATAGAACCCGACCCTCTACATTCACTTGAAAATAATTCTAAATTTTTTCCCTTTGCATCATAATCGGCATGAATTCTCCACACAAGCATTGAAAAAACATAGTATTGGTTGTGCCATCCATATTAGTCTACTACTATTGAGGTGTGCAAGACATGGTTTCACTAAGTTCCACCATATGTTCATAGAAAAATTCTATGGACAAACTGGAAAATGCTTGTCTTTCTAAACTATACATGCTTATACTATAATAAAACCCTCCCCCCCAAAAAGAACAGATGGAACACAGTTCAATGCACCAACCAAACAATACCCAACACCATATGAAAATCCATCCAATGTAAAAACAACATTTCTCTACATCACATGCAAAAAAATGCATCTCTCCCTAACTTTATATCCTCGCTATCTCCATAACATCAAGCAACTGCAAAACAATAGGATAAATGCAAGCTGAAAAAAGGGAAACACAAAATAAGAATCATTACATAATATTCCCTAGCATATATCATACAATGCATAAGATGTTTTTGACTCTAATGTACATTTACACAACCCAAAAATTAGAACTCATGTAACTTGCCACTCCCAGCACTTGGAAATTTAAAAACAATCTATCTTTCTGAACCATAACAGATGACATGTTAGATAAATGCATTAAGCAACTGAAAATCAAAGAGAAAAATACAACCTCAAAACAATACACCTTCTCTCCTTGTTCACCTTTTACTATTTTGTTTCCTACACAGTCTCTATAACAACCCCCAACCCACTTGACTTGCCTCTACAAAAAATAGCAACACAACATAAGTAGTTGCACTATGCATAAAGCAAACTCTATCAAACAACAACCATAAAAAAAATGTACTTGTCTAAAATACATATATTAATATGTCAATTGACTGCTTAGAAGTAAGATACTACATGCACATGACTTCTTATCCACTCTCATAGATTTTTACAAGCACAAAAACAAGATATCTTCCAAGTTGCCAACCACAACACCTGTAACTTTGGGAACAACCTCGCCTTCCTATCTTATAGCACAATATATTGTGATCAAACCCAAAGAATTAAACAATTAATTAAAACAAAAGAAACCAACTAAAACTCCTTGTAATCCATGAAAGCTATCACATAGAATCAAGTCAAACAATACATGAATCCCTTTAAAATTTATTAATAGTACTAAATTTAATGAAAAATCGAAAGACAATAATTTATATATTTATTAAAATAATTCTATATATTGTATTGTAAATATATAGGCATCTTGTTTGACTCGTTGCTTTAAATGCCACAAATTACCAGCGGACACCATAACAAGCTTAAGAAACTGTGATGGTCTTTGAGACTCATGCATGCAGCCATTCCAACCACCCACTAAACCTGCATAATTAAATTTCCTATTCAATTCTCGTTGTTGGCTTGACAATAAGAAGTTTTTTTGAAGGACCAATCAGAACACATGAAGAAAAATTAGATCACTCCCAACAAAGTTTAACTTTTGAAAACAACACCAAATTTTTGGTCAATGCAAAAAAAAAACACATTCAACCCAAAAATGATTACTATAGTCCCAGTTCTTAGCAGGGACTAATAAAAGATATGATCCCTGCTTTCAAATATTATGATCTCTATGTCCAATTTAGATATATATATATATATATATAGATGTATTATAAAAAAAAATATGATTATAAATAATAATCGTTTATGATTATCATATGTGACTTAAGAATACTGTATATATAAATAAATTTTAAAAAATAATATAATAATTTTAAAAATATATGATTTTTATAATTCTATTAGAATGTACATCGCATTCCTTGAATGGGGTTCCACCTAGAGACCACATGTCACTTGGTGTGCTGGCAGCAAAGGTAGTTAAAGCCCCTCACCACCAGCACCCTCCCCAATTCATTTGACATGCCCCACATTTATGCAGAGCAGAGCATAGAGCATCGGGACGAACCAACAACTCTAATGGCGTTTCAAATCGAGTTTATGGGAACTGGTGCGATTCCCTCCACCCACAACACTTCAACATTCATGGCCTCCATTTCTATCACCTCACTCATAATCATGTAGGGATCTCCCCGTTATTGTTCTTATCTCTATTTTTCTCCCTTAGTCCCTCATTCTCCCTTGGCTATTAGAATTTGGCTCTCTTGGGCCTCTTTTATTTTCATTTCATCCCTCCATAGCTTCCTCGACCTCTCCACTGTGCACTCTTTTCCCCTCAGGCTTGGTTTCGTTATTCCCCATGAGAGAGGCAAGCCCAAGCGCGAGTCGACCTACTACAACCAATTTGGCAGGCACTACCACACTGGACCTCCATTCCTTTCCAAGAACCACCCCAACCCTTTCTCCCCACTTTGATCAGAATTGGGACATAGAAACCCAGGCAGAGCCTTATTTGCCTATCCCAGAGCACAATTATGGAGGTTGCATAGTGGAGGAGGAAATTCCTCCTCACTAGGAGGAGATTCCACATCACTGGGCGAAGATTCCTCATCACTTGCAGGATGTTGGTGGTGAACAGAAGACACATGAATCCACCAAGGAGTTGGTCATGAAGGTTTGTCCGATAGAGGAGGTGTTTCCTCCATGACTACCAGATTGTTGCAAAGATTCCACCGACCCCAACGTAGCATACATAGACAACAATTGGGATGAATTCTAGCATGAGAGGGAAGGACACGACTCACCCAATGTGCTAGTGCAAAAGGCCCTGGACAACCACGCCTCGCCCAGATCATGCAAGCTTACGGAGGAGCACCTAGCCCTCATTTTTGAAATGAGGAGGGACGTAGTGTAAATTCTAACCTTGTACAATGTCTACTGTAAACATATATTCAGAAAAGAATAGAAAATATACAATGGCAAATTCAAACATTACATAAAGATTTTTCCCCTAGAAACCCAAACTAGGAAAACCAACATATATTATATTCATACATTGTGTTACATTGTTTACAATACAATATATATATAGGAGCCAACGGCATCCAAAAACCTAACCCAATGACCTGGATTAGTCCAAAACCCTAATTCCTTAACCAGAAATAGAAAACCATCGGCAAAAAACCATGTGTTGAAAAACCACCTAAATACATGACACGTTCCCCTAGGTAGGTGTCACGTTTCCCAAGGCAGAAAAAAATTTCCTCCTCAGAAAGTACATGGATTTCATGTTCGATTCCCTATTAGGTGAGCTTGCGAAGAGCCATTGCCTGACTTGTTGCCAACATTATGCCTTCACGGTCAGCTAGGATGAAATCCCGGGTTCACCTCATGTTTAGATTTTCTATAGTTGATTTTATGGTCTTAGTTGTTTTGTTTTTCCGCTGCCATAAAACTCTAGTGCAAGTCATCCGTTCTAGTTTCCATGTACATGGAAAAACAAGTGTCAATCTTTTAGAGTCTTCATACATGTCTTATTTTTATGCAAAGTGTCACCAATGCACAGTAGAGTCCATGCATAGTGCCACCTATTCTGGTTTCCACAAGTCTTGTAGCAGAACAGGGGGTGAGTCTTGATGTAATATTTTGACAAATATTGCTTTTGATGGCATAAGGTA
>ML778947.1:2514378-2527832 GCA_009831015.1 Picea engelmannii
TTATTCTTATTCTTATTTTTATTATTATTCCATGTAACATTGAGGGGACTCTAGTATGTACTTGTTCATAAATTGAACTCATGTTATGTCTTTTCATATCTTGACTACTTGCTCTACTGGTTCATTTTGTACAACCATCATAGTAACTAACTAAAAAGACTTAAAACAAACGTAGTATTGTTTAAGGTATTGACATGAATCTTTATATCGATGGTTTACTATAGAATCATTACTCCATTTTGAATGTGGCTCTCGTGCTTCTGCCAAAAAATGCCAATAAAAATAACAAATTGTCACGTTGCATGCTGATAATTAATGGGTATGCACACGCATGATTTATTGGAATCTATCAAAAGAAGTAAAGGAAGTTAAGACTGATTGTATATTAAGCAGTGGTATGCAACATTGACTCACAAAATTACATATACTAGCATATCGTCGAAGTGGGGGAAAGAGAATGATGAATTGTTCTAGTGATTACGATGTTGAAAAAGAGGAGGTGTTCCTTTTGGATGAAAGATGAGTAATCAATAGAGGATCCATTCAAAAACTACATTTGTTTCTTATTCATTCGTACACAGGTGGTAGTTGTGTATACTACCCCAAAAAATAAGATTCCAATGAGTTGATCATAAATGGATGTATAATGAGATGAATATTGGCTTAAGAGGGAATTGAGGTTGATTGTTCTGTATTGGGACATTTTCATGGGTAGCTAGTACAACTCAATCAATGTTTGAATAAAATTGGGTGATATGGGATCAATAGGTTAGAGTGCACAAAAATAAAAAAGATGTTGCTCGGTCAAACTTATGATATAATTGAGGGTCATTTGAGTTGCCCCATCTCAAATGATAAAGTCACCTATCCACAAGCTTTTGACACATTCATGTTACTTGTAAACATTCAATGACAATGTTTTGATACCTCGAGTATGAATTCACATTAAATTCCCCTCCAAATGAACTTCTTCTATTACCCATGTTATTGTTTGATGATTCTCCTCCAATTAAATATAATTTAATACCCTTCACTCTTTTGTGGGAAATAGAATCCAACCAAAATCAACTAATCCTACTGCCAAAAAGAAACAAACCTACATCATTTTAAAACAATCATCTTCTAGTATGTGGAATCTTGATAAGATGGTTTGTAGTGAAAATATGAAACTTGCTCTACCTACATCAATGTATCCCTAATCAAGTGATAAAACATTATTCTCATTTAAGGAATGTACAATTTATATTAGTATTTAGGATCTTTTTGTTAAGACATCTTCTCATGGTTCAATCTCATTCTATTTTAGCAAGGTTTTGTCTATGGAATGTGCATGTACCAAAGAGATATTTTCATGTAGCTTAGATCCAGGATTAAGATTGTTCATTGTTAGTGAATTCTTGTTGGGGTATTGATTAACACTTATAATACTAATCAGTAGATCCGGGATTAAGATTGTTCATTGTTAGTGAATTTGCATTAGGGTATTAGGCTATTTCAGTGATGTTTGTGGTGTTGTATAATTATCTTTAATGTCATTACATCATATTTCTCTTAAACATTTTCAAGATCTACCAGCTCGAGATTTCATATTGAACTAAATTTTCCATCAATATTAAGAACATAGGCAATCCCTCCACTCATTCTAGCTACAAAATTCCTCCGAGTCTTGCTCAAGATGACCATAGTTCCACCAATCATGTATTCACATCCATGATATCCTATGCCTTCAACAATTTATTTTTCACCTTAATTCCTCACATGAAACCTTCCTACTTCCATAGGACTAAAGTAAGCTTCTCCACTCATTTCCTTTATATTTACATTGAACTATATGGTGTTTTTCTTTTACCACATCTTTATGAAATTTCTATATTTGTCTGCCCAATTTAAATTGATGAATTGTTGAGGTATGATTTTCATTCACTATAGAAATCAATTTCTTATTTTCTTGGGTGATCAAAGACCAAATAATTAAATCCCTTGATTAAAACAACACCTACTTCAGATTCACCATGAATAATCGTATTAAATGGGTTGTAAAGGACTGTAACAAAATCTTTTCATTCTTTATGAGAAATCACTCTTACTCTACTTCAATAGCTCAATGGAATCTTGTGCATAGATATCAACATTGATGTTGAATTCCTTAAAATTCAATTTGTACACACAATGCTCATTCATCTTAGATGTGGTAAAATTCCCATCTTGGTCAAAGAATGTGAGGCCTAGTTGAATCAATTTCAATAGATGTTCATTAGCTCTAGACGTTTGGTAATGGAACTCTACAATGTTAAAAAAACCCATAAATATGACTATAATGCCAAAGAACTCTGTGTTCATGGATAAATAATGGAAATCATCAACATTTCCACCAATTATTACAAATATCAAATCAACCACATTTTTCACTACCATTTTTTCTCGATATCAAGTTCCATGATATTATTTATCTAGAGATTTCATTGCCCACAGATTCATTCCATCTAATTTTGATTATTTTGATTGAAACTATTTAATGAGAAATGCATTAAACATAGAATTTTGATAATGATAAATGCATTAAACATAGAATTTTGACAGCTCCACATCATAAAATTATTCATCTCAATCATCTCAATGTTGAGCTTCACCAAACTTCACCCCCTTTCTTGCAATTCAATTTTGCAATAGGAAGAAATTTCATCCCTCTATGCATAAAATAATACATATGAATCCTAATATTCGTGTGGCTTGCATTTGATCCACATCCACGTGTCCTTATAATTGACATAATACATATGAATCCTAATATTCGTGTGGCTTGCATTTGATCCACATCCACGTGTCCTTATAATTGACATATGACATTATGAGACAAATGTCTTAACTTTTTAATTCACTGTCATGCCTATAACTGGAAACCACTTTAAAACACGTCGCAACAACAAATTGGTTACGAGACCACAAACAATTTCATTTAAACCACTTCCGATCGTTTCATAACCACTCTTGAATGTATGGCATGGTTTTAATTTTTTTTACTTTATACTAAGCCTTAACCCACATTGAAGTCTTCGACTTAGGTTGGTATAAACTAGTTTACGATAAATTTTGGCTTAAACTTTATGAGAAGGTAGGAAATTTAAAATAATATAAAATATGGAATGTGATGAAAGGGTCCTTAGTGAATAGTCTTAGGAATATATTATCAAGATTATATGGATAAGGGCACAATTTGAAAAGGTTCATTTATTATGGTAGTCAGGTGGCATGCTAGAATAGAAAGTGTAAGTACAAGACAAGTGATAGTTTATGAAAATTTTGATAGCCAAGTCAATGAATTTTAATTTAAGAACGTATAGTGAGATGTGAATGTAATTTGAGATAGAGGGGAGAAGTTGAGATCATTAAATCAACACATTGCATAATTGTGTGAATTTTGTTAGGTATTATTAATCCTTGCTTTTTAGGTTGGAGGGACTATAGTAAATGGTTTGGTATTCTTCTATTAGTTTTACATGAAAACTAATGCACTAAGAGGCATTTTAACCAAAGTTTTAATTGCTTTATACAATTTTCCATATCATATTTGATTTTTTATCCAAACTTTCCATTTTGAGGTCTGATTTGGTCTTTTCTCGAGGTACAAGGAGAAGATATGAAAAGTATTTGGTTTGAAACTTGGTAAATGATGACTAAGTTAAGGCATGCATGCTTTGAGGTGAACTAATGCTATCTCGAGTGATAGCATTAGTTCATTAACATTTAATGTTTTCGCTAGTCACTATAATGTTTCCACTAGTCACTCGCCTTTGTTCTTGAGTAGCATTACCTATCACACCATGCAATACCTGTCACACCATACCATGCAATACTTGTCACACCATACCATGCAATACCATCAATGGAGACACGAGTCCTCATGAATAATGGGTTGATAAGGCCAATAAGTAAGTATGAATCCCTTGAAAAAAAAACCTGGTTACCTGGAGCTGCAACAGCTCGACTCATTTGCAGAATGGTGGGATGTAACCAACAGGTAGCCATCTGAACCTGATCAGAAGAAGGTGGTACCTGTGAAGCAAGGGCAGTTGGCTTAGCGCATCACCCGACCAGTTGATCTAGGACCAACGGTTCGATCCTTTCTGTCCATCCTATCATTCAGTGTGGAGAAGGTAGTAACCATGACACGCCCAGGTTCATGTTCTCCTGTTCTTTGAGCTATTGTATTTTCTACAGTTTGTTAAATATGAGATTTCAATGTGAATAATAACAAAATTATTGATTTCCATCTAATTTTCTGCAGGAGAAACATAGAAAGGATGGTAGTGAAGTATTACCTGGACGGACACACAACGTCTTGAATGGACACACATCGTGAGAGGTGCGCTCATGTACTTGCAAAGAACAATATTCTGAACTTACTTAGTTGTCATTCCCAACTACTTCATAGATTTCATGGGGACACGAGGCTTTACCTCTCTAGAACCTAACCTTGTTGCAGATCCACCCTTTGCACAATATGGGTACCTAAAGGACATCCTGCAAACTCTACTCTACTCTCCATTGAATATTTGAACCTGAGGCTCACATCCAACCACCACAAGCAGTCCTCCTCGGCAATGCCTGACGGCTTGACCCAACTATTCATATTTTTGTGATTGATTCTCTTATCATCGAAAACGGTTGGAGGGAGTAACAGACCTATGCTCCACACAGGCCTTCCCTTTAGGGTTATGATGTGTTCGATCACTATGGAATCAAACTCGTAAAATGTAATAATAATAATGCCCCTACCCTCCATGCTCCGATTAATCTCTTCCCTGAGGAATCCATGAAAGGGATCCAAATCCAAATCTCGCATCATCACGGTCAGATCTCATTTTCATAGTCTAAGGTCGAAGATCAACCGGGGAATTTCACAATACTCATCGTCTTCCTCCACGCCATTTTGTGGTGTGTAGGTAAGCACAAAGTGCATGATAGATATAACAAATGCCCCACATGTGTAAACCACTGTGGGGATCCCAAAATTGGTGCTAGAGTTGTGAACCCACCCCGTAAACGTGTCACTGATTATGCATATTCGAGGCGGAAAGGAATTGGAAGCCCCGTCGATATTTTGATCAGTATTATTCATTTTCATATGTTGATCCAGCCATTGCTCCAATAGCCCGACCAACTTGTGTGACGAAATAATGAGTATACATGAGACATCTAAGGGAAGGTTGTTCAAGGTATCGATTCTCGGGGGTACCCCGTCGAGGGGAGGCAAGGGAAACAACACTAATTGAATATCCAAATTCAAACCCGGCTCGTGCCCACAACCACATTCTACAAGTTATTAAGCTGGAGAAGTACTAGAATCAAACCATTGTTTCCATGACGAGATGCTACAAGCACCGTAGCCTTTAGGTCTTGACCTATTGCTGCAGGAGGATCTATTGTTGTTGCTTCAACTGGATTTTACCTTGGCACTGGATCTCAGTATAGTCCCAGATCTCTACCACGACAAAACAACTATTTTGGCCAGTGGAAACAATTTTCAAAGAATGTAAGTGCCATGGAAATCGAGGGAGTATGTCGTTGTCTTTGGAATTATTATAGGTTTGAAACTTACCTTTTTGGGTATACCTTACCTTCTCCAAATCTTATAGCTGATTTCACTCGACGCTCGACATTGGGTTCATTATTTTCATTTTTTTATTTTCCTAAGGCTTCAAAAATTTTAAATTCTTTGTTACCTTTTCAAAGCCACCATCAGATTGACATAATTGAACATCAAGAAATGTGGCAAATTCCTAGGTATTTTTGTTTGTTTTTTGGAATTTTTTAATCTTTTCCAAAGAACTTTAATACATTTTTTTGTCAATCCCAACCTGTTGTTCCCTAGAAATTTGGGGAATCTTTTGTCCATTCCATAAATTCGTTCTTTTGTTCCAGAAACTCATGTAACTTATCTCAAACCCATAAGTCTATGATGGCAGGCCTAAACATTCCAAAGTGAATCTTAAATCACCAAAGGAGTAGGCCCCATATACTACTAGGAAAGTCTGGGGACAAAGTCCTAAACACAAATTTAGCCTCCAAGTTGCAATCCCCCAAGGTTGTGAAACCTGTAGAGACACAAGTGTCTTTAAATTCTAATCCAAGTGAAACTCATTCATAGGTTATACTTTGACAATAGAGCCACGATGAAAAGTCATGAGACTAAGATAACACACTAATTGGTATAAGTGCAAAACTGATGCAATTCAAATGCAGATTACTTTAGTGTTAGAGTAACAACCTTAGATCAACTTTGGGCCTACAACCCACTATGAGTTTAAACACATGCTAAGCATATTGTGGGGAATAATAATTACAAGAAAATATAGAACACAATCAATCCTTTTACTCTTCTTCTAAGATTTTTTTTTTTTTCTGAGACATGGCTCACGTAGAATGTTAGTCGAATATATTTTACGGTTTTTTGGAGCTTTCTCTAACTGAATTGATACTTAAAAATAAATATAAAATGTGTTATCATATAGATGCTTGAATTTTAGTTTCTTCTTTATATCCGCCTTAAATTAATCTTCTGCAAATCCACTTTCATTGTATAAGCCACAATTGTCGACATCAATGGATGGGTGGCTTCTGATGAATTGTTTTGCTCCCCTTAATCTGCCATGTCTAACTTCCAAAATGTGATATTCATTCAACCAGCAAAAAGGAAAACAAATCAAGCTGTGGAAAACTTTAAGAGACAATAAAAATTGCCATATATAATGTCTTATCTTACCAACTTCCAAGAAGTATTTGAAATATTTTAATGCCAGACATCTTCTTTCCAATGCAGCAACATGAAAAAAACTGAAGACATCATAAGCATCATGCCTTCGTCATTGACATTGTCTTCATTGTTTAAATCCTCTGTTTTTTGTAAGTAAAGTTCAAATCATATTGTTGACAATGTTTTCCAGAAGCATTATGGTCGGGCTCTTTGAAACTTCTACACACAATCCACAAAGCAAGTGCAAATGGGCCGTTCAACTAATGGACACTCGCTTCCTCCCTTTTCCATACAAAATACAAAATACAAAAAGGCATGGGCAGGGACTTGTTTCCTCACAACCCATCTTGTTTTCTAATGTTTTCACTACAAATCTACCAAATCTACTAGTAAATGTGCAATTTAATTAAACAAATTTGAAGTTACAATAGGTTTAAAAGCACATGTTTTATTTTTTTCTTAGCGGTTACACATAGTGTAAGGGTAATTTGTGGATTTATTAACTTATGAGGTTCTACTAAGGGGCACACAATACAATCTCAATCTTTCTTCCTGAGTGACTATTAATCTCTCACCAATGGTGAATGAGTTGGGATGGTTAAGCCCCAATCGTGATAATGTCCCTCGTCATCAAAAAATGACACTTGAAGGGAAAGTGGGAACATGGAACCCTAGATACATATTAGTAGGTAGTACTTGAAGGGAACACGTGGCCATGACACCCTTGATATCATGCACTTGAAGAATTTTAGATATCATGTCTATCTCTTGGTACCAAATACTTGAGGGATTTGAGTTAACTTAGTCTCTCCCTCAATATTGACTTTGATTTGGTTTATGTATACTTTGCAAAAAAGTATTATATGGCATATGCATTTTATTTTAGCATGGAAAATTGAACGAATTGCATGAGTGGTTTCCTTGATCAAATAGAATTATGCACATAGTTTTTGAAACTTGGGAAACAAAATTTACTTTATAATTGGAAATGGTATTAAATATAAAAAAAGGGTGAGTTAAATGGAAAGAAAATCAATTTATTTAGATACAAAATAGTAATTTCATGGGAACCCATTGAATGAGGGAAAAAATAAAGGATCTAGGGAATATCTTAAAGTAAAATTAGGAGAAGAGGTTGGGATTTGATGAATACTATTTATTTTTTATTTTAAATAAAATAATTATTTGTACATGGAGAGACACATGGGTGGGTGAATAATATGCAATTAGTAATTAAATAGATAGTAATTTGCATGCGATGGGAAAAAAATGGCATGTAAGAAGGGAGGGTTGGGCTTGATAGCTCACCTTTTTACACCTTAATGGTGGATGAGTGTCATAATGCTCAAATCTGTCTTAGTGAGTTGGTGTTGATTTTGATCTCAAGAAAAATCTAGTACCATAGAGTTGGGGACCTCAATGTTGTATAGGAGCCACACATTCAACATGTTATTTTTTTTACTCTTCTCATATGACTTGTGGCAACTCTACTATCCATGGGGAAGAAGAGTACCCATTTGGGAGTTGGTAGGGTTGTTAGGAGATAAGATATTTTTATATATGGTAAGGGATAATTAGATCTAATACATGGAGAAATCTTGGAAATAAATAATAATCAAGGGAGGATCTTCTACAACCATCGTAAAAAAGTATGCAACTCTAGAAAATTCAATCTTTAGATAAGCAAGTTGTAATTTAAAATTCTCTTTATGTTTTTTTTATTTTTAAAGAAATTATGAATTCAATATTTAATGGAAGAGTTATAACACTAAAATTCAATATTTAGATTTTATAACATACCTTTCTAGTTTTTATAAAACCTAACCAAAGATGTCAACCTTAATTAGGAGGAACTATGTGCTTATTTTTTGGTAGTTAAAAAAAACAAAATCCTATAAAACAAATGCATATACACTTCTTTTAAATCATAGTATCTTATTTCCTTCATGAAAAGCATGTATACATCATGTAGCATGTTTTTCCACCTTTGGATTTAAGGGTTTTGTAAGGGCATGGTTTTTTTTGGGGTTTCGTCCTTGTAATTTTAAAGGTAATATATGCATAATATGGTATTGTTTTAATTTCTTATCGATTGTTTTAAACAACTTTATTGATTGATTATAATCCATCTTTTTATCTAGAAGAGACCCTGTGTGAGAAAAAATTGGGAATATAGCATTTAGATTCTTGTAATTTATCTACATGAAGAAAGTGCCTAATTTATACAGGTTTGAATAATATTTACATGCATGACATGATTATCATGTAATATTTTACCATGTTTTGATTCTTGATAATCATATGTAATTGAATAAATGCATATTATTGAATCTCTTCATAACCTTGTCTTATTATTCCGAAGTGAACAACTACTACTGATGATATATATTGTTTTTGTCACTTGAGTGTTGATTAATTTATAGGAATATAACTCTTTTATGTATTCCTCGCTGAATCTTTTTCATGTGACTTGACCTTACAAGGCACGTATATTCAATTAAAGGAAAATTTACAAGAAAATTATTGGAATACACCTCTTTCTAACCATTTTATAAATAATTTGCATTAGATAATTTGTATGCAACGTGTACTTAAATGTAATGTATTGAGTGATTCACTTATAAGAATTAAAGGTTGGTTGTATATAGACATTGGATGGATGACATATTTGTTGTATTGTTGTTGTTTAGGATTATTGTGAAGCATTGAATAATTAGTAGAGGATTAATCATTGTGGTCTAAAGACTTGTCATGATTAAATTGATAATTGAGCCACATTTTCTACTTTTTATTTGCTCCTTAGTTGTGATTGAAATATTTCAAGTGCTAGTATAATGTATTTACATTATATAAAGCATACATAGCATCCTAAGGGAAAAATAAGTGATTATAGTATTGATTAAAAAAATGATTTTGTAAGGTCCATGTATTGCTTTTGGTTAATGTCATGGACATTACACTCTTTAAAACTACATTTTTTTTTTTAGTTTATATATACATGAGAAAATTTTTTGGATATGAAGACAAACATGTATAAAATGTGTTCATTTAGGTTTATGTGGTGAGAAATTTGTTCAGAATTTGTCGGAAGAACCACAGTGTTATTGATAGCTTGTCGTCGATGTTTCAGATCCATAACAGGACCGTAGTGAAAAAACTACGGTTGGTTGAGTGAAACCCTCATTTTTAGGAGATTTTTTCTCAAAAGATAATAAATAGTGATTTAATTAAGTTTTTTGTAGGTTAGATTTAGGGTTGACCAGAGGTTTTAGTAAAATGTGATTCAAATATTAATTAGTGAATTTTTATAAATATTAAAAAATATAATTTTATTGTACATCAAAATCCATGTTTTTTTTAATAAAAAATACTTATATATTAAATATAATTATGTGGATGTCATTTCAAATATTTAATTATTAAATATTTTTTAATCAAATAACTTTTCATCTATAAACAAATATTGGAAAATTACACTCGGTAATTGGAAAATTACAGTCGGTAACTCAATATGAGATCAAACAACTTCTAGTGATAACATATAGATTCAAACACTTTTTATAGTTTTTTTACAATAGTGCTTAAGATAAAATATTTATCAATTTCTTAACATAGTACTTAAATAAAATAATAAATCTATATTTTTTAAATGATTTTTATTAAATGATTTTACAATTTTTTTTCCAATTTAAATACAGATAATTTGTTTATATAATTAATTTATATTATACTTTTTAATAATATATTTTATAAGATTTTATTCCAAAATTAAAATTAATGAATTATCATTCCTAAAATATATTATTTTAAAATTAAAATATTTTAAAATATATTATTTTAAAATTAAAATATTTTAATTCTTGTTTATATAATTAATTTATATTATATTTTTAATAATATATTTTATAAGATTTTATTCCAAAATTAAAGTTAATGAATTATCATTTCTAAAATATATTATTTTAAAATTAAAATATTTTAGAATTAAAATTAAGGAATTATCATTTCTAAAATATGTTATTTTAAATATTTTTAAATTACCATTTTTTTAAAATCAACCATAACTAATGAAAAACTGAAAAACTAAAATTAAATTAAATATAAAAATACATGTTTCAATACCACATCTATTTTGAAATAAAAAACTAAGATTGATTCATCATTAAACCTATCAAACCATACCTTTCTTCGGACAGGTAAGAGAATCAACCATATTAATAAACATATACAAATCAACTCTCTTAAAATCCTCTAAGTGCTTCTTAAATTATAAGAAGGCTGCATGTTAAATTCAGCTCTTCGAGAAGTCTTTTGAATGCATGTGCAAAGCATTTGGGTCATGCATATCACGTTAATATTCCATTCATCTTCTCTCTGTAATTTTTGGATGAAAAGTAGAGTATTTGAAGATGAAGGAAACCTATACGTGTATTAAGAAATAAAGCATGTTGAACTGTATTCAATTCAAGAGTCCGAGAAGTATTATAAATACACGTGCAAAGCATGAAAGTGAGACATAATGTACCCCTTTATTTTTATTTTTTTGGGCGGGGGGTAATCATAGTGGAAAGCTTGGTGTAGTATTTTACTTTTTTTTAATTTCAAAAGGGTTAGTACAATAGTTGTACTGGAAATGTTTTTAGTATTTTCAACATTTATAAAATTAGTTGGGAACATTTTTGATGGATTCATAACTTTTTTGAGAATTTTTGGGAGTTTTAATATTAAAGAAATGGATATTTGGAAACTAGTTTCCTACTAGAAGAGCTTTAAATTAGAATTATATCAAATTAAAATGTAAATATATTTATTCCATTATTACAAATACATAATTTATTACAAATATTTTCATTATATTTATTCAAAATATCACTATAAAACTAAGATTAAATTACATTATTTCAAAAATTAGTTAAGTAAAAAACTTAATAATACTCACTTTATAGTTGTGGATATGAAAACTTTGTATTTTATTTCTTAAATGTCTCATAAAAATTTTAACTCCATAAAACACACATCAAAAATAAATAAATTTAAAACTCCATAACCAATAAACATCAAAATAAATAAATTTAAATTTTTTTTTTTTGTTTGTTAATTTGTGCGAGACCTGTGGCTTGAGAAACCACGACTCAGGGGCATCTAAGCCGTCAAAATCACCCGGGAATCGCACCCGTGAGCCACACCAACCCTTAACATGGTTGGATTTTTTGTCCCCGCAGGTTTCGAACCGATGACTTTAACATCACGAAATGGCTTAACAACACACTCCGTCACCCACTGTCCTACACCTCAGGAACAATAAATTTAATTTTTTTAATAAAATAGAAAAAATCATTAAATTAAATTTCATAAAAAAAAAAATATTTCATATAAATTGAAAAAATCAAAATTATTATAATAACTTTACATAAAATGAAAATCTCTAAAAGTCGAAGAAATGATAAAGTTCAATGATGAAGTCATCGGTATAATCACTGGATTTTCCGAATCCCGGGGGACTAATAAAAGGAACGCCCGAAAACGACAAGAGACATTCAATTATAGTTGTGGTGACGTCAAAGGCCGGTTCCGTCCGCGGGTATTTTTTATTGTTCTAGGTTAAAGGTTTTATTAAAAGATTTTTTTTTTATATTTACTTTAAAAATTGTTGGATTTTTAAATAATTAATTTTTATAATTTAAGTGAGTGAAAGTTTTTTAGTATATTGAATTCATTTCTATGTTTAGAAATGGAATTTGAATAATAAAAAATAATAATTCTTATAAATTTATATCACCAAATTTTAAGCAAAAATTTATTTTGTAAAATAACTGGTCTAACACCTTTTATTTTTATTTTTTTTTAATGTATGAATGCAGGATGCTTGAATTTACATATCAGTTTACCAGAAACACCATTATGTTTTATTTTAATGAAAAGTTACTTTTGAGACCTCCAACTTTGTAGTACACGTACACGTACCTGTTTTCATATGCTTATGCTTATCAAAAACTTTACACGTAAAGGGCCATTGAAAAAACTGTACACGTACCTGTTTTCATATGCTTATGCTTATCAACAACCTACGAAGCCATTGGTAGTAATTGATTTTGGGCATATGTCACATAAAACCCACCTACTCCCGAAGATCATGTTAACTATGGGTTCAAAGGTCACTATATAATCATAAAATCCACGTGTAACAAACTACTCCGTATAGCGACTGTGTGGAAAGTGCAAGGAAGGATCCGGCCTGTGTATTCATCCACTAAAGGAGCTTCATATAAGGGTGCCAGCTCACTCAATTGTCGCAGAGTTCTTTCCAAACATTTCTCAACTATTTTGTCTGAGGCTCCAGGGCTCTCTTCTCTGACACTAAAAAACATGGAATCCAGCACTAACATTGTTCGAGCGAAGATCGACGAAAATTGTTGGGTTATGCAAATTAAGGAATGTCTGGATGAACTACAACAACAAGAGGAGGAAGAAGTGTTGCGTGTGTCCGTGTTTAATGTGCCAAAAGACTTATTGGCACTTAAGCCAGAGGCGTACATTCCTCAGTTGGTTTCCATCGAACCCTATCACCACTGGAGATCTGAGCTCAATGATATGGAACGCTTCAAACTGGGAGCTGCTCGTAGATTTCAGAAGAGAATGAACGGACGCAAGTTTGAGATCATCGTTGTTGAGGAGTTTAAGAAGCACGACTGGCAAATCC
>ML778947.1:2589309-2603197 GCA_009831015.1 Picea engelmannii
GGGACATTTTGTAAGAGCCTTTCATGGGATGATGGTCGACCATCATAAGCTTTGAGGGTGATGGAAGAGGGTACTAGCTCAGGTGAATCGAGTTTCTGACATACTAATTTGGACATGATGCATGTGGATGCACCTTCATCGATGATGCACCAATGAAATTTTATGTTCCAGATCTTAACTGGTATCTAAAAAGATAACAGGGCGGGGAGGTGTGGTTCTCCGCTATATAGATCAAAGGTGATGAGTCGAGTATCAACTGGGTTGCCTGCCCCCAAGGCGAAAAGCAGGGATTTGCACTGTGATGGATAGGTTTGGAGGACCTCCAACACAGACATGGCTATAGGAGACTATGCTAAGTCATCGACCATACTGTAATTATGGGTTTCCTTAGCATGAGGGTTATGTACATTCCATCATAAAGGCATGCAAGGTATACGAGGGTTTGGTTCGGTGTTAGGGCAGGGAATCATCAATGGTTATCCTGTAGTAGTGGGAGATGCTTCTCAGGTGGTTTGGGTAGAGTCAAGAGGTAGGACATATGGACGGTTGTGTGTTTGCAAAAAAATCTCTTCCTCATTGGTATGGAGGATATTGCGATCGAACCGATTTCTGGGTTGATTGGGACCTAGGTTTTGATATTTCCCCATTTGTGGTGGGGCCGAGTTTATCTCTTGTTAGGTATTAATCACACCTTGGTATGTAATAAGGTTTTTTAAAATTATCGTAGGTGGTGGATGAAAATAATGTTGTTGTGTTGTGTGTTCAAGGATTCTTTCATCCATTTGTAATCGACAATCTGGGGGCAGTGGTGAGTATAATGTCCGTACTCACCACATAGGGTGCAAGGAAAGTTAGTTCCGAGGTTATTGTCCTTCCCTTGTCATGGTTGATTGTTATTTTTCCCCCTTGGGGGTTTTGGTTTCCTTGATTCTGGTTTCCCCCAATGGAACGATTTTTTTGGGGGTTATTTCCTCCTAGTCCCGGGTTGCTATTGTTTCGGTTTTTTCATTCCTTCTTGACATTATTTGGCTAATGGGCCGAATTTTTCATAGTCAACTATTCAAAATCATGAACTTTTTGAATGCGATAGGGTTGAACAAAGTTAATGCCGACAAGTGGTTTTCTTGGTGGAGGAGAAACCAAATGGGGAGGACTAGGAAATGGAAAATATGGGTTGTTTTGTGGAGACTATCCATAAGGTGTATAGGATGTTGAAGTACTTCCACTACTGTTGGGGTTATATGTGGGGGTTGGGGGTGGACTCGTACTTGATTGAGAGATCGGTTGCATTTGGGGTATCGGTGGGGGTCCCCCCAATAGATGAGGGGGAACAAAAGGATATCATAGTTGGTTAGGTGGAGGTAATAAGACATCCCTCCATATGGTTGTGGATATTTATTTACACCATAAGTGGGTGATGGGTGGTTTTAAGGGTTTATATGTGTCATAGAACCAATCAACCCATCCGCAGTGTGGGACATCCCAGGTTTGTCCTGGTCAAATGGGATGGGTTTGGGTGCATCAGGAAATACTGTGTACAAGTAACCTGATTAAGCATATATGAGGTCAAATTGTTGGGACTTGATAATGGCCTCCTCTTCTGATTGTGGAAAAGTGGATGCTACATCCTTTGCAATCATAGGGACGAGTGGTTTAATAAACCAATCAAGACGTTGTTCTTTGGTGGTTTCTGCTTTACATAAACTACATCATCGATACCATTCATGGATGTGTCAACGATATGGATAGCAGTGGTTTGTTTGAACTCAGAGAGAAGTTCTAAACTAGTGTCATGGTGAACTGGTAATTGGAAAAAGGACAAAAAGGCCTTGGCCAATGATTCAAAGGTCACATGGGACCCTGATTTTTCGTCCACATACCATTTGGCTAATGAATCCGTGAGATTTATTTGAAATAACCTCAAGCAGATGGAATCATCCATGATGCTGTTTGAAGAGCACCATAAGTATAAGGTCATAACATGGTTGACGATATATTCCCCTGGTTTTCCTTCAAACTTTGGAATATTTGAAGGCAATTTGGTAGGCATATTGGGCCAAGTGGCGTCATGCAAAATGGGATCATTCATGAGTTTGGTTAAATCAGGAATGTTGAGGGATGCTAAGTACGGAATAGGGGGATTTGGCAGAGGATTAGTTCTAGCCATTGTGTGTGTAGGTAATGGACATGTCCCTTGAGAGGGATTTGGTGGGTTTGTACTTCTCCTTTGAAAATAAGTTTTCCCCCTCGCCTCCTTGTGAAGAAGAACCAACATATGGATTTACTTGGGTATTTGACCCAAGCAAAGTGGAACCAAGTAAAGTTAATCCCAATAGAGTAGCACTCATTGGGGTGTGATATGGTTGATCTGGTGAGTTGGTGAGACTAGAGACTCCTCCTAGAATAGGATGGATATTCTGCAAGCGTCTAGAATGACGGGGATTCTATGGTTCCCCTATGGTTCCGACTACGAAAGTGAATGTGTGAAATGGTGACAAGAGAGAAATAAATGACCAAAAGATTTTTATATTTTTGACGTTCATAAGATAGTATAACTCACAATTTCATGTAATCAAATGAACATCATACATAAATCAACCATAAAGTAAAAAAATCATGTGGATAGGTGGATTTTGATCACGTGGGGGAAAAACAAAAATAAATCCTCAAGTCCTAAAAGACCTATCGTCCTTCCTCTCAATTTAGCACTGGGCCTTCCAATAACACTCGACAGTGGGGTCTAAAGCTAATAGAAGAGGAACTAGTGAAGGTTGAAGTAATCAGTTATAATGAGGGGTAAAGGGTGCATATCCAGAAAGAGATAGCGATATTTCTCAATATCAACACAAAATCTGATGAAGGTGCGATTGCATCCCACAACCGCCACCTGGGTAGACATCCTATGTTTGGCCACTAAGTACCTTGGTCAAAGTGAAACATTTAGATTTTTGGCTAAATAAATGGGTCACAAGATGGATACCCTCACAAGAGTTGGGTGACTCAAGGAGGGATGAGCAGAACAACCGAACCTCAGCCTTCGACCCTTCATGGGTATCTCCCTGACTTATGGTGTAGGAACACTTGACTTGGAGGATTTGAAAGATCCCTATTATCAAATTCTATTGTTTCAAAATGTGTGAACCTGATAACGAGGGGTTATTTGGATGCTTACCCCTAAGATCCTACCTATACTAAAAAAAATATTTCGGCACCTCCCGTGGAGGAAAATTTAGTGTGTTCTTAGAAACTTTTTAGATTTGGTGGGATGAGAGATTGGGGTCATGGACCAACCTCATTTGAAATAAATTGGTGTGTATAATTTCTAAAGAACTAGTCAGATCTTTTAGAATTCCTTTTGACGTACTTTGTGGGTACTTAAATATGAAAGCTTACTTCGAACTCCACTATTCCAATAGAAACTATGTTTGATGAGAGGCTTTGTGTGCAAGAAAGTGAAAAGTGTGCAAAAGATTATTAATAAGTTAAGTGTAAGATTGAAACATGTGGACTTCCTATGGTTCTTACAAATCTTCTTACCTAGATTACTATGTTTCTTTGGTATAACCTTGTGGAATATTTAAAGCCCTAAAGAACTAGCAATGTGGGCATATGGGTCCCTACTTGATCCTTTAAACTCCCTAGAATGTTGTCTAAAATAAAAAACCTTTTGAAACTATCTTATGATTGAAAACATGTGGGCATGTATGGGCCCTTACAAAGATTTAAGATGATTTCCAAAACTAAGAGGTACCCTAGGGGGCTTTTGTCATCTCCTAATGATTTTTAAGGGAGATGAAATTTCTTTTCAACCACCTTTTCTGATTGCCAATAACACACTTGGGTGCGGGGGAAGAGCATACTTGATGGTTAAACTTGATTTCTAGTCCCAAAATAATTGATTGTGTTTAAAAAATCAATAACCTTAACTCAAAGTTTTAAATCCCAAATGAGCCATCCATGTGGCAACAAAGAAAAGAGAAGAATAATGATTTTTTTTACCCCTAAGTTTTTATGTTATCTAACCTTCCTTATGACAAAGGACTCTGAGTGAAGTGTGATTGCGTTACAAAGTGTAGGAAATTAAAATCTGAAGGCAAGGGGCCCTCAAACCTCTCATAAAGCCCTTACAATTTTGAAAATAATGAACTTATGCACGGGCTGTAGTTCTGATAGGCGTGAAGAAGGTGCAGAATGCATACAATGCACAGAGTTATGAATGTTGTCATGCACACAGTGTACAGAATGCACGTTTGTGTGCCTCAAAAGTCGTGCACTTCCTGTCACGTGTCGAGAAATAAATTTTCGAGTGAAATTATTTTTCCTTGGCTCTAAATTCTGACTTCGGAAGATTGGATTAGGCCATTTTTGGTACCTGCATATCCAATCAATTAAAAAGAAGTCCTTTGAAGACTTAAATAGGGAGGAATTTGATACTGATCCCTAGTATGGTCGCCAATCTATTGTGTTGGTTTGTCACATGGGTGAGAAAAAACACAACATGCGCCTGCTTAGTTAAGTCATCTAAACAAGATAGAGCTTTGTGAGTTGATTAGATAACCAAATACACATGAAACAAGAAAATAAAACTAAAAACAAAGGGAAATAAATGTTAGAGAATCTTTCAAGAACTAGAATCATGAAAAACAAAAAATTACAATCATATAGCTACCAATGGATAAATATATTGATAGGCTAGCACCATAGAGAAAGGCAGGGACTTATGAATCCCCTCTTCCTCCTTGGGAGGGATATTGAGTTCCCTAATAGAGAGATATTCTCTTCAAGCAATGGAAAGTGACAATGGTGAATAAATACAATGCCAATCCTCTCAAGAGGTGAGTGGAATGGCCCTTGCTATAGTGATTGAATGATTCCAAGAGAAAAGAGGATTCTAGAAGAAGAATTATTGTAGCATAACAATACCTTGAAGTTATTATTTTTATAGAACACCCATGGCACATACTTATAGTGTCCATTCATGGAAATATACAAATGGTTCTTAGTGTGAACAAGGGATCTTTTAGGGTACTTCCTAGTCGTTGATGAGCATCCAAGCTAGATTTCGCTCAGATCTGAGTGTCAAATCGTGTTGGGGGTCGGACTAGAAGTGGTTGAGAGGCCGACAAGATTCATAAATGCGTCGTTCATGAGAAGTGTGCGAATTTTCTTGTAGACAGTCGCGCATCTTGCGCATAGTGCACGCTTAGGGTTGTGTTAGCCTGTGCATTCTGTGCACTGTGCGTGCGCTTCCTTTGGTGAATTTGTGCACTTTAATTTTTTAACCAAGTGTATAGTTTTGTACCTTTTTGATGGGTTTTGATGTTGTAGGTGTACTAATTTCTGCTAGAATTGATGTCTTTCTTCAACCATTGTGTGCAATGTTGCGGACGATTTTTCAGTGATAACAGAAAGCTCAAAAAATAAACAATTATCTTTTAAATAAGGTCTGGAAAAAGTGAAAGCATTTGTACAAACAAACTGAGATTAGGGCTCCCACAGACCATAAAATAGAAGAATGATCTGGAAGAAAGGAATAAATATAGTTATAAATGGGTGTTAGGTTTTGAAAAAACATAGAACAAACAATTTTGGGGCATTACCAAGTGAGGAAAGAAAAGAAGAACAAAAGTATATGCAATGTTTACTTGAGTACTTATGACAAAGGACGTGTTTTGTTGTTCTGGTTTGTCTCTTGTACATATGTATCTGGCTTTATAAGAGTTGTTTCTTCAAAGTGTTGTAAAAATATATCTGGTGTTTATTTCGGGTTGACAATATGTTCTATGACCTTCTCAACCTAGTGATTAATATAATTGTTGATTGGCCTAATGGTTATTTCTTGCTCAACTTGAAGAGCGAAAATATCCTCCTCCACTTCTTTGCATTCGAGTTGGACTTGGTCAATGACTTACAAGTGGTCTTAGTTGTCATTAAAAATTGCAACAAGCCATTTTTTCAGTTCTTCCTCAACAAATTCCGCAAGACTATCGAAGTCATTAGCCTATAAGGTTTTCATTGTGGCTAAATCCCTATCAACCTCTTCTTTGGTGATCATGGTTTAATTCCTGAAAATTTTTGGGTACTATTTCTTTTTAATAGTAGTAAATGCTTTTAAAGTAACATCTCCTCTTCTTGCATTTATATTTTCGTAAGAAACAATTGCATCTTGCAACACATTTATTTGTGCTTCCCAACCTGCCTTTATTTTCTTTATTCTTTTTTTCCGAGGGAAATCCTTTTTGGTTTCTTTGATAGTTAGTCATAATAGTGACTTGTGCAACACAAGTACTTACCTCATTTTTATAATAAGCTTGATCATGCTCCAAATATCTTTACGAATATTCAGTAAAATTTGTAATCCTTTTTAAAAAATTACGTAGATTGGTATTGACCTCCCATGCCTGTCTGATTGTTTCTAGTATTTTGTTAATGTTTTCAACAACATAGCCTCTAACTCTATTCAACAATTGAATTGTTTTTCTAATTGGATTTGAGATTCTAAGAGTACTTGGAAGATTCTACTCTACCGACAGTATGGAAAATGTCTTTGCAAAGAGTGGCATTGGAGTTAGATCCTCCTCAAGCTCACTTATTCTCTTCTTCAATATAATGGCCTGCAACTCCTGGTTAGAAATTGAATCGAAAAATGCATCTCCTACATAACAATGTAGTTTCATGAGGGTAGACAGTCCAACTCCTGAGACATCCACGACATCCCTTGATCTACGAACCACTTTTCTATTTTTGAGTCCGATCTTATTAATCTACAGTTTCCTTTCGTGCTTGTTGTAGTGACTATTTTGCAACGTCAAGGACTGTTGCTCAAAATACATCAGTTCTTCTCTTGTGAGCTCATGTGTAATCTTCTATATTTATACAATTCTCTAGGCCATAAATTTGGGTACCTTTGTACTGTCGATCTACATATCATCAAGATCCCTTGGTCTTCCTCGGATTCCCGGATATTGCAAATTGTCTATGTTTGGGCTTCGTTTACTTTTTTGCTGTGAGACTGCATGTGCATGTTCAATATTGACATGGCATGTTTTCTCTCCACCATCACCTCCAACACATGCATCATTACTCTCTTCTCCGTTTATATTTTGATGTTGTGTTCATTTTCTGGAGGAGGAGATCTTATGTGTTTGTGGATTGGAAGAAGACTGGAAATTTGTAGTGCTTTCCCACTTTTGTCTTTCTTTTCTTTTCTTTTTTGCATTTTAGCTTATTTTTGTTGACAAGTCTTCACTACATCCATTGATGTCGATTGATGTCGTTTTTTTTGTATGTATTGTCACTCGTTTCCTCATCAAATCTTGTGAAAAAATTACAATATCTTATACATTTTAAGTGTTGCAAAAATAGACACAGGGGGAAAATATTCTAGAGGTTGTGCTTCTTTTAGATTAAATGGTTCTAATACTTCTTTAAGATGGGTTAGATTCTTGAATTTTGTGTTACCAACTCCAAAAGAAAATGCAATGAATTGACTTTTTATTTTATTGTCAAATGTAAGGCACTAGGTTTTATACTATAGGAAAACTTCAGCAAAAAAATATATATCACATAAAAATATAAGG
The DNA here is from genome assembly GCA_009831015.1 of Picea engelmannii. Lineage (NCBI taxonomy): Eukaryota > Viridiplantae > Streptophyta > Pinopsida > Pinales > Pinaceae > Picea > Picea engelmannii. Next base: position 2,596,890 of record ML778947.1, read on the forward strand.
AGTAGAAGGGGATTTTATTGGCAACCATACAATCGAATGTATGTATGGTTTTCATGGTGAATTCAAATGCCCTTTTCATTGAGAATTTCCTTAGCCTCTTGACATATTCTCTTGGGCTATACCCCCAAGCACTATGTGTCTCAACTGTCTAAAAAAATTAAAAAATTATATTGAACATTGTAAAAATTAGTCTCATACAAATCTTTAAATCTTTAAGTGTTTTTCAGGTTTTTATAGAAGTTTTAGCATCTCTAATGTGAGGAATTATATTATTTTTCAGACATTCACAAGAATACTTTGGCTTTGTTCTCCGGCKTATTCCAATCTTGGATTGTTGTCGCTCTCGCACTTGCAGTCGCGCTTCATCTCCTTTAGTCATCGTCCATACACCATAACCTTCTATGAAAGTATGCATTTTGAATTTCCAAACGACGAAATTAGAACCATCCAATTTATTGGGTTCATTGAGATAAGTCCCAGCAAGTGGATTCACCAGCCTTGCAAACTCCTCACAACAAATTCAAAGCAGCGATTCAAACGCAAGAACAACAACTTTACCAGGACAGCAATCTAAACAATCTGGACGACCAACGATCTCCAGAACTGGACAATCTGGATGAGCAGGGATCTAGATGAGAGGAGCGATGACTCGCCTCTCATCAGTGATGACCATAAAAAAACAAAGTCTTTTTATCTTGATGTTTTAGTGCTCTATTCATGTCCATTCGACGTTATTAATTTCTTTATAAAGGATTGCCGGAAAATCTAGACACTTTTCAACAATTCTTGGATGAATTTCTTGGGGCTAATTATGGTTCTTGGATGAATTTCTTGGGGTTAATTATGGTTCTTGACACAGTGGTACATCCAAACAGCCAAAGGATCACTAAGAAGAGGATCACTAAGAAGGAAGGTCAAAACGCTCAAACACAGAATATCTACTCCTTTCGAAGCCTTGTATGATTCTTAACCAGCAGATCTCATGTGGTGATAGGGTCCGATGGAAACCAACCGAGGAATGTACGCCTCTGGCTTAAGTGCCAATAAGTCTTTCGGCACATTAAACACGGACACACGCAACACTTCTTCCTCCTCTTCTTGTTGTAGTACATCCAGACATTCCTTAATTTGCATAACCCAACCATTTTCGTCGATCTTTGCTCGAACAATGTTAGTGTTGGATTCCATGTATTTGAGTGTCAGAGAAGAAAGCCCTCAGACGAAATGGTTGAGAAATGTTCGCAAATAACTCGGCGAGAATTGAGTGACGTGGCACCCTTATATGAATCTCTTTTAGTGGATGAATACACAGGCCGGATCCTTCCTTGCACTTTCCACACAGTCGCTATATGGAGTAGTTTGTTACACGTGGTTTTTATGATATTATAGTGACTTTTGGACCCATAGTGAACATGAGCTTCGGGAGTCGGTGGGTTTTATGTGAGATATGCTTAAAATCAATTACTACCAATTGTTTGATGTAGGCTTCGTAGGTTGTTGATAAGCATAAACATATGAAAACAGGTACGTGTACAGTTTTTTCAATGGTTACTGCAAAGTTGGATATCTCATAATTAGCTTTTCATTAAAATCAAATTATAATGGAGTTTCTGGTAAGCAGATATTTCTAAATATGGTGATATAAATTTATATTAATTATTATTTTTTGTTATTCAAATTTCATTTCTAAATGTAAAAATAGATTTGATATTGTTTAAATATGGTGATATAAATTTATATTAATTATTATTTTTTGTTATTCAAATTTCATTTCTAAATGTAAAAATAGATTTGATATGTTTAAATTTGGTGATATAAATTTATATTAATCACTATTTTTTGTTATTCAAATTTCATTTAGAAATGTAAAAATAAATTCAACATACTAAAAAACTTCCAGACATTAAGATTGTACAAAAATAATTACTCAACTCTAAAAATCCAACAATTTTTTAACTTAATTTCGAAAAAATATCCCTACAAAATTCATCATTTCATCATAAAACGTTTAGCATATGAGAATAAAAATTACTTCCGTTTCATATTTCTGGCGGCGCCGAGAAAAAACAGGGATTTGACGTCACCACATATAATTGAATGTCTCTTGTCGTTTTCGGAAGTCCCGTTTACTTTTACTTTTATTTGTAACGGACCTAGTTGAATGCTTATGGTCTTACTTTTATTACTCCCTTGGGATTCGGAAAATCCAGTGATTATAGTGATGATTTCATTTTTGAACTTGTTAAGTCGAACGGCGTATACTTATTGGCAATGGGTACAATTAATCATCTTTTAATCTAAAATTTTAATCTGATGGCTATGCTGCAATATTCTTAGTCGTCCTCCCAAATCAATGAATGTGATTTACTCTTCATAATCTCCTTGTATTTTTGAATGCATTCGTTAACCTGTTTACTTTTTAACATTTACCTAATCATATTAAGAAATTACTATAGCAGTATATGATTGGCACATTTAAATGATTAACATTTAACATTACCATGTTTGGATTATTAACCACGAATTTCCTCACCTGTGTCTACGTTTTCCTCAGGGGTTTTAGTGGTCTACACTTTTCATATACCTTTCTACGTTCATCAGTCACAATTATGTGACTGTGCTAGTATCACTTCTTGGACTTTTAGAGATTTTCATTTTATGTAAAGTTATTATAATAATTTTGATTTTTTCCATTTATATATGAAATACTTTATTTTATTTTAAATGAAATAGTTAATTTTTTCTATTTTATTAAAATTTTTAAATTTATTTATTTTGAAGATTTTTATAGTTATTATAAGAATTTTGATTTTTTTCCATTTATATGAAATACTTTATTTTTTCTATTTTGAAATGAAATATTTTATTTTTTCTATTTTGAAATGAAATAGTTAGTTAATTGTATCTGTTTTGATGATTTTTTCATCAATATAATAAAATATTATTTTTGAAAATTCGACTAACAGGGTAAGAACAAAAACATGTATCATGGTTGTAATAACTATTCAAAGCAATTTTTTATTATTGAAAATATGACAACATTGTAAGAACATTTATCATGACTATAATGACTATTCAAAGTAGTCATTGAGAGCAATGGACATCCCATCTCGGAGAGCATTAGTGATATGATATCCCATCTCGGACACCATTACAACAAACGTTGTACAAATTCAAAGTCCTGATAGGATATCCCATCTCGGACACCATTACAACAAACGTGAGAGTCTTGTGCACAAATTCACTAGGGCATTAGTAGATAGCACACGTCTTCTCACCGATCAATCTCATTGTTAGACAACACGTGTCCTTTGACTAATCATTTGCATAGTGCAACTCTAATATGTGTAGGCCATAATATAGGTGTCCAACATCCATTCTTACTATCACTTGTTACTTCCTTCTTTGGTGTCTCCACGAAACATTCTCTTCTCCACTCCTTACATTCTTACTCCAACATCGTTATAGAGGTTGTTTGGCCAACATTAGCATAATTACTCTTGGTCTAAACTCTCTATTTTCTCCAATTTGTTTAGTAAGAGTACTAATTTGTTTTTACCAGAATGTTTATCGAAATACGTAATGTGATACTAATATATGTGGTCATAATATTTACACAAGATTTCTAACTCCAACAGATGAAATAGTGGAAGCAATAGAAACCAGGTTGAGTTTTAAGTTTTATTTATAAACTAGTTAAAATAGGCTTATAAATTAGTTAAAAAACGATCTTATAGGAATGCCACCATGAAGGCTAACCTTTACGAGCCCCTATATTCAATAACCACCCTCAAGAAAGAAAACCTACATGGTGAACCTCATCAAAATTCAATAATTCCACCTTTAAATTCTCATTCGATTTGTGATAAAATTCTTCAAAAACCTTGAAACCCTTTGACCACTCATAGGATTTGAGACACACATTCCTCAAAAACTTTGAAACCCTTGACCATTCATTTACATTTGCAAACTTTGACCATTTATGGTCATTTCAAGAATCAAAGAAAAATTGGTTTGTTTACTTAAAAAAACAACAAAAAGACTAAGAAGGTTAGCTGGTCCTTAAATGGGTTGAATTGCTATCAACAATAGGAGAATGCAAAAGGGTGAAAAACATTTCACGGATAATTTCAACTACAATAGCTTGCTATTAGAACATTGTCATTCCTAGCTCCATGAATTCCATTTTCTGAGTCCCTATATTGTTTGTGTTCATATGATAAACAACAGAGAGAAAGAATCAGGTTATAAAAACAAAGAGGAAGAATCAGGTTATAAAAACAAAAACTTGGAATTTAACGAATTATAAGAAAAATATGGATAAAAAATTGCATATGCTTGGGCTCCTGGGCGGTGGGAATAAGATGAAAAAAATGATAACATTAGTTCCTGAAATTTATTTCAAATATCATAATAGAGTGCCACAACTTCTCAAAAGAAACAACATATATCACAAATGACACGAAATCACTTAAGAAATCTGCATTCACAAATCTCTACAATGACTGATATTGAGATTGGTGTTTTACCTTCATATGTCTAATTTGCCATGGAAAATGTTCCATGCAGGAAAACAATTGTAATGCATGCTTTGCATGTTGTTGGAGGTGCTACAGGGTAGATTAAATAGATTTTTCTATTATGATTGGTGCATGGTAATATTGACAACGGGAATCAACTTAATAATAAATTCAAATTCATAATCATTTAAATGAATTACAATTTAAAAACTAATTATAATATTATAATATGTTATCTATTTTAGTTAAACAAAATTTAAAAATTACATTACAAATGATATAATGAATTAGTTTTCTAACTTTCATATGTTTTGGTGAGTTGGATTTTATCCATCTGCTAAGCAAATGTTATCTAGGTTAACAAGTTGGAACTTAACAAGTTGGAAGTCAAATGGAAAGGAAATAATATATCTAATGATAATTATATTTAAACTTCCACTAATTACCAACCATGACACTGGTTCATGATCTTTAAAAATTTATCAACTTCTCTAACTCATTGCCACATACCTATATCTGTTGCTTTCATGAACAACGGTCTCATTAAGAACAAGTAAATTGGAAGACTTCCGTTGCTTTCATGAACAACGGTCTCATTAAGGACAAGTAAATTGGAGGAATTCCTATTTACATCATTGCCACATGAAGATGTATCAAGAATAATTAAAGATTTCAAAACTTCAGAATCAATGTATTGAATAATAACACTAAGTTAGCTATGAAGTCAAATTGAAGTGCAACATTGTACCACATAAAATAAGCTTTTGGTATCTTAAACACATATAAGGTTTTTAATTTGGGAGAGAAGAAGAGCCATCACTTGCTTTTAGTTTGGTGTAGAAGAAGATTCATCACCTACTTAGAAATAGTTTCAAAGTTGTACAATTTAACTCCTCGCGGATTACTTTACTATGTAACTTAGCCTTGTTTATAAGGAGTGTTTAAACTCTACTTAGTTGTAATTGAATAATTACTTTTACTTAGTTGTAATTGAACAATTAAATGTTTATTGTTTGTCTTGTTTTTATTCATAATGTTGGTTGATTGTAACTTTAGTTATTTGTAATATGATTTTTTTTTTTATAAAATGTTAATCATAAAAAAAGTTAACATGATTTGTTGCATAGAGTCATAATCATGGAAAGGAATAACATTATTTGTTTAAAAATTTATTGAAAATGAAATTCAAGTGTTGATATATATATATATATATATATATATATATATATATATATATATATATATATATATATATAAAACAAAATAACAAAAAATGATGTCAAAGATGATTATTTTAGATTTTTCTTTTAATAGGTTTGTGTGGGGTTTAGTCCTCATCAAGTTATAGGTTCAAACCTCACGGGGAGGGGTTGAGGTTGAGGGTGGGAGTCATTTGTGATGGAATAAAACTGTCTTGCATGGCTTCCGAACAATCTTGGTGACAACATTCCACTCATGAGCATCCAACATTGGGGTTGGCCCCGGCATGCCTCAACCTCGCTTAGAAAAAATCTAGTTTCTATTTATTTATATAATTGATTTAGTATTATTATATTTTTAATTTTTTTATTTACTTATCTATATGATAATTTGTGTATGATTTAATATTATTTTCTTTTTATAGTCATCAATCTTCTTCTTTATCCTGATGATATCGTTCTTATGGCAAGGAGTCCCCATGATCTTGAAAACCAACTAAGAATCCTCAAGGATTTTTGCTCCAATATGGGTATGACTATTAATACTGATAAGACTAAGGTCATGATTATTAAATCCAATAAGATCCCT
>ML778947.1:2603247-2622534 GCA_009831015.1 Picea engelmannii
TAAGGTCATGATTATTAAATCCAATAAGATCCCTTATGATACCTTTGTATATGACAACAACAACTTGGAGGAAGTGAATTCATACAAATATCTTGGAATTGATATTCACCAAAAGCTTAATTGGAATTATAGCATTGAGAAAACGATTATTGGGGGATGGAAATCTTATTATGGGCTTGAAAACAATTGTAAATCAGCCGAACTTTGGAGTTGGGATAAGAAGAAGCTCCTCTTTGAGACTCTTGTTACACCTGTTATTCTTTATGGATGTGAAGTCTGGGGCTGCAGTATCTCTCGTGAATCCTGGAGAAAGATAGAGCAAATACAAAAGAATTTTATAACCTATAATCTCAAAATTAAAGGAAATACGCCCTATCCCATCCTCCTCGTAGAAACTAGCCTCTCCCCTATTGAGAGCATGGGTATGACTAGATACCTAATGTATAAGAACAAGTTAAACAACATGGAAGACAAGAGGCTACCTAAAATTGCTTCCAAATCAAGTCATAACCACCATCGACTCAAGCGAGGATGACATAAAGACGCCTGATCTTGGCTAAACTATTGGGGAATCATGGAAGAAACCATTTTGCAGAATAAAGATACTATTAAAAAAAACGTCAAATCAAAATTTAAGGAAAAGATGTGGTGTGATAAAGAGTTAGAGGAAAAAAGAAAATTAAGGTATTATAAAGATGTAATCAACTCTAATCTAGAAGATCAAAATTATCTATTTGTTTTGCAAAGTGTAAAGAAAAAAGTAAGCATTGCTAAGATAAGAACAAATTCTCACGAGCTCCATAGTGAAATTGGGCGTTGGTCAATTCCTAAAACGCCATGGGATGAAAGAGTGTGTCACCTTTGCGACACTAAGAAGGTTGAAGATGAAAAACACTTTCTCTTAGATTGTCCATCCTATACCCATATTAGATCTCATTTTCAAAATATTGATCACACTACCAACCTTCCTAACCTCTTAACTCAACAAAAGTATGGTAATCTTGGAAAGCTTCTCTTAATGCTTTTCGAGCACAAAAACAAAATTCTAAAGAATCACAAGTAATCACTTACCCTCTTAAGGTCCGATAGATCAATTAGGTCTTAGTGGACATTAATCATCATCATCATCACCATCATATTGTATTTGTACCAATCTTACCTAAGACTAATAAATAGGAAAATCTTATTTAAAACAAATAAATAAGAATAGATGTTACACTCTTTTAATTTGTAAGATTTAAATTAAAAGGAAAAAAAATAGAATTTAATAAAAAAATAAAATTTAAAATAATTAATTATAATAATAACAACAATAACAAATTTAAAAACAATACCAATAAAAAAATCTTATAAAAATATTTGAATTCTAATTATTTAAAAATTATAATAATCCTAAAATCTAGAAAAAATAATATAAATATATTTGAATTCTAATTAGTTTAAATATTCATTTTTTTTTTCAAAAATAATAATAGAAAAATATAAAAAAATAATATAAATATATTTAAATTCTAATTCATTTAAATATTCAAAAAAATATTTTTTCAAATTCTCTTTATGAAACTTATTACATATTACATTATAGTTTTATTTTTTTAATTCTATTTATCGGAACTTATTCCATATATATATATTTTTTAATTTTCTTTATCGAAACTTATTCCATAATAGATTTATAGTTGAATGAACTTATATTGATTTATTATATATTAAATATGTGTTTGATGTAAAAATTAATAAAAAATTGTTTTGAATTTTTTTTACAATATTTATATTATATTAAATTTATTAAATTGTATTTTATTTAAAAAAATAAAAAAAATAATAAATAAAAATATCAAAATATTTTAATATTATTATAAAATCAGCGAAAACATTCCCTTCAAAACACGAATTGAAGACAAATTTATAGAGGAAAGGCATATTGCACTGATCGATCTGAAAACATAGCGGTAAGAAAGATTCAAGGTATTTGCAAAAGAAATCATACATCTCTTGTGTATTTAGAATACTTCTGGGACTCTTGAATTGAATACAGTTCAACATGCTTGATTTCTTGAATACATGTATAGGTTCCCGTCATCTTCAAATACTCTCCTTTTCATCCAAAAATTACAGAGACAAGATGAATGGAATATTAACGTGATATGCATGACCCAAATGCTTTGCACATGCATTCAAAAGACTTCTCGAAGAGCTGAATTTAACATGCAGCCTTCTTATAATTTAACAAGCACTTAGAGGATTTTAAGAGAGTTGATTTGTATATGTTTATTAATATGATTGATTCTCTTACCTGTCCGAAGAAAGGTATGGTTTGTTAGGTTTAATGATGAATCTATCTTAGTTTTTCATCATTAGTTTTTTATTTTAAAAGAGATGTGGTATTGAAACATGTATTTTCATATTTAATTTAATTTTAGTTTTTCATAAGTAATTGTTGATTTAAAAAAATGGTGATTTAAAAATATTTAAAATAACATATTTTAGAAATGATAATTCATTAATTTTAATTTTAAAATAACATATTTTAGAAATGATAATTCATTTACTTTAATCTTGGAATAAATATATTTAATAATTAAATATTTGAAATGACATCCACATAATTGTTTTTAATTTTGGAATAAAAATATTTAATAATTAAATATTTGAAATGACATCCACATAATTGTATTTAATATGTAATTAATTTTTATTAAAAAAAACATTATTGGAATAAAATTGAATGTCTTTTATACTCCTTCATTTTTTCAACTTGTTATTCTCCTCAATTAACCCTAGCATAAGAACGTCAAAATAGTTAAAAACATGAAATCTTATATAGAAAAATAGTTAGTTAATTAAAATATTACATATAAATATGATATGACATATCATATAACATGTAAAAATATATCAGAAGTTATTTTCGAAAATTAATTATTTAGATAATATAATGATGATGATTAAAATTTATTCACTAACATATGTTCTTAACCATAATATTTTTATATCAAATTTAAATAATTGAATATACATGCTTGTAAGGTCAAGTCATGTATGAAAAAGATTCACCGAGGAATACATAAAAGATCCATCTTCCTATAAAGTAATCAACACTCAATTGACAAAAGAATTCTATATTATCAGTAGTAGTTGTAGACTTCGGAATAATGAGACAAGGTTATGAAGAGAATCAATAATATGTAATTGAAGAATTCTATATTATCACTAGTAGTTGTTAACTTCGGAATAATGAGACAAGGGTATGAAGAGATTCAATAATATGCATTTATTCAATTACATATGATTATCAAGAATCAAAACATGGTAAAAAGTTACATGATAATCAAATCATGCATGTAATATTCAAATCTATATAAATTAGTCATTTTCTTCATGTAGGTAAATTATGAAGTGTTACATTTTAATGAGTTATAAATTTATTACTCCATATAAGGGATAGGGTTAAGTAATTATTGTGCTCAATATGAAATGATTTCTTCCTAGGGGTGAATTTATGAACTTGTTTCACACTTTTTAGTGAAATGTGGTGATGAAAATTTGAAATTTTACATATTTTTTAAATTGAAATCCTAATGAATTTTGATGTCCAATAAAAGCATTTTGTAGGGAATTGTTTATCTTTCTAACTATGCAAAAATATTAATTTCATTTGTTGTGTCAAATTTAGATTTATCTATAATTTTTGTCCTCGTAAATTTCTAGAAAAGTTTACCAATGACTTTTGTTCACAACAACTTTTTTAAATGTATAATTTTCATGAAAAAAAATATAAAAGTACAATTGATAAAGAACATTGTTTATTCCACCTGTTCATTTAATTTTTATTTTGAAAATAGATTTTCTAATATTCATAGAATTTTAATAATTAATAGTTGAATCACATTTTATACCCATTTGTCTTCACATCCAATTTTTTTTCTCATGTTTAGATAAAATAAAAAACCAGAAATGTCGTCTTAAAGAGTGTAATGACCATACGTTAACCAAAAGGAATACATGGACCTTACAAAATCAATTTTTGTAATCAATACTATAATCACGTCTTTTTCCCTTTCAATGCTATGTATGCTTTATATAATGTAAATACATTATACTAGCACTTGAAATATTTCAATCACAACTAAGTAGCAAATAACAAGTAGAAAATGTGGCTCAATTATCAATGTAATGATGACAAGTCTTTAGACCACAATGATTAGTCCTCTACTAATTATTCTATGCTTCACAATAATCCTAAACAACAACAATACAACAAATATGTCATCCATCCATTGTCCATATACAACCAACCTTTAATCCTTATAAGTGGATCACTTAATACATTGCATTTAAGTACACATTGCATGTAAATTATCTATAAAATCGTTAGAAAGAGGTGTATGTAAATACTTTATTTTATCTATTTTTAAATGAAATAGTTAGTTAATTTTATCTGTTTTGATGATTTTTTCTATTTTATTAAAAAAATTTAAATTTATTTATTTTGGAGATTTTCATTTTATGTAAAGTTATTATAATAATTTTGATTTTTTCCATTTATATGAAATACTTTATTTTATCTATTTTTAAATGAAATAGTTAATTTTATTTTATCTATTTTTAAATGAAATAGTTAATTTTATCCGTTTTGATGATTTTTTTTATTTTATTGAAATTACTTTATTTTATCTATTTTTAAATGAAATAGTTAATTTTATCCGTTTTAATGATTTTTTTTATTTTATTGAAAATTTTGAATTTATTTATTTTGAAGATTTTTATTTTATGTAAAGTTATTATAATAATTTCATTTTTTATTTATATGAAATACTTTATTTTATTTATTTTTAAATAAAATAGTTAATTTTATGTGTTTTGATGTTTTTTTTTCTATTTTATTAAAAAAAATTAAATTTATTTATTTCTAATGTGTATTAATTATGGAGTTTAAAATTTTATGGTACATTTAAAAAATAAAATACAAAATCAATATAATAAAATATTATTTTTGAAAATTCGACTAATAGGGTAAGAACAAAAACATGTATCATGGTTGTAATAACTATTCAAAGCAATTTTTTATTATTGGAAATATGACAACATTGTAAGAACATTTATCATGACTATAATGACTATTCAAAGTAGTCATTGAGAACAATGGATATCCCATCTCGAGACCATTATTGATAGGATATCACATCTCGGACAATATTACAACAAACGTCATAGTCTTGTCCACAAATTCATTAGGGCATAGCACACGTCTTCTCCCCGATCAATTTCATTGTTAGACAACACGTGTCCTTTGACTAATCATTTGCATAGTGCAACTCTAATGTGTGTAGGCCATAATATAAGTGTACCAACATCCATTCCTACTATCTACTTGTTACTTCCTTCTTTGGATTCTCCACGAAACATTCTCTACTCCACTCCAGACATTCTTACTCCAACATCGTTATAGAGGTTGTTTGGCCAACATTGGCATAATTACTCTTGGTCTATACTCTCTATTTTCTCCATTTTGTTTAGTAAGAGTACTAATTTGTCTTTACCAGAATGTTTATCGAAATACGTAATGTGATCCTAATATATGTGGTCATAATATTTACACAAGATTTCTAACTCCAACAGATGAAATAGTGGAAGCAATAGAAACCAGGTTGAGTTTTAAGTTTTATTTATAAACTAGTTAAAATAGGTTTATAAATTAGTTAAAAAAAGATCTCATAGGAATGAGAAGACCATGAAGGCTAACCTTTACGAGCCCTTATATTCAATAACCACCTTCAAGGAAGAAAACCTACATGGTGAACCTACATGGTGAACCTCATCAAAATTCAATAATTCCATCTTTAAATTTTCATCAAAATTCAATAATTCCATCTTTAAATTTTCATTGGATTTGTAATAAAATTCTTCAAAAACCTTGAAACCCTTTGATCACTCATAGGATTTGAGACACACATTTCTCAAAAACTTTGAAACCCTTGACCATTCACCTACATTTGCAAACTTTGACCTGCATTGGACTTTTATGGTCATTTCAAGAATCAAAGAAAAATTGGTTTGTTTACTAAGAAAAAAACAAGAAGATTAGGAAGGTTACCTGGTCCTTAAATGGGTTGAATTGCTATCAACAATAGGAGAATGCAAAAGGGTGAAAAACATTTCACGGATAGTTGCAACTACAATAGCTTGCTATTAGAACCTTTGTCATTCCTAGCTCTATGAATTCCATTTTCTGAGTCCCTAAATTGTTTGTGTTCATATGATAAACAAAAGAGAAGAAGAATCAGGTTATAAAAACAAAAACTTAGAATTTAACAAATTGTAGGAAAAATATGGATAAAAAATTGCATAGATGAAAAAAATGATAACATTATTTCATAAAGTTTATTTCAAATATCATAATAGAGTGCCACAACTTCTCAAAGGAAGCAACATATATCACAAATGACACGAAATCACTTAAGGAATCTGCATTGACAAATCTCTACAATGACTGATATTGAGATTGATGTTTTACCTTCGTATGTCTAACCTGCCACGGAAAATGTTCCATGCAGGAAAACAATTGTAATGCATGATTTGGATGTTGCTGGAGGTGCTACAGGTAGATTAAATAGATTTTTCTATTATGATTGGTGCATGGTTATATATAAACAATGATGGCTTATACCAATATTATAAACTCTTCTAAAATATTATCTCAGCTACCTTGTGCCTCCAGTCTTCACATCAATTCCACTATTTATGTAGTTTCATACACTTTCAAAGATTTAGTTATGACACATTTAAAAAAATCTATGACAACGAGAATCAACTTAATAATATATTCAAATTCATAATCATATAAATGCATTACAATTTAAAAACTAATTATAATATTATAATATTTTATCTATTTTAGTTAAACAAAATTTAAAAATTACAGTGCAATGATATAATGAATTAGTTTTTTAACTTTCATATGTTTTGGTGAGTTGGATTTTAGCCCGTTGCTAAGCAAATGTCATTTAGGTTAACAAGTTGGAAGTCAAATGAAAAAATGGAAGGGAAATAATCTATCTAATGATAATTATATTTAAACTTACACTAGTTACCAACCATGACAGTTACCAATTTCTCTAACTCATTGCCACATACCTATATCCATTGCTTTCATGAACAACGGTCTCATTAAGGACAAGTAAATTGGAGGACTTTCTATTTACATCATTGCCACATGAAGATGTATCAAGAATAACTAAAGATTTCAAAACTTCAGAATCAATGTATTGAATAATAACACCAATTTAACTATGAAGTCAAATTGAAGTGCAACATTGTACCACATAAAATAATCTTTTGGTATACTAAACACATATAAGGTTTTTAATTTGGGAGAGAAGAAGAGCCATCACTTGCTTTTAGTTTGGTGTAGAAGAAGATCCATCACCTACCTAGAAATAGTTTCAAAGTTGTACAATTTAACTCCTCATGGATTACTCTACTATGTAACTTAGCCTTGTTTATAAGGAGTGTTTAAACTCTACTTAATTATAATTGAATAATTGAATGTTTTTTGTTTATCTTGTTTTTATTCATAATGTTGGTTGATTGTAACTTTAGTTATTTGTAACATGATTTTTTTGTATATAAAATGTTAATCATAAAAAAATTAACATGATTTGTTACATAGAGTCATAATCATGGAAAAGAATAACATTATTTGTTTAAAAATTTATTGAAAATGAAATTCAAGTGTTATCTATCTATCTATCTATCTATCTATCTATCTATCTATCTATCTATCTATCTATATATATATATATATATATATATATTAGTTCATAAAAAAAAATAACAAAAAATGATGTCAAAGATGATTATTTTAGATTTTTCTTTTAATAGGTTTGTGTGGGGTTTAGTCCTCATCAAGTTATAGGTTCAAACCTCACGGGAAGGGGTTGAGGTTGAGGGTGGGAGTCATTTGTGATGAGGGGTTGAGGTTGAGGGTGGGAGTCATTTGTGATGGAATAAAACTGTTTCAAAGGGCTTCCGCACAATCTTAGGAACAACATTCCACTCATGAACATCCAACATTGGGATTGACCTCGACCTATACCTCAACCTAACTTAGAAAAAAACTAGTTTCTATTTATTTATATAATTGATTTAGTTTTATTATATTTTTTATTTTTTTATTTACTTATCTATATGATAATTTGTATATGATTTAATATTATTTTCTTTTTAATTTTGTATAACATATTGTATTTTTACCAATCTTACAATCTTACCTAAGACTAATAAATAAGAAAATCTTATCTAAGATAGATAAGAATAGATGTTACACTCTTTTAATTTGTAAGATTTAAATTAAAAGGAAAAAAATAGAATTTAATATAAAAATAAAATTTAAAATAATTAATTATGATGTTAATAACAATAATAAATTTTAAAATAATACTAATAAAAAAATCTAAAAAAATATTTGAATTCTAATTATTTAAAAATTATAATAATCCTAAAATCTAGAAAAAAATAATATAAATATACTTGAATTTTAATTCGTTTAATTTTTTTTTTTTTCAAAAATAATAATATTAAAAAAATATAAAAAAATAATATAAATATATTTAAATTTTAATTCATTTAAATATTCAAAAAAATATTTTTTCAAATTCTCTTTATGAAACTTATTACATATTACATTATAATTTATTTATTTTTAATTCTTTTTATCGAAACTTATTCCATATTACATTTATAGTTGAATGTCCCGCATGGGGTGACAAGTGACGAAGGCGTGCCAACTGGCTTTGCACTCAGCCGGGGTTTAAATGAGGGAGGYCGTCACCATAGCACCCGCATTAAGGATGCAGGACAGCCATAACAGCAGCTCTGCGATGGGAGGACTCCTCCCTCGAGCGAACATTTACGAGCTCGGCAAGTGTGATGTTAAAGGCGGTCATGGGTACTCGCAGTCTGATTATTCGTTTTCTCTTGCTGCGGTCTCGGCTCTGCTCTGCGTTTGGAGGTTCTGGTGTAGTTTCGCGCTCCTTGCGCCCTGGTTCACCATCCTTTCGGGGAGCATTGATGCGAGTCCTTCTGCCTGTGCTCTCAATTGGATTCCGCCCTCGTCCCAGCCTGTGTGTATTTCCTGGAGAGCGTTCTGCAACATGACTAGGAAGAGAGGAACGCCTCGCTGTGGCTCTGCTTGGTACGCCCGCAAGGAGCAGCGACAGCGCAAAGAGCACCTCGAACGTGCTCTGGTCATGGCTACTGCACTGTTGAGAAAAAAGGCTCGTGCCGAGGAGAAGGCTCTGCTATCCACCATCGTCGAAAAGGGAATTGGAAGCAGCAGCATGGACACCGTCAAGCTGGAGGGTAGCACTGAGGAATTGTACCCGGCATGCATTGTCGAGGAGGACCCGAATTTGGAGGCCCTGACGACAATGGAGGCGCTAGGCGACATAGTGAGGACTGGCAGTGGGGAATGCAAACACAATCTGGGTTTGGACGCCGATTTTCCTGGTTGCATTGTGGAAGAGGTTCCTTGGCAGGAACTGGAAGCCGCGTTTGATGTCGGATGTGCGAAGGGAAAGGAAGGATGGAGCGGAGGGCAGGATGACGCGAAGCGAAGAACGCCCGACGACGAAGGTGGTGATTTGCATGGCTTTCTCCTCCATGAGGAGCACCTGTCCTTGGTGTTTGAGCTCCGAGGCCATATGTCTGACCTGGAGCATCGTGTCATCACCATGGGCCAACGCCTGGACATGCTTCTCGATGCTTACTCTGGCGCTCCAGCACGGCGAAAATGTCCACTCTGTGCGCAGTCTTTCGCCATCCCAGCCAGCTCCACGTGGAAGACAAATGAAGGCAACAGGTCACCAATTACCTAGGTTTTTCATGTTCTATGGTTCTTTGGTTTTGCTACTGTTTTATGTTTTCTTAGACTTTAGGCACCTGTCCTGGTTTCCTCCGGGCAGGACGGGTGCCACTAGTTTATAGCGGTTTTTGCTATGTACCTAAGCTGGTTTCCGGTTTCCAGCAGCGTTTTGGGTGACTCAGACTCTTGACCATGTACATTCTGATGCAGTTTTTTGATAATATATTATAGCAAGCTCCCCTTTTTATTTAAAAAAAAAAAACATTTATAGTTGAATGAACTTATATTGATTTATTATATATTAAATATAAGTTTTATGTAAAATTTAATAAAAAAATGTTTTGAATTTTTTTTATAATATTTATCTTATATTAAATTTATTAAATTGTATTTTATTTAAAAAAAATAAAAAAAAATAATTAAAAAATTTAATAAATATAAATATCAAATTATTTTAATATTATTATAAAATTTTATAAAAAAAAATCAATTTTTATAATTTAATATTTTTATTTTTAAAAAATTTATAATTAAAATTAATATGAAAAGTTAGTTTTTTTCAAGAATAAAAATTTGAAAAAACAAACAAAATAAATGTACTAACCCTTTTAAAGCGAAGGAAGCGTGAGATACTACACCAAGCTTTCGACTATGATTCAAAACCCCAAAAAATGGAGTAAGGGGTACATTATGTCTCACTTTCATGCTTTACACGTGTATTTAGAATACTTCTCGGACTCTTGAATTGAACACAGTTCAACATGCTTGATTTCTTGAATACACGTATAGGTTCCCGTAATCTTCAAATACTCTCCTTTTCATCCAAAAATTACAGAGAGAAGATGAATGGAATATTAACGTGATATGCATGACCCAAATGCTTTGCATATGCATTCAAAAGACTTCTCGAAGAGTTGAATTTAACATGCAGCCTTCTTTGAATTTAACAAGCACTTGACGATTTTAAGAGAGTTGATTTGTACATGTGTATTAATATTGTTGATTTTCTTACCTATCCTAAGAAAGGTATGGTCTGATAGGTTTAATGATGAATAAGTGCTAGTTTTTTTATCAGTAGTTTTTTTTTTATTTGAAAAAGGGTGTGGTCTTTTAAAATGCATTTTCACATTTAATTTAATTTTAGTTTTTTAGTTTTTCATTAGTAACTGTTGATTTAAAAAAATGGTAATTTAAAAATATTTAAAATAACATATTTTAGAAATGGTAATTCATTAATTTTAATTTTAATTTTAAAATAACATATTTTAGAAATGATAATTTATTAATTTTAATTTTAAAATAACATATTTTAAAAATGATAATTCATTTACTTTAATTTTGGAATAAAAATATTTAATAATTAAATATTTGAAATGACATCCACATAATTGTATTTAATTTTGGAATAAAAATATTTAATAATTAAATATTTGAAATGACATTCACATAATTATATTTAATGTGTAATTAATTTTTATTAAAAGAAACATTATTAGAATAAAATTGAATGTCTTTTATAATCCTTCATTTTTTCAACTTGTTATTCCCCTCAATTAACCTTAGTATAAGAACTTTTATCAATATAACTAAAAACATGAAATCTTATATAGAAAAATAGTTAGTTAATTAAAATATTACATATAAATATGACATGAAATATCATATAACATGTAAAAATATATTAGAAGTTATTTTCGAAAATTAATTATTTAGATAATATAATGATGATGATGACTAAAGTTTATTCACTAACATATGTTCTTAACCATAATATTTTTATATCAAATTTAAATAATTGAATATACATGCTTGTAAGGTCAAGTCATGTATGAAAACTATTCACTGAGGAATACATAAAAGATCCATCTTCCTATAAAGTAATCAACACTCAAGTGACAAAAGAATTCTATATTATCAATAGTAGCTGTTGACTTCGGAATAATGAGACAAGGTTATGAAGAGATTCAATAATATGCATTTATTCAATTACATATGATTATCAAGAATCAAAACATGGTAAAAAGTTACATGATAATCAAATCATGCATGTAAATACTATTCAAACCTATATAAATTAGTCACTTTCTTCAGGTAGGTAAATTATGAAGTGTTACATTTTAATGAGTTATAAGTTTATTACTCCATTTAAGTGATAGGGTTAAGTAATTGTTGTGCTCAATATGAAATGATTTCTTCCTAAGGGTGAATTTATCAGCTTGTTTCACACTTTTTAGTGAAATGTGGTGATGAAAATTTGAAATTTTACATAATTTTTCAATTGAAGTCCTAATGGATTTTGATGTCCAATAAAATCGTTTTGTAGGGAATTGTTTATCTTTCTAATTATGCAAAAATATTAATTTCATTTGTTGTGTCAAATTTAGATTTATCTATAATTTTTGTCCTTGCAAATCTCTAGAAAAGTTTACCAATGACTTTTGTTCACAACAACTGTTTTAAATGTATAATTTTCAAGAAAAAAAATATACAAGTACAATTGATAAAGAACATTGTTTATTCCACCTGTTCATTTTATTTTTATTTTGAAAATATATTTTCTAATATTTATAGATGTTCAATAATTAATATTTGAATCACATTTTATACCCGTTTGTCTTCACATCCAATTTTTTTTCTCATGTTTAGATAAAATAAAAAACCAGAAATGTCGTCTTAAAGAGTGTAATGACCATCTGTGACGTTAACCAAAAGGAATACATGGAACTTACACAATCAATTTTTTTAATCAATACTATAATCACGTCTTTTTCCCTTACGATGCTATGTATGCTTTATATAATGTAAATACATTATACTAGCACTTGAAATATTTCAATCACAACTAAGGAGCAAATAACAAGTAGAAAATGTGACTCAATTATCAATTTAATCATGACAAGTCTTTAGACCACAATGATTAGTCCTCTACTAATTATTCAATGCTTCACAATAATCCTAAACAAAAAAAATACAACAAATATGTCATCCATCCAATGTCCATATACAACCAACCTTTAATCCTTATAAGTGGATCACTCAATACATTGCATTTAAGTACACGTTGCATGCAAATTATCTATAAAATCGTTAGAAAGAGGTGTATTCAAACAATTTTCTTGTAAATTTTCCTTTAATTGAATATACATGCTTGTAAGGTCAAGTCATGTATGAAAAAGATTCATTGAGGAATACATAAAAGAGCCATCTTCCTATAAATTAATCAACATTGAAGGGACAAAAGCATTCTATATCATCAGTAGTAGTTGTTGACTTCGAAATGAGACAAGGTTATGAAGAGATTCGATAATATGCATTTATTCAATTACATATGATTATCAAGAATCAAAACATGGTAAAACGTTACATGATAATCATATCATGCATGTAAATATTATTCAAACCTATATAAATTAGTCACTTTCTTCATGTAGGTAAATTATGAAGTGTTACATTTTAATGAGTTATAAGTTTATTACTCCATTTAAGTGATAGGGTTAAGCAATTATTGTGATGAATATGGAATGGTTTCTTCTTAGGGGTGAATTTATGAACTTGTTTCACACTTTTTAGTGAAATGTGGTGATGAAAATTTGAAATTTTACATATTTTTTAAATTGAACTCCTAATGGATTTCAATGTCCAATAAAATCATTTTGTAGGGAATTGCTTATCTTTCTAATTATGCAAAAAATATTAATTTAATTTTTTGTGTCAAATTTAGATTTACCTATATTTTTGCCCTTAGAAATTTCTAGAAAAATCACCAGTGACTTTTGTTCACAACAACTGTTTTAAATGTATAATTTTCAAGAAAAAAATTATATGAGTACAATTGATAAAGAACATTGTTTATCCCACCTGTTCATTTAATTTTTATTTTGAAAATTATATTTTCTAATATTTATAGATGTTCAATAATTAATATTTGAATCACATTTTATACCTGTTTGTCTTCACATCCAATTTTTTTTCTCATGTTTACATCAACTAAAAAACCAGAAATGTTGTCTTAAAGAGTTTAATGCCCATCTGTGAAGTTAACTAAAATGAATACATATATCTTAGAAAATCACTTTTTTTAATCAATACTGTAATCACGTATTTCCTTACGATGCTATGTATTATTTATATAATGTAAATACATTATACTAGGACTTGAAATATTTCAATCAAGTAAGGAGCAAATAACAAGCAAAAAATGTGGCTCAATTATCAATTTAATCATGACAAGTCTTTAGACCACAATGATTAGTCCTCTACTAATTATTCAATGCTTCACAATAATCCTAAAAAAAAAAAATACAACAAATATGTCATCCATCCAATGTCCATATACAACCAACCTTTAATCCTTATAAGTGGATCACTCAATACATTACATTTAAGTACACGTTGCATGTAAATTATGCAATACAAATTATCTTTAAATTGGTTAGAAAGAGGTGCATTCCAACAATTTTCTTGTAAATTTTCCTTTAATTGAATATACATGCTTGTAAGTTCAAGCCATGTATGAAAAAGATTCAGTGAGGAATACATAAAAGAGCCATCTTCCTATAAATTAATCAACGTTGATGTGACAAAAGAATTCTACATGATTAGTAGTAGTTGTTGACTTCGGAATAATGAGACAAGGTTATGAAGAGATTCAATAATATGCATTTATTCAATTACATATGATTATCAAGAATCAAAACATGGTAAGAAGTTACATGATAATCATATCATGCATGTAAATATTATTCAAATCTATATAAATTAGTCACTTTCTTTAGGTAGGTAAATTATGAAGTGTTACATTTTAATGAATTATAAGTTTATTACTCCATTTAAGTGATAGGATTAAGTAATTATTGTGCTCAATATGAAATGATTTGTTCTTAGGGGTGAGTTTATGAACTTGTTTCACACTTTTTAGTGAAATGTGGTGATGAAAATTTGAAATTTTACATATTTTTTAAATTGAAGTCCTAATAGATTTAGATGTCCAATAAAATTATTTTGTAGGGAATTGCTTATCTTTCTAATTATGAAAAAATATTAATTTCATTTGTTGTGTTAAATTTAGATTTATCTAAATTTTTGTCCTTGGAAATTTCTAGAAAAGTTGACCAATGACTTTTGTTCACAACAACTATTTTAAATGTCTAATTTTCAAGAAAAAAATTATACAAGTACAATTGATAAAGAACATTGTTTATCCCACTTGTTCATTTAATTTTTATTTTGAAAATTATATTTTCTAATATTTATAGTGTAACGACCCCTAATGTTACATGACCAAGCAAAGAGAAAAGTGCAATTTTTTCTTCTTTTTTTCTGTTTTTAGGCAAGAAGGCAATGACGACAAAAATGAACCATGCAGCCTGACGACGAACACATGAACGAAGATTAGGAAACAGAAAAAAATGATTCAGCTCACTAGCACAACGATCAATTGGGCGAAACAAGCGTAAATCAAAAGATAAGAATGAATCCCCGCTGGACTCCCAACACGACGATGCTTACAAGCTAAGGACAACATCCACATTCCGGACGCAACGATCTCGACGACTAGTCACTAGAACCTCTATGTCATGCAAAACCAAGTGCATGAAGGAGTTACAACCCAAGAGCCAACAACGAGATTACAACGATCAACAACACCCATAATGGGAAGCATAGATTCTGACCAAGTTATCATTCACCTCTATTCGTCAAGGCACACAATGATCCCCTCCTCAGGAATCATGCGGTCACCTGGTGATAGGCGTGAAAACAACCATGGCACTACCACCTAATTGGACCAAGGACTTAAGAAAAACCAACGCTCTAGGAGATCGAATGCATTGTCGAACCACAAGACGACTAACCCAAGCCCCAATAGACCAGTCCACAAGACGCTCGGAACCTGGTGACTATAACATTCCTACAAACAAATAGATTTCTGGCGTAACGAATTCTATTGCAACCAACATCACTCTATACACCTTAAAATAATCGTTATCAACACAATGAGATTAGTGCAACTATTTTCCAATTCCAACATCAGATGAGAAATTTCCTAAGGAGGATTTTTCTATCTTTCGATTGAAACACAATAGGAACGACCTTTTAAAACAAGTAAAACCCCCTTTTTAAAACCGAACGGGCTATCAATTTAACTGAAACACTATAAGAGATGGTTGTCTATAAGAGATGGTTGTCTACTCTGTTGTCATCATATTAAGGGTTGTCTTAACCTAACAACACCAATAAGAACATTGTTTGAATATAAACGATGTCACAAAATAAAAATGCTATCTAGATATGCAAATCACAGTCAAGGATAAAGAAAATATAGCATCACAAGGGACATAACTAGGGATGTAATGCATTCATCAATCGTTATCATTATGATCGTTGTCATTATATCAATACTGGATATATCACAATCATTAAAATCACTATCGCTATAATTATAGCAAGGGATATATTGCAATTATTAAATTGCTAACAATATGAAGAATAGATTACCTACTAACTGAGAATCATCATTATAAATGTATGTATTAGAGTATAACATCCCTAACTAATAATGATATACGAAACTAAATCTCTCCATATCTGATCATGATACGCCATGAATAAAGATATCTAAAAATGAAATAAATGCTAGATCGTTGTCATAACAAAAATAGTTGTATGGGGTGGTCTGGTAAATTAAAATAGGAAATAAAATGTGCTGAAGTAATTATCTACTTCATGAGTTATATAATAAATCTCTGACTCAAGTTATGTATTCATTCTCAGACACATTAACCATAAATCGTCATTACTAAAATCACCATATTTATTGCTATTAAAGCACGGTGGTCCAACCCATTCTAGAATCACGTCGTATCATTGATTAACTATAAAAAAAAAATGCAGCCATAGACGCACTCATCCCATAAGAAGCATTCATAAAAATCGCTGTCAAATAAAGGTAAAACGCGGTCAGATTAAATTCTTGTCGATTAAAAACAATGCACGTGTAGAATTAAATAAATTTTGGCTGTCTATCGGGTTATCAAAAGACGCAGGTAAGGGTCGATTGGCAGTGGAACGTAGGTAAAACCGACACAGTAGTCATTTTTCTAAATTTAAAGGTCTCTTGCACGCTTCAACCTCCAATGTTGTCTATAAACTGAGGAAGGCAATGGTGGAATAGCTGGGAGAGTAATGACCAGACTGAGTGGAAGTCGTAAGGCTGTGTGTGAATCGTAAAACATCATACAATCGCAATATAACTGTGACAGGTTTATTATAACCGTGCTAGCAATTAAATGACCGACTTCATTGATAGGAGTGAGATATAAAAGGAATAAAAACGCGAACTCACCCTCCAGGAGGAAACGAAGACGGGATCAAATACTCAGTCGACTAACAATGCAATCTGATAAGGTTCGCGGCCCTGAAAGCATGAATTAACTGTAGGTTTAAGGTCAAAAAAAAAAAAACGCAGGGTAGTCAATGAAATCTCTGGCCAGGTTTTGAGATAAAGAATACGGGATTTGATGGAGACCTGGGTAAGAACCTTGGACAAGTAAAATGCAATTATAATTATCACTTAAGAACACAAAGAAACATAAATCGTTGTTGTCTATCACTATGGACGCTCTGATATTAACAACACAACGCCCAAGCACACAAATTACTATGGTTTATCCCAAAAAATACGCTTTAACACAATCACAGCCAAAGACAAATGCAGCCAAAATAAATTTACCACAATCGCAGTCACACTTAGAATGCATTAAAATCGTCCTATAACTTGGTGCCATAAAGGTTAAATTCGTTGTCTATGATTGTATCGATAAAGGGTTATCTTGCAGGTTAAACTCGCCCTCAAAAATATTAAAACACAGAGTACATTCTCTCTCAAATGTAATAAATCTCAGAGGAAGAATTTCGTGGTTGAAAGCTTGTAAAAAGTCGCAGGGGATCAAAGAAAATTCTCGCTAGGTTTCAAGGCATAGCCTTACTGTCATTTTGGGGTAGAACGAAGTCCATAAACAATGTAAATGCTGTCAATCCAGTGACCAAAACAACCTCAATTCATCTTCAAAACATTAAGGTGTAGAAGTATAAATCAAAATATAAATAATATTTCCTTTTAAAAAAACACAACACAGAGTTAAGTAGCCAGGGAGGTAATACAACGCAGAGTTAAATTATCCAACAATATATAAAAAAAACGCAGAGTTAAAAATTTCGTGGTTGAGGGTGTTGAAATGTAGAGAATGCTAAACACAGTTTCCAGATGCCAAGAACGACTAGGACGAAGAGGTGATATAACATGCAGATACCAATGTAAGGCGGAGATCAAAACGCGGAGATAAGAAGAGGTAAACAACTGGGCAAACATATCCTTCACTCATCATCCACGCACAAAAAAACATGGAATTAGAATCTATAGGTCGCTATGCACCGAAGTGATGACCGTCGATTCGGCTCCTGGCTGACTGCTTAGGCCTAGACTAACAAACTAGGGATGAGGAAAAAGTAAAAAGAACGACTCTTCACAACAAATCAATAAAACCAATAGGACAATCACAATATTTAGCACTAGTACATATGACCAAATTTGCGACGGTTTTTCGTTGCTATTGCCACTCTTATCCATCGCAATTTCCACGAAAGTCAAGACTTTTTTTCGTTGCTATATCCACGAACCAGCTGTTCATGGAAACAACGACGAAATTAGCTCTCCACGTGTCATCACTATCAAGATGGAAATGTAAAAAAAATGTGGAAAGTTGTGAGGCAAAAGCGTGGCAATAGCGACAAAAATTTATGCCAAGACAAAAACTTATGACATAGATGTTGAATGTGCGACGCAAAACTGTGGCAAATTGCAATGAAAAAGAATGGCAATAGAGACAAAAATTTATGCCAAGACCAAACTTACGACGTAGATGTTGCATGTGCGACGAAAAACTGTGGCAAATTGCGACAAACTTTCGTCTCTATTGCCAAGGTTGTTCAAAATAGAAATTGGTTTTCGACGAACTATCGTCGATATTGCGACACATCCTTTAAGTTTTAAAAAACAAAAACCCGGGATATGGTATTACCATATTATATTGTAATATAGTATACCATATTAGAATGTAATATGGTAATGCCATATTACATTGTAAGTATTACCATATCATATTGTAATATAGTATACCATATTATAATGTAATATGGTAATACCATATTACATTGTAATATGGCATTACCATATTACATTGTAATATGGCATTACCATATTACATTGTAATATGGAAATGCCATATTACATTGTAATATGGCATTACCATATTACATTGTAATATGGTAATGCCATATTACATTGTAATATGGCATTACCATATTACAATGTAATATGGTAATTCCATATTACAATGTCTCTACTTTCTCAACAAGATGCAAGA